>BTHU01000003.1:11690000-11802500 GCA_036184795.1 Tokudaia tokunoshimensis | reverse complement strand
CTCTAAGTACCATTCCATTTCTCTCTTAGCATTAATAGAACAAAGACAGATTTTTATGAGAATATAATTTTACCTCAGCTATCTGTAGTATGTCTTCCGATATTATGTCAAATGAATGGTAAACCAGGATTGCCCATGTTCTTACTCAATGTCACTATACCATCCAGTACTTGTCCTGCTCTCATCTTAGAGAGCTTTACAAGAACTAGATCAAACTGGAGACATGACCATGCTGTTAAAGGCTAAGGCTGTCAAAGGACAAAACCTCCATAATATATGACCACTATGCACCATGAGTCCATGCAGGGGCAGCAATTGGTAACTGGTAGCATGTATAAGCTTTAACTGAACCATTTTCTATGTGCCCGATGAAAACATAAATCACATTCATTTTTTTCTTTATTTAATGTGATAAGCTTCTTTGAGTAAGACAATAAAAATTAGCTAATTTGTGTTGACATGACCAGACTATTTGATTATAATCTTTTACTTCACTTTCTATTGGTTCTTTGTGAATTTCTTTTTTTTTAGCTTTGATGTTTTATTATTAAGAAAATAAAAAGAGAAAAGAGGTAAAAAGATAAAGAAAGAAAAGAAAATAGATAAGAGAAGCCATGACCACGTGGAAAGGGGAGAAGACAGAGAGATAGACAAAGAAGAGGGCCGGGAGAGAACAAGCAGAGAGAGTCTTTGTGAATTTCTTATTGTTCACCCCAATCATACTCATCTCTCCTCATACCTGCCTTCCATACTTACAATTTTCTTTGTGGAAGCTGTAGTATGTCATAGTGTATCCCACAGCACACCCTTGTCCAGACTTCATTCATAGCAAATGTTCATTGGAATGACTTATTTGGTCTGGTATGAGGCCTCTGGCTTCTGCTACTCTGTCAGTACCGGAACCTCACAGGGACTTCTCTCAGATATCCTGCGTTTGTCCCTTGTAGTTTTGAATCTGTAGGACCAGCCCCTTCATGCTCTCCAGCAGTTCATCAGTGGGGTAGATGGTTGGGGTGGGACCATTCAAAGCCCTGGGTCTGGCCCTGGCAGGTATCTCAGCTAGTCAGCCCATCAGCTCTCCAGTTCTCATGCCCTTGGAGCCAACTCACCAACAAGCACCTATAACTCCAGCTCCAAGACACTGAAAGCCCTTTTCTGGCCTCCCTCCACAAATACCTATCTGTAAATGTGCACACACACACACACACACACACACACACACACACACATATTTTGTTTTTGATATATTTTATAATGATTAAGTGGTAATATTGATATATTTGAGTCTCTCTCTCTCTCTCTCTCTCTCTCTCTCTCTCTATATATATATATATATATATATATATATATATATATAAACACACTTACACTATTTCAACAACACAGTCTTCAAATCCATAGGTCTTATTCTGTAGTTCTTCCAATTTTATTATAAAATTATGAACAAATCATTATTCCTTGTCAATGCCCCCTTGTTCTAATTTATAAGTGAAGGCATTTAAGTAAGTAACTTCTAACTTGTTTTTAACCTCATATTTTAGGATTAATATTTCTGCATTTGGTTATAATAATTATTCCTATAACTCCATCATTGAGTTAAACATTTCTTGAAAATTTTAATTGAAATAGTGACTTTTAATTTTCATATTTCCAAAGATAATTTACAGGTCTAAAAACAATGTTTTTTTTTTTATTTTAGTAATAAGAAATCTGATTGCTCTATATTTCATTTTCACTTAACCACATAAGAAGGAATCTCATTTCTTATTTACTGATGAATTGTTCATTGTGCTCTCTCCCACCTAAGTTTCAAGACAATAGGACCGTTGATGACTGGATCGCTGCTTAGGAGCACCTGTAAAACAAATGCACATGAGGGCGGGTTGGCGCTGTAGTCGTCTGGGCGCCAGATCGGCGGGCCATCGTGACCACAGGGCAGCTTGGGTGTAACCTGCTCCCAGGTGCTGGGCTGATCTGCAGTAACCAGCGCGCCAGTTCCTCGGTGGGACCTTCTGCCTGCTGGAGGGACCCCGCGCAGGGAGGGAGCCCGCCAGCTTCCCTTCCGCGACCTCTGTTCCCGCGGACTGCGCTGGAGAGACCGGTACCCAGGCTCTCCCCCCGATATAACATCACTTGGGACACGGCCTGTTGGGGCTTCCGTCTGTGCCCGAGGGCGGGTTGGCGCTGTAGTCGTCTGGGCGCCAGATCGGCGGGCCATCGTGACCACAGGGTGAGCGGCGCCACGGAGACTGCCCTCCGCCATCTTTGCTCCAGTGACCAGGTAGTTGGGACCGCCAGGCTCAGAGACAGACAGGCATAATATCGCTTCGGTTTCAGGCAGCTTGGGTGTAACCTGCTTCCAGGTGCTGGGCTGATCTGCAGTAACCAGCGCGCCAGTTCCGCGGTGGGACCTTCTGCCTGCTGGAGGGACCCCGCGCAGGGAGGGAGCCCGCCAGCTTCCCTTCCGCGACCTCTGTTCCCGCGGACTGCGCTGGAGAGACCGGTACCCAGGCTCTCCCCCCGATATAACATCACTTGGGACACGGCCTGTTGGGGCTTCCGTCTGTGCCCGAGGGCGGGTTGGCGCTGTAGTCGTCTGGGCGCCAGATCGGCGGGCCATCGTGACCACAGGGTGAGCGGCGCCACGGAGACTGCCCTCCGCCATCTTTGCTCCAGTGACCAGGTAGTTGGGACCGCCAGGCTCAGAGACAGACAGGCATAATATCGCTTCGGTTTCAGGCAGCTTGGGTGTAACCTGCTCCCAGGTGCTGGGCTGATCTGCAGTAACCAGCGCGCCAGTTCCGCGGTGGGACCTTCTGCCTGGTGGAGGGACCCTGCGCAGGGAGGGAGCCCGCCAGCTTCCCTTCCGCGACCTCTGTTCCCGCGGACTGCGCTGGAGAGACCGGTACCCAGGCTCTCCCCCCAATATAACATCACTTGGGACACGGCCTGTTGGGGCTTCCTTCTGTGCCCGAGGGCGGGTTGGCGCTGTGGTCGTCTGGGTGCCAGATCGGCGGGCCATCGTGACCACAGGGTGAGCAGCGCCACGGAGAGTGCCCTCCGCCATCTTTGCTCCAGTGACCAGGTAGTTGGGACCACCAGGCTCAGAGACAGACAGGCATAATATCGCTTCGGGTTCAGGCAGCTTGTGTGTAACCTGCTCCCAGGTTCTGGGCTGATCTGCAGTGACCAGCGCGCCAGATCTGCTGTGGGACTTCTGCCTGGCAGAGGGACGCCCCCTCCCCCCCCCAGGAGAGATCACACACCCCTGCACAGGGCAGGAGCCTGCCAGCCTCCCTTTGGCGACCTCTGCTCCAGGAATCCACTAGGCTGAGCCTTTAGATGTGCAAGGCCTCCCCAATATAAGATCACTTGGGGCAAAGCACATTAGGGCTCCAAAGTCACTCAGGAGCAGGCAGGCCCCAGAAATCGGTGCCAGGGGAATCCTGGTAATCCAGGGGGGGGGGCAGAAATAGCTTTGCAGGCTCACAGGAGGTCCAACCAACAGCCAGTGGCAGCAGGACCAACTAACACCAGTGGTATCCAGATGGCAAAAGGCAAACGTAGGAATGTTACTAACAGTAATCAAAGTAATGTAGGACCATCCGAACCCAACTCTCCAACAGCAGCAAGTCCTGGATACCCCACCACACCCGAAAGACAAGATCTGGATTTAAAATCACTTCTCATGATGCTATTAGAGGATCACAAGAAGGACACAAATAAATCTCATAAAGAGTTACAGGAGACCATGAATCAACGGTTAGAAGCCCTTACAAAGGAAACACAAAAATCGCTTAGAGAAATGCGGGAGAACATGGATCAAAAGATGGAGGCGCACAAGGAGACAACACAAAAATCGCTTAACGAGATGAATCAACGGGTAGATGCACTCACAAAGGAATCACAAAATTTGCATAAAGAAATGCAGAAGAATATGGGTCAACAGACGGATGCCCATAAGGAGGCAACACAAAAATTGCTTAAAGAAATGAATCAACGGTTAGATGCCCTTACAAAGGAAACACGAGAACTGCTTAAAGAAATGCAGGAGACGATGGATCAACAGATGGAATCCCATGAGGAGGAAACACAAAAATCGCTCAGAGAAATGCAGGAGAACGTGGGTCATCAGGAAGAAATCCTGAAAGAGGTAATGCAAAATTACCTTAAAGAAATACAGGAAAATACAAACAAACAAGTGAAGGATCTCAGCAAATCCATCCAGGAACTAAAAAAGGAAGTAGAAACAACTAAGAAATCACAAAGGGAGACAACTTTGGAGATAGAAAACCTTGGGAAGAAATCAGGAGTCATAGATGCAAACATCAACAATAGAATACAAGAGATGGAAGAAAGAATCTCAGGTGCTGAAGATTCCATAGAAAGCATCGACTCAACAGTCAAAGAAAATGCAAAATGCAAAAAACGCGTAACCCAAAACATCCAGGAAATCCAGGACACAATGAGAAGACCAAACCTAAGGATTATAGGTATAGATGAGAGTGAAGATTTGCAACTTAAAGGGCCAGTAAACATCTTCAACAAAATTATGGAGGAAAACTTCCCTAACTTAAAGAGAGAGATGCCGATGAACATACAAGAAGCCTACAGAACTCCAAACAGACTGGACCAGAACAGAAATACCTCCCGTCACATAATAATCAAAACACCGAATGTTCTAAACAAAGAAAGAATACTAAATGCAGTAAGAGAAAAGGGCCAAGTAACATACAAAGGAAGACCTATCCGAATCACATCAGACTTCTCACCAGAGACTATGAAAGCCAGAAGATCCTGGGCAGATCTCATGCAGACACTAAGACAGCACAAATGCCAGCCTAAACTACTATACCCAGCAAAACTCTCAATCACCATAGATGGAGAGACCAAGATATTCCATGATAAAACCAAATTTTCACAATATCTTTCCACAAATCCAGCCCTGCAACGGATAATAGGTGGAAACCTCCAATACAGGGAGAGAAACAACACCCTGGAAAAAATGAGATAATAACCTTCTTGAATCAAACCCAAAAGTAGATAACCACTCAAACATAAAGATAGCGTCAAGAATGACAGATGGCAATAATCACTATGCCTTAATCTCTCTTAATATCAATGGTCTCAATTCCCCAATTAAAAGACATAGACTAGCAGACTGGATACGTAAACAGGACCCAGCTTTTTGCTGCATGCAGGAAACGCACCTCAGTGTCAAAGACAAACACTACCTCAGAGTAAAAGGCTGGAAAACAATTTTACAAGCAAATGGCCCCAAGAAACGAGGTGGAGTAGCCATCCTAATATCGGATAAAATTGATTTTCAACCCAAAGTCATCAAAAAAGACACAGAAGGACACTACATACTGATCAAGGGAAAAATCCACCATCAAGAACTCTCAATCCTGAATATCTATGCTCCAAATGCAAGGGCACCCTCATTCGTAAAAGAAACTTTACTAAAACTCAAAGCACACATCGCACCGCACACAATAATAGTGGGTGACTTCAACACCCCGCTCTCTGAAATGGATCGTTCAGGAAAGCAGAAACTAAACAGGGACACAGTGAATCTAATTGAAGCCTTGGACCAAATGGAACTAACTGATATATATAGAACATTTCATCCTAGAGCTAAAGAATACACCTTCTTCTCAGCTCCTCATGGTACCTTCTCCAAAATTGACCATATAATTGGTCACAAATCAGACCTCAACAGATACAAGAAGATAGAAATAATCCCATGCCTCCTATCAGATCACTATGGAATAAGGGTGGTCTTCAATGGCAACAAAAACAAAAGAAAACCCACGTACACATGGAGGCTGAACAATGCTCTACTCAATGATAACTTGGTCAAGGTGGAAATAAAGAAAGAAATCAAAGACTTTTTGAAAGTTAATGAAAATGAAGGCACAACATACCCTAACTTATGGGACACAATGAAAGCAGTGCTAAGAGGAAAATTCATAGCCCTGAGTGCCGCCAAAAAGAAACGGGAGACAGCATACACTAACAGCTTAATGGCACACCTGAAAGCCCTGGAACAAAAAGAAGCAAATACACCAAAGAGGAGTAGAAGGCAGGAAATCATCAAACTCAGGGCTGAAATCAATCAAGTAGAAACAAATAAAACCATACAAAGAATCAACAAAACGAGGAGTTGGTTCTTTGAGAAAATCAACAAGATAGATAAGCCCTTAGCCAGACTAACCAGAGGGCACAGAGATAGTATCCAAATTAATAAAATCAGAAACGAAAAGGGAGAGATAACAACAGAAACTGAGGAAATTCAAAAAATCATCAGATCCTACTACAAAAACCTGTATTCAACACAACTAGAAAATCTTGAGGAAATGGACAATTTCCTTGACAGATACCAAGTACCAAAATTAAATCAGGATCAAATAGACCATCTAAACCGTCCTATAACCCCTGAAGAAATAGAAATTGTCATTGGAAGTCTTCCAACCAAAAAAAGCACAGGTCCAGATGGTTTTAGTGCAGAATTCTATCAGACCTTCAAAGAAGACCTAACACCAATACTCTTCAAACTGTTCCACAAAATAGAAACAGAAGGAACACTACCCAACTCGTTCTATGAAGCCACAATTACACTAATACCAAAAGCACACAAAGATCCGACAAAGAAAGAGAATCTCAGGCCAATCTCTCTTATGAATATCGATGCAAAAATACTCAATAAAATTCTTGCCAACCGAATCCAAGAACACATCAAAACGATCATTCACCACGATCAAGTAGGCTTCATCCCAGGGATGCAGGGATGGTTCAATATAAGGAAATCCATCAATGTAATCCACTACATAAACAATCTCAAAGAAAAAAACCACATGGTCATCTCATTAGATGCTGAGAAAGCATTTGACAAAATTCAGCATCCTTTCATGCTAAAGGTCTTGGAAAGATCAGGAATTCAAGGCCCATATCTAAACATAGTAAAAGCAATTTACAGCAAACCAGTAGCCAGCATCAATCTAAACGGAGAGAAACTTGAAGCAATCCCACTAAAATCAGGGACTAGACAAGGCTGCCCTCTCTCTCCATATCTTTTCAATATAGTACTTGAAGTTCTAGCTAGAGCAATTAGACAAGAAAAAGAGGTCAAAGGGATACAAATTGGAAAGGAAGAAGTCAAACTATCACTATTTGCAGACGATATGATAGTATACATAAGCGACCCAAAGAACTCCACCAGAGAACTCCTACAGCTGATAAACGACTTCAGCAAAGTGGCCGGATATAAAATCAACTCAAGCAAGTCAGAAGCCTTCCTATACTCAAAGGATAAGCAGGCTGAGAAAGAAGTAAGAGAAATAATACCCTTTACGATAGCCACAAACCATATTAAGTATCTTGGCGTGACGCTAACCAAACAAGTGAAAGATCTGTATGACAAGAACTTCAAGTCTCTGAAGAAAGAAATTGAAGAAGACCTCGGAAGATGGAAAAATCTGCCATGCTCATGGATTGGCAGGATTAATATAGTAAAAATGAGCATCTTACCAAAAGTAATACACAGATTCAATGCAATCCCCATCAAAATCCCAACTCAATTCTTCATAGAGTTAGAAAGAGCAATTCAAAAATTCATCTGGAATAACAGAAAACCCAGAATAGCTAAAACTATTCTCAAGAGTAAAAGAACCTCTGGGGGAATCAGTATCCCGGACCTCAAGCTGTACTACAGAGCAATAGTGTTAAAAACTGCATGGTATTGGTACAGTAACAGACATGTAGATCAATGGAACAGAATTGAAGACCCAGAAATGAATCCACACTCCTATGGTCACTTGATCTTTGACAAAGGAGCTAAAACCATCCAGTGGAAAAAAGATAGCCTTTTCAACAAATGGTGCTGGCTCAGCTGGAGGTCAACATGCAGAAGAATGCAAATTGACCCATCCTTATCTCCTTGCACTAAGCTCAATTCTAAGTGGATCAAAGATCTCCACATAAAACCAGACACACTGAAACTAATAGAAGGGAAACTAGGGAAGAACCTTGAACATATGGGCACAGGGGAGAATTTCCTGAACAGAACTCCAATAGCTTATACTCTAAGATCAAGAATAGACAAATGGGACCTCATTAAATTACAAAGTTTTTGCAAGGCAAAAGACACCGTCAAAAAGACAAAGCGGCAACCAACTAACTGGGAAATGATCTTTACCAACCTTACATCCGACAGAGGGCTAATATCCAAGATATACAAAGAACTCAAGAAGTTAAACTCCAGAGAGGCAAGTAACCCTATTAAAAAATGGGGTACAGAGCTCCACAAAGAGTTCTCACCTGAAGAATATCTAATGGCTGAGAAGCACCTAAAGAGATGTTCATCATCCTTAGTCATTAGGGAAATGCAAATCAAAACAACCCTGAGATTCCATCTCACACCAGTCAGGATGGCTAAGATCAAAAACACAGGAGACAGCAGTTGTTGGCGAGGATGTGGAGAAAGAGGAACACTCCTCCACTGCTGGTGGAATTGCAGGCTGGTACAACCACTCTGGAAAGCAGTCTGGCGGCTCCTCAGAAAACTGGGCATGACACTTCCGGAGGATCCGGCTATACCACTCCTGGGCATATACCCAGAGACTTTACCTGCATGCAATAAGGACACATGCTCCACTATATTCATAGCAGCCTTATTTATAATAGCCAGAAGCTGGAAAGAACCCAGATGTCCCTCAACGGAGGAATGGATTCAGAAGATGTGGTATATTTACACAATGGAATACTACTCTGCAATTAAAAACAATGAATTCACGAAATTCCTAGGCAAATGGTCAGAACTTGAAAATATCATCCTTAGTGAGGTAACCCAATCACAAAAGATCACACATGGTATGAAGTCACTGATAAGGGGATATTGACCCAGAATCTCAGAATACCCTAGACACAATCAGCATATCAATAGATTTCTAAAAAGATGGAAGGAGAGACCCCTGGTCCTGGAAAGACTGGATGTAGGGGAACGCCAGGACAGAGTAATGAGAGGGGGTTGAACGGAGAAAAGAGGGAGGGAAGGGGGCTTATGGGACTTTCGGGGAGGGAGGAAACGGGAAAGGGGAAGTGATTTGGAATGTAAATTAAAAAAATAAAATAAAATTAAATTAAAAAAAAAAAAAAAAAAAAAAAAAAAAAAAAAAACAAATGCACATGCCCAGTGTCCACAGACATCTCTGAGAACAATGAATGAGTGCATTGTATGAGTCAACAATCTTGAGTACCCTGTATTTCAAACACCTATGAAATCCTAACCCTATTTAACTGTTTATCCTTTCATAAAGTTGTTAGTTACAGAAATGATCCGAAAGAACTCTGAGATTTAATAAACACATTTTGTTTCAAAATAACTGAGAGCCTCTGGCTTGATGACACTGTCATCGACTTCAGGCTTCCACACTTACTTTCATATTTGTACCCCTATGGCTATACAGATATGCATATATATGTAGTTCTTCCAATATATATATATGCATGTACACATATCATATACACATAGAGAGGAGGCAGATTCTAAATATGAAAAGGAAATTTTTTTATTTGCAAAAGTCTTCACAAATGTAGTACTCAAACAGTTGGCTTACTGTCATTTTACAGAAACAGATCTTAATAGAAGCCCATTATTAACATGTTTATATGTACATGTATTAAAGCATACACAATGGTTCATCCTCTTTAAATCTATGGCACATTTAAATAACAGTGGAGGCTCTACCAATTTCTTAGATGAATTTGAAGATTTATCTACAAAATGCAGTCCATTGAACTGGTTCCTTTAAAGGATATTAATGTGTGAAGTACCTTATTAAAGAATTCCTTTTTGATCCCATTCCTTTGAAGCCATTACAAAAGAAGCAGATCTTAGCAGCTGTTAGCCATTATCACGTCAATGGCTTTTCATGTCACAGACGTAAACATTATTAAACATTAACCAGATCTTTGACAGTAGAACATGGCAATGTGCAACAATGTCGTTGTCTCAATCCAGTTTCATAATAAATTGATGATAAGGCCTGATCATAATAGGCAAAATATTTAAAAACCCTCTTTTTTCTTACAGCTTTGGGGAGATGAATGAAGCCTATCGCCCTGGAATGCTTGGTCAGTCTTAGCAGTGCTTGCATCAAGTACATTTAAGAGATGAGCTGTTAAACTGATGTTTTGGACGTGCTTAATGTTTATGCACATATTTAGTGTGTGAGAAAGCTCTTATAAAAATTGGTATTGGATTCTTCTATTCAGTTATTTTAAATGATACACAATAAGATCATCCAAATTGAAGGAAAACAAAGATAGCATTCAAAATATGATCATTTAAAGCTAAAGAAAAATGGGGGGAAAGAGAGAAATGGAAAATTACCTCAGCACATTTCCTGCTTTCTGAAGAACTATCATTGTCTTGTTTTCAAACACCCAACTAGCAGTAGATACGTAAGCCTGGTAAGTTGAGGTCATCCTTTGTACCTGGCTCTGCACAATGGGCTAGTAGAATAGTATGGCGCAGGAAAAGTTAAAGACTTCATAGACATTTCCCCACCACACTATCTTTGCCCTGACTGTTTTCATCTCATCCAGCATGGATATACTCTTGTTATTAGCAGACTGTATGCTATGCGTTCAGATGTTTGGTGATCAAATTGCTTCAGAAATACAAGACTGTCCATATAGGAAATGAACACATATATTACTATGTGATGGAATTGAAAATGATATTTTACTCTGTCAGCATCTCTGCCAAGAGTTTTAATTTTTCTGGTCAATTATGACAATAGATCCCTGCTCAGTGCTTCTGTAGTTCTCTGGCAACATGGTGATGAAACCTTGTCAGACACTGTCAGACTATGGTGCTTGTTCTGTCAGTTACGAGTATTGAAGCAGACAGCTCAAACAAGGGTAAGTACACCTAGCAGCCAGAACCTGACTTCTCTAATAAAGGAAGCTAGGGCTCCCTTTGAAAAGTGGCTGATCCTTCAGGGTCACAGATAGGGTAAGGGATATTCAAGACAGCCCTTAGCATAGTATAGTACAAGAAAGAAGGGAAGGACTCAAGAACTCACACATGTACATATACCTACATGTGTGCAAACACCCCCCCACACACACACACACTGGCAAGCCATAACACATAATATACTGTCATATACAGTGATGAGAGTGTCATGAGGCAACTAGAAGAGTTCTCAATGTCAAAGCTAGAATGACATGAGCAATAAGATCATCTAGTATTGGGTTCAAATCAAAAAGTTACTAAGTATCCATAAGCATATATCATTCCATAAGTGACTTAAGCTTAAAAGAACTTCCCCTGAAGAAGGCGACATAATTTACATATGTACTATCCCTGTATGAATGAAGATCCCGGTCCCTAAGTAATAACCATTCTTGTTTGTTTTAAATGAAAAGTCAAGGTGACAAAGAGTGACTTTTTAAAAATTTATTTACATTTCAAGTGTTATCCCTTTACCTGGTTTCCCCCTCTCCCAGAAACTCCCTCTCAAATTCCCCCTCCCCCTGCTTCTATGAGGGTGTTCCTACAGCCCTTCCCACCTCACCATCCTCGATTCCCCTACACTGAAGAGTGACTTTTTAGTGGTGAAATCTGAACAGCACATCTCCAGTTTGTGGATGGAGATAGTACCACAGCACGATACATCAATGGTAATCTGCAGCTTTATGTGATAAGCACAGAACTGCTCTCTAGCTTTTCCCCAAATATATCATCGGTATGTTCTAAAAATGAGGAGAATCAGACCAGTACAAATGAGTAGATATGTTGTAACATAACAGACCAGGGGTCTCAATATCCACAGAAACAACAGCCCCAGGACCCTCTGGAGACACAGTGGCAATGTGAGATGATACTATGCATATAGACCTATAACACTGAAAGGACAGGATGCTGAAACTACAGAAAGGTGAATAAAGTGTGTTATTTGGCAATAACTACTCAGTTCTGAGTCATTACGGCAAAATATAGGAGTAAATGGGTCAATGAGAGATCAATCAAATGTACATGATATACATGCCTCTGTCCTATTTGCATAACAGTTTTAACTGTTCTAAAAGTCTAAACTATTCCAAGTTTAAGGGTAATTCATTTACATCTTTATTTATTTTGATTCAGAATCTTACTATGTAGCCCTGGTCAGACTGGAAGAGGCTATATAGACCAGGCTGCCTACCATTGCAAAGGTCCACCTGCCTCTGCCTCTTGAGTGCTGAGATGAAAGGCAACCACTGTCCTGGGTCACAGTAACTTGAAAATAACTTTACTTCATATTCAGCTCAAAAGTTCATTTTAAAGTGGATCTGTGATCACCTAGATCTGAGCTCTTATTTAAAAGCCTTCTAGCAATTAGAACAACTCTCCAAGTAACAATCACAGTCTTCATAGAGACTTCGTTGATCAGGATGCTACAGTCTAGGTCCCCTGTTCCCTGGACCCTCAAACCTTCCCACTACGTTTTCCCTTTTACTCTTTTACTTCCCTATCACACTGGCTTCCTTAGTTCTCCAGAAACCCAAGAGCTACCTCCCATTCATTAAGTCCTTCCTTCGCAGCTTCCACTGTCTAAGCGCTCTCGTCTCAGAAGAGGACAAGTCAAACTCCCTCACTCTCTGTGGGGTTTTACTTATGAGTGAGCCTCAAGTGGCATTCCTGTGTGAGGCCATGCCCAAAATTATTCTCTCTTGTTAAAGACTTTCTTGGTTTTCCAGAACTCAAAACTGGATCCTTCATCTACCCCTCTGGTCTATCATGCCTGTGATATTATAATTGCAATGGCATTGAAATCAGCCAAGAAGTAAGAAAATGATAACAGTACAACAAAAGTCTTTGCTGGGTGCGGTAGATAATAACATGGATAGACAAAGTTCCAAGCTCTTGAACGACTTTAGTGACTTTAAGGTTCTTAAAAAAGTAATCTAAGAGATCTAGACTAGAGGAACAATCTACTAATTTCAACTGAGACTTAATCTCAGCTACTCCAGAAACAAAAGCATGAGGAATACAAGTTTAAGATGAGCTTGGACATCTTAGGGAGAATCAGTCTGTAATGAAAAAACAAAAAGAGTAGTCTGTAGATAATGCTTAATGGTAGGCTTCTACCTATCACGTGACAGACCTGACGTTCAATTACTAGAAATGTGAAAGAGGTAGGGGAGAAGGCAAAGGAGGTGGAACACAAAGAACCAGAAAGAGCAGCAGCAGGAGGAGAATGTCTACAGGGTTAGCAGAGCACAGAACAGAAGTGAACAAAGTGATGAAGAATTACTCTCGGTGGGTTGTTTCAAGGTAGATTGTAGAAAACTTTCTAGCAACACTTTCTTTGTAGGAAGAAGGTGATGGAAGTTTCCCCAGGCTAGAATTAATCTAAAGCCTTTTCTTTGGCTTAATAAACAACTTTCTGTCACTCTGCTTCCTGATCTGTTAAGTAACTGACATCAGTAAAACTAATTTCTACCATGAATAAACAGTCAGGCAATCACTGTCTGTAGTCTAGACACCCAAGGACAGCACAAACACAAAGAAGATTTTATGACAATGGTGCTAACTGTGGTTCAAACAAAAGCAAAACTTACATGGAAGATGTCAGAGATCTCCTTTAGGAACCTTCATTCTCTTTACCTCATAAGAAGCAGCCACTCACAATGTTAGCAAAGCTGAGTTCAAATTGTCCCATAGAGGACCTGGCTTACAGGTAGATGTTCAAGATTGGTGACAGCTACAATTGCTTAAAAGTTTTCTGGGCACTAGTCATCCTAAGTACTTTATATACATATCCTTGTACAATTTCAAGACAAGTATAAAAGTGTGTGAGAAAGAAGGAGGAAAATGGGATACAGGAGGTAAGTAAATGGACCCAAACTATGCAGCCTGGAAGTGTGGGAAATGGAGGTGAATCTATGTACTCTGTCTGTAGAGTCTACATCCTGTGAGCATATTGATGACCTATTATCATGCTTGGTGACTCAGAATCTCTGCCTCAATCTTAATGCTGCTGACTGTGTCTCGGTAAGACTGACGTACTGAAATTCTCTAGAGAATATTATGAAGAAGTGGTACCTGCAGGAAGCAATTAGGTTAAGGGGATATGACGCCCATGAATGGGATTTACACCTCTGTATTAGAGGCTCCTATGGACCTCTTTGTTGCGCCCGTGTTGGATATGGTTAGAAAGTTTATCAGGAAGCAGAGGATGAGTCTACCAGTGACTTGATCTTATAGTTCCCAGTAGTTCCCAGTCTCCGAGAGTATGCATAGTAAATTTCTGCTGTTTGTAAGTTACCCAGCCTATGATAACTAAAGGAGCAGCCCGAAGAGATGTTTTTTAAAAAAAAGCAATCTTTTCTGTAGTCTATCATGCCCATTACCAATAGAATAAGTTTCATAAGTAGCAAAATTTTATTCTCTTTGAGGTAGAAGAGTAAATCTTGGCTAACTGTTTAGAAGTTGAAAGCCCTGGGCACAGCACAAAAAGTTTCTAAGGCTCTTGTTCCAGTAAAATAATATCTATTTCTCAGAACTGTCACTTAAGAAGTAAGAAACAGTACATGGCTCAGTACAGTGTAGAGCATAAGACAAATATTAGCTTTCATTTTTCTTCAAGATTCTCTGCAACTTATGTTTTTCTTGATGCCTCTGACTTTTGAAAAATGTGCCTTTATGATTTTACTGCTTGGATGAGTTTCTATATGACTCTGATTTCTTCTAAAATAGGAAAGTAACAATGAGGCTAGATTTTTACTGGCCCATATTCTCTTCACCCACACATACAATGGGCATTTATGATCTGATCATATAAATTTGACTGCTATAAAGTTTGAGGTTTGAAAGAAGCCAGATTCAGGGAGGGAGGAAACGGGAAAAGGGAAATCATTTGGAATGTAAATAAAAAAAAATATAGAAAATTAAAAAAAAAAAAAGAAAGAAGCCAGATGATGTCAAAATGACCATTAGCACCAGTCTTAGGAACTGTCACTTTGCACTGTTTGTGAATAGCAGGACCAGTGAGAAACAGAGTGTCAACAAAGCAAGGAACAAATAAAACCCCAAACCTTCAGAAACAGAGGAAAGAAACTAACCAAAGCGGCTTGTTTAATTAAACACTTCGGATACATAATTTAAACTCAAACTGAGATCTTAATAAAATAATAAAAAGAAAGATTCTTTGAAATAGAAACAAAAGATAATTATAAGGTAGCTCAATAAAATGAAAGAAAATTAGCTGAATTATGGAACCCCAGGAAGGAGGCCAACAATTCCATAATATTAAATCTGGCAATATTAGGAACAAAGGCTGCCTCATGGTGCTGGGCAAGTGTGAGACCAGTCTGATCTCTCTCAGGCAACTTTGTCATATGGATCAACACCATTTAGCAATTGCACCTTTCATCTATTTAGTTTATTTTTTATATCTTAGCATGATAAAAATTTCTTTTTAAATGACTAGAATAATTTTTGCTAGCATATTCATTTGTTCAGTGAAATACTATCCTTTTGTGTTTTAAGTGGATCCATTTTGGTTTTTTTTAAGAGGACCCTAGCATCTAGTAATGTAATGTAATATAATATAATGTAATCCTTTTCATTGCAAATATGTTTGAAAAGTCCATGAAACTTTAAAAAAAGAAGAAAAATCACTAAAAGGACACATATCAAAATGTTAAAGGTTACTAGGTCTGAACATAAATATTCACAGTGATTTGTACCTGTTGCTGTTAGTTTTAATATCAGGAAAGTAGCTGATCATTACAAAATATCCCATCTGCTCCTTCAGTGGCTTTTCAGAAGTTTCTTTCTCTGCAAAAAGTAACTTGAGCATTCCAGTTGTAATTAAGTCATTTTTCCTCTAATTATAAGTAAATAAAAATCTCAAGAAATCAATACAAAATCACCTACAAACGTATACACACACACTTGTGCAGACAGACAGACAGACAGACAGACAGACAGACAGACAGACAGAAACCACTTGAGTAGTGCCCCTTGCAGCCCAGAATTATACAATGATAAAGTATAAGGATTTTGCTGGCAGGAGCCTGATATTCTCCTGAGAGGCTCTGCCAGAGCCTGACGAGTACAGAGGTGGTTGCTCACAGCCAACAAGTGAGGTCCCCAATGAAGGAGTTAGAGAAAGGACTGAAGGAGCTGAAGTGGTTTGCAACCCCATAGGTAGAACAATATGAACCAACCAGACCTCCAGAGCTCCCAGGGACTAAACCACCCACCAAGGAGTACACATGGAGGAACCCGTGGCTCCAGCCGCATATGTAGCAGACAACGGCCTTGTAGGACATCAATGGGAGAAAAGTCCCTTGGTCCTGTGAAGGATCAATGCCCCAGTGTAGGGGAATGCAAGGGCAGGGGGGCAGGAGTGGGTGGAGTGGGGGGAACACCGTCATAGAAGCAGGGGGAAGGGAGATGGGATAGGAAGTTTCAGGGGTGGGGGGAACTGGGAAAGAGGATAACATTTGAAATATAAATAAATAAAATATCTAATTAAAAAAAAGGATTTAAGGCCCAACACTTTGATGGGAGCAAAAGCACACAGTGCTCCCCCCACGGCCCAGCTCTGGCATCATTCACTCTCTCTACCTCAGTTTCTTCTGTAAACTGAAGTTTATAATCTTGTCAACTGCCTCAGATTACAGGAAGAATTGGATGAGTCTGTGTATTTGAGATCTCAGAAAAGCATAGTCAGACAAAAGGCATTAACAACTATTAAAATTCCTAGTGCCTAATGTACGTACACACTTTTTTGGGAAATCTTATTTTGCAGTTTCTTGGTGGACTTTTAATCCTTACTTCATCACGGGCTCTTTGAAGTGAAGTCATAGCTCATGCTTATTTATGGCTTTTATATCACACCACACGGTCTTGCAAAGAGTGAGACTTTGCTAAAATATTAATTGAATTCATCAGTAAACTCTTGGATGGTATAGGAAAACCTTAAGCTCACATATTTCACAGAGAAAACTGAAATTTAGATGTTGAAACATGTGTGCTCACAGTAGAGTGCAGACTGTAGGTGTTATCTAGAATTAGAAATAATAGAACACAGAGATTGTGGAGCAGAGGGGGAGGGGCCATCAAGCAGGGAAGAAGTTTGTGCTGGTCACAACTTTGACCCTTTTAGTAATGGATCAGGTTGCTGTTTATTTATTATTTCCTTTTACAATTTGTTGTTTATTTTACCTAATTATACTTTACTACATGGATTAAGTGTTTAAAATCTGTTCTAAACAAGTGTCTTGCATTTGTATATAAACAATCCTGCTGTGTTTTCTCCCCTGGGGATTTCCCTGGGTCCAGTCCAAATAGCCCTAAGTCCCTAAGGGAAGACCACATCTCTTTCCCACTCTCCTTGCCCAGTTTCTCTATGATTTGGCCACACATGGGAACGATGCATTCAGAAAGATTGAGGAGCTCAACCCACAAACTTAGACCCACAATAACATACTACTTACTGACTTACTGTTAACAAACAGTATCCTAAATTAATCTACACTTGAATCCCTCAACTTGCCACTGAATGATTCATGGTTATTTAATTTTATTCCCTATCAAAACATTTACAGGCATAATCTTTTAAGTATTGTAAGTATATCACTGGGCTTATTTAAAGCTCCTCAATTCTGTTCAGTTCATTCAACTTTGCCAATGAAAAGATTCACAAAAAAATTGATGTATTCTTATCTGACTTGAGATTAGACAATCTGTGTAAATAAGAATGTCATCTGACATGACCAAATGGCTTCCTTGCTATGTTTGGTATTTGGGACTCAGAAATGTCCAAACAAGTTGGGTGAAGTCTACTGTCGCAAAGACAAGGGGGAAAAGAGAGAAGTTTTGCTTCCCAACTCTTGACTCTTGAATGGCAAAGTCTGAGCCAGGAAGTGTTCATTCTGTACACCAGGGTAACAATGTCCTCTCATTTTAACATAGAAGTTTATATGAACTGACAGCATTTGGAGATAGCAGAGAGAGGCTGATTTATCAGGATTTAAACTGTCCTTGTGTAGCCTGTAGCCCAATAGAAGTAGAACCAGGAGATCCTAAAATTTCCATCTGTTCCACATGGACAGATTGTCAAAGGTAGGGCCAGTGCCAACAGCTACGTCCCCATCCAGCTTCACAGAGGAATTTCCCTCATCCCATATGATACTTCTGAAAGTGATGTCATGGTAAAAGATACAGTTCCATCATAAAATGCAAATTTCCATACAAAGAAAAGCAAGGGCTCTCACTGCATATTGAATCAAATCGCCCACAATCCAACTCAATTTGATTGAGGCAATATACAGGGAGCCAGCTCTGCTGATTGCCTTTCAGAAAGATGGACGTTGGAAGCATCTTTAATCTAAAGCACTAAGCAGGACCTTATTCATTTCTTTGAGTTCCACACGCGTCTTTTTTCATGACTTCTTGACTTACAGAAGAATAGCCCCCAACAATTTGGAGAACACTTATTCTTAAGGGAAAGGGGCTCAGTGTTATAAACATGTTGTACAAAATAATAGCCTGCTTCGGCCATAGACAGCAGGGTTCTCCCTCCCTTGGAAGAACAGTTTTACATTCATTTTTAAGTCATGTAAGTTTCACACATATTTTTCTTTCTTTTTGTCTTTTTTTTCCCCAGCAAAAACTGGTCAAATAAAGCAACAAAAATACATTTTCTTCCTGGAAAATATGAACAAATGTCAAAAAAAGCAAGCACTTAAGTTACAAGAGCCCCCAGGCAAATGTAACTTCCTGCTGGGTTTATACTGCTATCATAAACACCACACCACAGGAGATCACTAACAGTACCCCTGACCAAGCCAATCCTGTCTTTCTGGAATTTAAGGCATAATTGCCTTAATGAACCCATATAGCATTGGAAAAGTTTCCAGTGCATAACCATGTGCCCAAGTAAATTGTGTCCCCATTATAATGGTGTTCTGTGTTGAGTCACAGGGTATTATGCATTATTTTATCATTTTAAGGGGTAGTGAGCATCAGGTAAAATGATGGATTCTTGTAACTGAGCAACTATCTAGACAGCCACTTGAAGATTGCTTTCCTATCTTTTTCAGCCTGTCAAATGAGTCCAGCAAAAGTGTCTGCAACACTAGTTCAAGAATTAAGGATGCTGTTTTACATGCTCAAATTTAGACATGGAACTGATCAACAAAGAAGGAAAGTTGCTAAGCAGTCCTGTCCACATACACACTCCAGGGGGAAAGGGCTTCCTAAAATCAACTGTCTAATATGTTGGCACTGTTGACTTTTGAAAGTCCCTGGCTATTAAGCTTCCCTCTCTTGCTTTTTCTGCAACACTATTCCTGTAACCCAATATTTTCCTAGGTCAGGAAGTCCTTTAAATGTCCCTTTCTTAGTTTCACCTTAGAATCCTGTACTCCAAGGGATAGAAAGAGAATAATTAAGAAGTCATAAATCTTTTTTTTTTTTCGAGACAGGGTTTCTCTGTATAGCCCTGGCTGTCCTGGAACTCACTTTGTAGACCAGGCTGGCTTCGAACTCATCATGAATATGTCAAATAAATGCTATCAAATTCCTATAGGCAAAACTTAGTTTCTTCTTTATGATTTGTGTTATTTTTTTTCTCTTGTTACACATTTGTGATAGCAATTTAGAGAGGCAATTCCTCAAAGTTCTCATATGAGTAAGGCTTATAACCAAAAGTCATATAAATATGACTACAATACAACAATATGTATATATATGTATGTATATATATATATGTATATATGTATTGGAGTTACATATAAGTCCTTTGTATATCTTGATTGACTTCATCCCTCTACCAAGTACTATTTTAGCATTGGTTATTCATTAGATCAAAGACTATTTCATAATGAAATAATACAAATTATTTTAGTGAGTAATAATGCCTAACTAACATTATACTCAGGGACCAAACAGCCCTTGTTTATGTGAGGTAAAGGCTTTGTTCCTCCATTTTAACTCCTTGGTTTTGGCATATGATCTCAGCATTCAAGTTAAAAAAGTTTCCTGTCCTGGTGTAGCCTCCACTACTTGGCCAAATGGCTGAAACTGGGTCATGAGCAGTAAACAAATGGACTAACTCACAGTTCTGGGTCCTGGAAAGTTAGATCCGGTTCTTGGGCATCACTCTCCTTAGACATGACCTCCTCACATTGTTGTGTCATGAAAGAGTCCAACAATTTTTAGAAGACATGTTCAAACTCTACCGGACCCTAAATGGAAGGAATGTTCAACATGAGATCAACGATTTATATACACATTTAGCAACTTATATCTCCCTTAACTAATCAACCTGGCTCAATCAGATTCCATCTTCAGACCCAATAGAGTCCCTTGACTTTGCTCCTTGGAGGAAAGGTATTTTCTCTACATAAATTAGGAAACACCTCATTTTGTCCCCTAATGATAGATTTCTTCTTGGAGAGCTTTGTGTTTTTCAAGAGTTTATGCATCAAAATGGAAAGAAATGTCATTTGCAATCTGCTAGCTTCTTTCTTGGAGCTATCCTCCTTTGAGTCTACCCTTGTTCCTGTATTAGAACTGTCTGGGTATGTTAGGGCTCTGTCTAAGCTCTACCCCACAGTTACCTGGCAACAGTCAGGTAGGCCTGGCCTACTATAAAGAGGGATTCTCAGCCCCTCCTCTCTCTCTTACCTCTCTCTTACCTCTCTTACTCTCAGCTTCGATCTTGCCCCTCTTGGGCTCTCTTCCCCTCCTCCCTCTCTCCACGTGGTCATGGCCAGCTTCTGCTTCTCTACTCTTTCCCTCTCTCTGCCTTTCTCTGCCTCTACTGCCCCCCCCCCTTAACTCCCATCCCATGTTCAGAATAAACTCTATTCTGTACTATGCCTGTGTTTGTCCGGTCCCTCAGGGAAAGGGAGGCCTTGGCATGGGCCCACTGAGGCACCCCCTTCCCCCACACCACTGTATACCACATTCTCATGCCTCTTTCTCTTTTTTCTTTACAACAGGGTACAGCTGCAGTGTTGGGAATCCCAACAAGCACTTGCCCCCCACTTCATTTCTCCTGCCCCCCATTTTCTTTATCACTCACTCAATCTTTCAGAGAAGTTATTTGATTCCAAATATGACTCCATTCATAACAATATTTAAGATACAGAGCAAAATATGAATTTTAAACAAAATAATAGTCATAAAAAGTTACAAAGCAGGCATATTACCATGAAAGATGACCATTTCAAAGGTAGAAAACAGGATTAGAATGTAACATTGGTTTTAGAGATTTTATTTTATTTTTTTCCTGTTGTATGAAATTTATGTTTTATATTTAGGAGGGTTTGTGAAAGTATTACAAGCAGTAGGGAAGACAAATTGAAAAGCCAATATTATCATTATTTTTTTTCTTAAATCCCAAAAGACACCAAGTCACCATATTACATAGTCTTATCTAGCTTATTCCATAAATGACCGTTATGGTCTCACCATTATGGAAATTACCAAAATCAATTTCAGCCACAGTTTTTTAAGCTTTTTCATTCAATACTCAATTTTTGCCTAAGAACTTTTTTAACAACCTTCAGAATACAGAATACAGATATGCAAAATGGTTATACAAATCAAATACATATTAGTAATGACTTACAAAGAAATTTATTTTAAACAAAAGATTTGGTGTATACGTCTTTTAACATTTACTAAAAACCAGATATAAACACTGATGACATATGTATGCTTGTTCATTTTTATATGACGAATTGGATCTTAGCTAAATATTTAGTATTGTGGAAACTCGAATATCTTCAACACTTTCCAAATTCAACTAAACTTTTGGTTTTATAGATGTCAATTCTGAGAATGTATGTCGTTTTGCATAAAAATATAGTGGAAAAACATCCAAAGAATTGCTGGAGACATTTCAGAAATTGCCGGATGTTCTGGCTTGATCCCAAATCAAGATTCATTTAATAATTTTAACGACATTCAAGTCAGCAATGCAAACAGCTATTTTTAGCATTAAATATTGTAACCCAGCATACAGACATAATAATTTGATACTTATAAACTAAGAAGTAACAGTAGGAAAGACATTAAAAGTTTATTTTTTAATTAAACCATTAAATATTTTATAAAATCAGAAAGATGTATGAATAGCAAAACCACTACAATTCATAACACAATCATTGCTCATCTGACCGAAGGGGTTTCAGACAGCACTCACTGGTGCTGCAGAGAACGCAAGATGCCAAGTGTCACGTGTTCAGAACCAAGGCCATATGATATAACAGGTGAGGGATAACATACACCTCTGACTCATTTTGCTTTAAGTTCTAAATTAGTTTCTGGTAGTTGCACGGTCAGGAAACACTCCCCATTGCCAACTCTTTCATGCCTTCCGCATTTAGTTGTGATGTGCAGTTCAAGATGCTGAGGTTTACGCTGTGGGTGGTGCAGGCTTGAAACCTCTGTCTTAGCATTAAAGCATAGCACATGACCACATTTTTGCTTAGAAGGCATCCCCCCTCCCCGGTCTTCTCCTGACCACTGTTTCCCCATACTAAGAAGACACCAGTTTAAACCTGCTGTTTGTTCCTCCTGACAAATGCTTACCATGTAACATGACTGATTCCTGCCTTCAGAATGTTCCTCCATTCCTTCAGAAAAGGAAGCATTATCAGTCAAGGTAAGGAAAGGCAGAGGCAGTCAAAACAGTGACTGGGTCTGTGAGATGAGCATCTAGAAGCCCTTCAGATAACCAGCCCTGCCATGCTAAAGACATGAATATTCTCAGATAGAGATTAACTCGGTGATAAAATCCAGGCCTCAGTGATGGATCAGATGCAGGCTCTATACTCTGTCACTGTAAATCTGAGTGATTGTTAGCTCTGCTCTGTTGAGAGATGTCTGTCACTTTTCAAATATTTATAAATGCCACTTGTTCTTACTAAAGTGAAATGACTTGTGACGCCTTATTCTAACTGTGCCAGATAATTTCCATTTCCATCATAGACAGTAACTGACCAGTAAAACGCAAAGCACTTTTGGGCTAAAGTGAGCAAGTGGTAATAGTGCTCTGTGTTCTAGCTTTGGGTATAGGCATTCCTGAAAAGCATAAAGTTCCATTGGCAAACATAGGCTTGTATATTATAATTCAAAAAATTCCCATGGAAAATCCCACCATAGCTGCCACAAAAAAAAAAAAAAAAAAAAAAAAAAAAAAAAACACTGGCACAAAAGATACCAAAACTTTGAGAGATGCAAGTGTTCTCTGAGATCCCGAGGTAGAGAAATAGAATCTAGAATTCTCTGACCTGCACAATCATGTGCTCTGTAGAAAACGCTATAGTTTTTCTCTGCTTATGGTAATGACTGAAACAATCTTGAAAACATCATTGTCAGTTCATCTTTTAGAGAAAGCCTCTTTATATTGATTCTTTTAATTATTTTTCTCAAGCGTCACAACACAGCTAAATTAATGGTCTCTCAGGGAAATTTGATTGAGATTTTAGTAATTTTTAGATTGATTTGGAGATTCAAAGGATAATAGCTTTATCTGACTTATTTAGTTAAACAGTCAATTAAAGAGAAAAATGTCCCTAATAAATCTTTAAGTTTAGTCTGATGTACTATTTGAAGTTTTGTTTTTTAAATTTATTAAATTAACTCACTGGCCAACTATGGTTAGTGAGAAGGGGTGTTTCTTTTCTCTAACTAATGCAAAAATCTATTTTTCTCTTTAAACTGCTTTCCTGTTATTCTGAGATGGCCAAGATTTCCTTGAACTACATATGTTTTCCTCATGTTAAAGTAATTCTGGTATGTTTCAGCTCTCTGTGATTCAAATAGATAAAAGTCAATTATTTTCATTCATCTTCAAGAGTCCATTGATTCAAATGCTTGAATCAAACATCCTTTTATTTAGAATACCCTGACATTTCTATTAATAGCATGACTCTGAAATGTTAGAAGAGGAACAAAGAGTAAATAGGCCCAAACTTAAAAGTATTCTTCTTCTTAATCATTCAAGTTATATCAACTCAATATTAAGTCCTTACAAACCTACCTTTATTTTGTTATTAATCCAATAAGAGGGAGAAGAAAAGAGAGAGACTGAGAGATAGGAAAGACGGAGACAGAGAGACAGAGACATGGAAAGAGACAGAGAAAGAGACAGACAGAGAGAAACAAAGACAGAAAGAGACAGAAACAGAGAGTGAGAGACTGTACATATCATTTTGTCTAGATCATGCTATGAATCTGACAATGTCTTCATCACAGAACCATAGCGTTATATATGAAGCTTAACTATAATTCATGTTAGAACCAAAGATAAAATAATATGGTATTAGGAAGTAAGAGAAAAACCAATAAAATGCCATAAATAGCCTGACTCATTTATTCGTCAACTTGTCCAGTTACCTACACCCACAAATCTCTTTGATGAAGTTAACCTTACTATTTATAAGGATACTTAGTTTTAGTTCTCTTTGAGTTTTTTCTTTCACGTTCATGCTATGCTGTCTATAACAGATTAATTCTCAGATAATACAGATTCAGGATAGAATAGGTGAGGACTTATCAAGAATTATAGACTGCATGTCTCTGAAGCAGATTGATGGTTGGAAATTCAGTGTGCAGAATAACAGTATTTAGAGACTATAATAGGATTTGGGCAGTAGAATATCATCGTAATAGTTACAGGGAGGAACCATTACTGCCTGCATATATTTGCTTCTGAATTCAACTCTTATAATGCAAAACTGTGGTATTCGATCCTTTGAGAGTAAGTGAAGATGAAAGCACAAACCTTATGCCATAGCTTCCTGTGTCCAGATGCTACAGACTCAGACCTCTTAAATTCCTGTCCTGAAATGTTTTCCATTTCACACTAAGGCACCAAAAAGTAGGTGCTCCATTGTGTTCTATTACTGGGAAAACCTACAGGCATTCATCTTTGATTACAGAAGGTGATGTGTGAGAGTTTAGGGGAAACTGGTTTCTGAGAAATGAGACTAGCTTGCCCTTCATAAGGTATATGGCTCCCCACAGATATCCTAGTGCATTATTTAGAGTTTCCAGCCTGTCTCTGCAGGTGATTGTGCTTAAACTTGGGCAGGAAGATAAAGCTAGCAGGCAGAAGTCAGGTTTCACAGACTGACCTCCTCCCCCTAGAGAAACAGATCATACTACCTACAGACAAACCAAAATATTGTTGAACATTCCTGTTTGGCATCTTAAAATTAGATTTTTAACTTCATAGATGAAACTGGAGAAACTTTATTTTTCTATTCCAACAAAGTCTTTGGGGAAAGAATTCATGGTGTGCTGTGAGCTATACTGTACAATCAGAAACACATATTTCTACAACACCATGGATGTCAGGTTGAGCTCAGGGACTCATCAAAGTTTTCTTGTTTCTTCAGATATTCTCTATTTAAGAATAAATTCAATGGTGATGGAAATAACCAGTTAGCCAATAAACACCCTTTTTATGTCATCTGAGGTTCTTGTGTCATGGCTTCTCAGAAAACAAGCTCTAGCCAAGAGCAAAGTGGAAAGCAAGACTGAGGAGGAGGATGTGTGGCTATTTTTAAAAATGATTTAAGGATTTATTTATTTTTGCTTCATGTGTATGAGGGTATTGCCTGAATATATGTTTGTTTACCATATGCCTACAGAAGTCAAAAGAAGTTATTGACTTCCCTGAAACTGGAGTTTCAGATAGTTGTGAGTCACCATGATGATGCTGGGAACTGAATTCATGTTGTCTACAAGAGCAACCAGTATTCTTAACCACTGAAGCATCTTTCTAGCCTTCAGAATTGTTTTTATAAAACATAATCATCTCAATAATCAGTACTTTCATATTGTTTCTCTTATAAAAAATTTTCAGATTGCTATATTGTATTAGCTCTTTTATATTTGGGCTAACAAAATATCCAGCAAAACCAAACTAGAGAAAGATGGTTGACTCAGCCTCGCACTTTGAGGGTGTAAGCCATCATGGTGAAGTCATGGTGGAAGGAAATTGAAATAGTTGGTTACACCTCATCTTCAGTGAGAAAGAATAAGGGAGAGAGAGGGACAGAGACTTGGGGTAAAGAGAGAGAAAGGGAGGAAGAGGATAAAGCTCTCCTTGCCTTTTTATTTAAACTAAAATCTCGGCTAATGAGATTTAGGGTGAATCACACCAGCTCTACTAACCCAAGTGAAAAAAAAACTCTTCACAGATATGCCCAGGGTCTTCTCTCCTAGGTGATTTTATATCCTGTGAGATGGCAGTCACATTTATATTTCAATTCAGTTATTCAGTAGTTCCTTTGTCATAAACCAGAAATGATGCCTTTACCTTTACCACCTATATGTTTCTAGTTAGAGATCTCCAGATCAATGAAACCCAATAATATAAGGAAAAAGTTCACATAATTAGGACAGTTAAAAATTAAATGATAAAAATGGCAAGTTACAGACACCGAAGAAATCTCTGATATGATTCCAGCCTAAGGGTAAATGCTGAAAAGCCAAGAAAGCCCATGAAGAATGTTCCAAACTGAAGACTGACGAACACCGGATGCACGCCCAGCTTTTTACTTCGCTTTGAATCAAAAAAGAAATAATGTTTAACCAGATATCTGAGAAGCCCATGGTCTTGTCAGTCTGACATAAAATGTTAGTTATCATAAGTTCATATTTTATCATCTTGGCATCAATACACAATCTAAGTCATTTTCCAAATAAACCATATACCCAAATAAAGACAACAATCACTATCATAAATATACTTAAAGGATAAGTATTTTATATATACTGTATGCCCAAAGCACTGAAGCTCTGTACTCACATAGGAACTAAGGCCTGGTTGTCCACCTTTATCCTTGGTAAATCCTCACTTAAGTACTAAGATGTAAAATCAGTACTTAAGTACTAATTAATATGTTAAAACAATGTAGACACTGCATATTATATTATGTTATAAGAAAATAAGTGAGGGAAGAAAAAAGAGATGTTTTATATATGTATATTTGTGTATATGAATATATAATGTACATATATATATGTATATTCATTATGCACCCACATTATACATACACAAACAAATTTCAAACACAAATGAGAAAATATTTTTGGTAATCATAGTCCTCAACTTTTGTAACTGGTCAGGGGATCATGACTGCCATTCTCTCTACTTTTCATTCTATAATATTGTCATTTGTCCTAAACAATTATCTTAGGTAGTTATGAAATTCAATCTGCTTAGGTGACCAACCTCTTTATTCCTGAAATATTTTTATCATTCACAATTCTTGCTTGTGTTGGGTTGTAATTTTCTCTAGACCTTAATTACTGGAGACAATAATACCAAGAGGTGTTTAAATGTCTGTAGAGTAATTTTAATCCAGTGACATGACTGCTCTGGCAAGAAATTACATCCAAAGGCCTTCTAGG
This sequence comes from Tokudaia tokunoshimensis, assembly GCA_036184795.1. Taxonomy (NCBI): domain Eukaryota; kingdom Metazoa; phylum Chordata; class Mammalia; order Rodentia; family Muridae; genus Tokudaia; species Tokudaia tokunoshimensis. The sequence continues at coordinate 11,775,052 of BTHU01000003.1, read as the reverse complement.
CCTCTGTGATCTGGCTAGAATACAGACATGCCCTTAGCACACACCTTTAATCGCTCTGACTGGAATACAGACACATGTTTAATCCCTTTGGCTTGAATACAGCCACACCCTTAGTAAATACCTTTACTCCCAAACAATGGAGGTAAAGTTAGTTTTTGGAAGAAAGGAGCCATGTTTGAAAATGATGTCTAATTGAGGAGCAGACAAAGAGATAAATCAGATAAAGATTTGACAGAGTGAGTCAGAGATAGGACACTCCAAACTCTCAGGAGAACAGCATAGGAAAGAAAACCTACTTAAGAACAGTGCAGAGAGAGAAAGAACACAGAGTTAAATCAGCTTAGACAGTATAGTGCAGTGCAATGAAGTTCAGTTGAGGACAGTTCACCCAGTCAAGGTTGAGTTGAGTTTAGTTGAGTTTTGTGAGTCGATACAGTGAAGTTGAGTTGATTTGGTTCAGCAGAGGCATCTGAAGCCATAGAATAAGGAGCCAGAAGACTGGAACAAATTGCCAGAGTTAGTTTGAGGCCAAGAGGAGCAATTCAGTGAGAAGCTGAGAGAATCCAGATTGAATCAGTCAGCTTGTTGAAGGGTTTGAACAAGAACAGCTGAGTTGAACCAGCCAGCAAGAATACAGAAAAAAATATAATAATAACAGGTAAGTTTATTCAGAAGAAAACTTCCAAAACTAAAACCACATCTGGAGAATAAAAGGTTACATTTAAAAATGTATTTTGGATTCTAGAAATACATCCTTACTTACAGTGTGAAATAGTTATCTACAGTTATTCATTGGTAGTCTGGGTTAATTACACCAATTATTACTGTGCTCCTCTATTGACCTGTTGACACTGAGGTATGAAAAGTCCAAAGAGGACTCACTTTGGAATCCTGATCTCTTGACTATTAGACTAAGGTCATGAAATAGTCAAGAAAGGTTTTTACTAATGGCCACTATCATATCATTCATTTATATTCTATATTTTGATTCCTAGATTAGTAAATTCTGAGTATGAGAGATAGCATCAAATATTTGTCAATATTCAGAATTATCTCCTCCTGGAAAATTTTGCCTCAGATTTACATACTAGCTTATTCTGTATTTGAGTCTTGAAATGGTTGTCATTCTTCTCTGTCAAGCTATCTGAGAATTATAGAAAATGTGAGGAAAAACTCTTGTGATATTTATGAGCATGAGTCCATTGCTGCAATTTATTTATTTGGAAGTGAAGTTGAATTCTAATATCCTAAGCAACACTTTGTCAAATATCATTGTGGCAGTTAGGGTATTCTCTAAGTTACAAGTGATTGTTTTATTAAAGGCTTTGCAGGCAGGAAAGCAAATCTGTAGACAGTGTATATTCATATGCACAAAACACTTTCTTTTCATGATTAACAAGGTCCAATATAATGAAACTTCCACCTGATCAGCCTATGATGTCACATCAGAGACTTGATGTTAGCAGATCAAGTGACTAACCATGGCACCGATATGACAGATCAAGCAACTGAGGGTGGTTATGGGAAGTTTTCCTTTGCAAATGGTAGTGCATGTTTCTGAGTCTGCAAAATCTCAGACCCTGCCACTATGCCCCTTAGTTCATGAGACACTTAGCTTCAGGAATGGTTAAAGGAGAAGACTGAGTAATATGAACATAATAGGTCAACACACACATTTGATCATTTTACTCATCTTTTATTAAGTTCACTCTTTGATAAGCATCAAATAGGAGGTAGAAATACTGTCTTTCATTCTCCTCTTCTCTTTTTCTTCTTCTCCTTCTCCTTCTTCCTCTCTATCTCTCTCTCCCTCTCTCTCTCCCCTTTCTCTCTCCCCCCCTCTCTTTCTTCCTTCTTTCTTTCTGACATTTAGAATGGCCCATCCATATTTCTTTTCCCCAAATTTCCTTGTCATGAGTTTTCATATATGCTATGTTCCTTCCAAGGCACTGACTTGGCAAAACAATTGTCCATAATTCATTAATTAGTATGCAATCATATATTTGCAAATTATTCTTTAAAACAAATAAAAAATCTAGATTAACTAGGAAAAATTCTGCCCACTGGAAGAATTTAATTTAACTACTGTCCTTCATGGATAACCTAGAAAGGACCAGCAATGTTTGAGAATCAAGAACCATCTGTGTGCCATCCTGAGTCTTCTGTTCCACTCTCATTTTAAAGGATTTTTTATGAGGTCATATAAAGAGGTTTGGAGAAAGTGGTAAAATAGATTTCAGTACCAGGAGTGGGGTACTATAGTATAAATCACATGAACTTATGTAGGTAAATTCTTGTTTTGACATCTCTGAAGGAAATGAAGAATTATTTATTTGAAAGGGTAGAAATGGTGATATTTGTTACAATGTGACAAAATCTTGATTAAGTCATGTTATATTTGATTATGTAACAATTCACATGACATTCATATGAGATTTTGTGTTCTGACTATGAATTACACATGATACATATAATAAACTTTCATGAATCTGATGGTTAGGAAAGAAAAATATCTTAACTTTCAATGAAGAGCTTTTAAGAGAACTAATGGGTTGAAATAAACTCATGTGGTCTATAAAAAAAGACTGTCTTTACTATTCTGCTTTTTCAATATGAAGAAATATAAAAAGTTGAGTCTGGAAAGTGGTTGCTAAAAATAAAAGAAAGAAAAATCAGAAGTGCAAAGATTCTTGTTTTCTTTCTTTCTTTCCTCAGATCTTCCTTCCTTCCTTTTGTTTTCTACTCTTCTTACTCCCTGTTTCCCTCCTCCTCTTCTTCTCCATTCTCTATTCTACATAGAAGAAGAAAGCATTGCACAAAAGCACAGTGAGATGACACCCTTCTACAAGCAAAGGAAAAGGACCTCAGAATGAAATCTGCCTTCCTGACCCTTTGATCTTAATCTTCAGTATTAATGACTACAGGGAATAAATTCTGATTGTTGAATGCACTTTTTGTTTTGTTAAGGTAGCTACTGCTGACATGCCAATTTATTTTGCACATTGCAGCAATTATAAGCCCCTCTTTCATATTGAATTTCTTTTCAAGATAGAATGAGAATCTAAGAACAAATCCCACAAACAGCGGGAATCTTCTAAATGCTAACCATAGGCCAGGCAAATTAGATACACACATGTAAAGTTATCAGAGTCCTAATTACTTCAAATAATTAATTATGTATAGTAATGTTAAAAACTATGCTAAGATGTACAGAAGGTCAGTGAATCATAAGTTGCCTTTTATTCATGATCCTTAGTCTGCCCTCCCCTTAGTCTGCCCTCCCCTAGTCTGCCCCCCCTTTAGCGATTTGTGTTTCCAGTGGCTCTTCCATGCCATTAAATTGAATAATTAATTTCAAAAGCTCATTAAACTTTATCTGTCCACAACAATGTCACCTCAAACTCCTTGATACTTTTAGCAGCACACTTTTTACTTGCATAATACCAAATACTCTCATACTTTTTCCCTCTCCTTGTGAGACTTTTCTTTATTGGATAATTTTCATCTCATGAATCTAATTGCTGGGGGTTCGTCCAACTATTTTTTCAGGTCCTATACTCAAAGTTCGTCAACCAGTTTGAACAACCATTAATAAGAAGATAACGTGTTATTTTCTTTCCATCCACTCTGGTATCTGACAGCCCAGTTCATTCTCTATGTCTCTCCCATTTTTTTTTCAGTTATATGATTCCAATCCCAATACTGTAAGCAGCACATGTGAAACTGTGCAAAAGGAGTTCTAGAATCTTTTCCTCACCACAAGCTTTTACATATGATCATCCTCCTGGTGCTGCCCTTTATACATCTATTAATCTACTGTGTTTTTCAATGTTCTTCCCTCACTAGGTTTAATCTAACATTACTTCTGGCCAGAAATAGTTTTTGCAAGACTAAAGTAGCCTACTCAGTGAATCATAAACTACTCAGTAAACCCCATTAGTTTATTTCTATTCACTACCACTCATATCTCTCCTGTGACTGGGGTAACTTTACAAAATGTCTATTAATATGCTCTTAATGCATAAACTATTTGAAAAAGTTCCTTTCCATTTATTCTAAAGTAAAATTTCTTATCTTTTGACTGTCTTATTTTTATCCTCGCTATATGTGTTTGTGTAATCACCCTTTTGTCTATCTTGCTAAGTAGATTTTAATATACCTACTTCTGTGGAATACCATATTTTTGAGATTTAATATGTCCCAAAGTCTTGTGAGTTAAAAGGTTGTGATAGAGCAGAAGTATTGAGGGCTTAGGATTAACAGAAAGTCCTTAGACCACCAGGCATTTACCCTTAATGGGATCATGGATCTATCATCTCATTTCATCTCTCTCTTCCTGGATTTAGGAAGAGATTGGCTCCACCACACAATTTTGCCAACTTTCTGATTCCAAAGCAATTAGAACTATAAAAACTTGGCCTATAATAGCTAGGCCTGTGAGCTAACGTGAAAACTTTCTTTTTGTAAACTAACTGCTTCTGGTTTCTTGTCCAGGTAATGCATATCTGACCATGGAAAACTGAGAGAGTTGACAGACCCAGGATCTGGATCATTGTTATTGTTTTACATGAATATGTAGAGGAATCTTTGGAATTAATTAAGGCAGTGGTTCTCAACCTGTGGGTTGTGACCCCTTCAGCAGACTTCTATATCTGAAAATATTTATATTACAATTCATAACAGTAGCAAAATTTCAGTTATGAAATAGCAGCAAAACTAATTTTACAGTCACCACAACATGAGGAATTGCATTAAAAGATCATAGTATTAGGAAAGTTGAGAGCCATCGGTTTAATGGAAGAGAGTATCAAAGAGCTTGAGGAGATATTTTGGAATGCTCTTCAGTGGAAAGACAAGTGAAAATGTGGACAATAACTATATTGATGAAGTGAGTTTTCTTTTGAAAATTATTTAAGACACCACCCATGAATCATGTCAAAGATTTTGACTACATTTTGTCCACATCATGATACCCTATGAGTGGCTGATCTTAAAGAGAATGGACTAGTTTATCAGGCAGCTGGCATTTCTAGTGTGTGAATCATTCAGGTTATAACATGGGTATTCCTGGCTGCTTTTCGTGAACCTTACAATGAGAATCAGGAATAAAAAAAAATGGAAGCAGAAATTTTGGGGGAAAAAATTACAGCTTCAAGAGAAAAGGGGTGTAGAAGCCTGTAAATACAGCATCCATTGGAACTGTGATTCCCTCCCCATGTCACTGGAGTGATTATTGATATTACAAAGAAAAGCAAAACAATTTGACATCACACAGTAAGAAAGATGCCTCAAAATCATCTCAGCACTCCAATGTGATAGCCCCGCAAGTTTATTGAAGTAAAAATGCACTGCCTATACCAGAGTGACAGGGGCTGTTGAGTCTTAGATGGTAACCTGAAGAACCATGAGCCAAAAGAATTTTCACTTTAAAATTGATTGCCTCAAGTATTTCATTATAACCATAGGAACTTGACTCATACCTTCAGCTCCTCCACTGCACCCCACATACATTGGGTTCATTTTGTTTCAGCGATCCACACTTTTTCGCAGAGAATAACCTTACAACAATGAATCTAGACTTGACTCCCAGGAAGCAGGCTGTTAGAAATCTCAGAAAGGATTTCCCTTATCACTGATACTTCATGTTGAAAGCATGGGGACCATGCTATATGCGTTCTCTCAGTTTAAGAGTCTTTCTCAACTGTCTGAGTCAGGGTTTCTATTACTGTGAGGGAGTACCCTGACTAAAAGGCAAGCCGAGGAGCAACTTCCATATTTCTGTTCATTATTGAAGCAAGTTAGGAAAGGAACTCAAACGGGTCAGAATCCTAAGGCAGGACCTAATGCCTCATGAAGGGGTGCTGCTTACTAGCTCTCTCCTCATGGCTTACCTAACCTGCTTTCTTATAGAACCTAGGGCTACCAGCCCAGGGATTGCACACCCTCAATAGGCTGGGTCCCCACTCATTGATCACTTATAAGGAAAATGCCTTACAGCTAGATCTCATGGAGGTGTTTTCTCACTGGATCTGCCTTCCTCTCTGATGACTCTAGCTTGTGCCAAGTTGACACATAAAACAACTGACCACTTGTCAACTTCACAAACAAATACATCATTATTAAGTCACAACCTTTCCTTTCTTATTCATCCCCAAGATTTCACATTTAAAAAAAAAAAACATATGTAACTTTAGAAGTCCCACAGTCTTTAAAAATTCAAACACATTAAAATTTCAGTCTCTTTAAAATAGCCAATCTCTCTAAAAATCCAAAATCTCTTTCAGCTGTGGACACCAGTAAAAAATCCAAATTAAGTTAAATACTTTCTTCAAGAGGGAAGAAGAATCAACGCACAGTCACAACCTGAAACAAACAAAACTGAACTCTAACAGTATAAATAAGTTACTGTCCAGTGTCTGGGATCCACACATGCTCTTCTGGGCTCCTCAAAAGAGCTTGTTACAGATTTGCTCTCTATTGAACACACAGCTTACCTTCTAAGCTCTAGCTAGTTCCATTACATTGCTGCTGCTGTTTTTGGTGGTCATTCCATGATACCCACATTTCCAAAATGGTGGGGTCTTCTGCTGCAACTGGGCTGCACTTTCACCAATAGTCTCTCCTAGGCTCTCTTGATGGTGCCAAGCCTCAAATTCTTTGCATGACCCCTTCAGTCCTCAGCCTTCAACTGCTATAGAGGCTGCATTTTCACAAATGGTCTCTCTTGGCCTCTTACAGTATCAAGCCTCAGCTGCTCTCCATGATCCTTTATATCTTCAAAACTGGTGCCACCTGGGTGAATCTTACACATTGTTAAGGCCAGCTGCTAGCACACAGTCCAACCTTGGTTGCCCCCAAAACACAGTTTCTCTGTGCTCTCAGAAAACACTTCCCAAAAGATTTTACCTCAGTGATGCTAGACTCTTCTTTTTTTTTTTATTTTATTTTTTTAATTTACATTCCAAATCACTTCCCCTTTCCCGTTTCCTCCCTCCCCGAAAGTCCCATAAGCCCCCTTCCCTCCCTCTTTTCTCCATTCAACCCCCTCTCGTTACTCTGTCCTGGCGTTCCCCTACATCCAGTCTTTCCAGGACCAGGGGTCTCTCCTTCCATCTTTTTAGAAATCTATTGATATGCGGATTGTGTCTAGGGTATTCCGAGATTCTGGGTCAATATCCCCTTATCAGTGACTGCATACCATGTGTGTTCTTTTGTGATTGGGTTACCTCACTAAGGATGATATTTTCAAGTTCTGACCATTTGCCTAGGAATTTCGTGAATTCATTGTTTTTAATTGCAGAGTAGTATTCCATTGTGTAGATATACCACATCTTCTGAATCCATTCCTCCGTTGAGGGACATCTGGGTTCTTTCCAGCTTCTGGCTATTATAAATAAGGCTGCTATGAATATAGTGGAGCATGTGTCCTTATTGCATGCAGGTAAAGTCTCTGGGTATATGCCCAGGAGTGGTATAGCTGTATCCTCCGGGAGTGTCATGCCCAGTTTTCTGAGGAACCGCCAGACTGCTTTCCAGAGTGGTTGTACCAGCCTGCAATTCCACCAGCAGTGGAGGAGTGTTCCTCTTTCTCCACATCCTCGCCAACAACTGCTGTCTCCTGTGTTTTTGATCTTAGCCATCCTGACTGGTGTGAGATGGAATCTCAGGGTTGTTTTGATTTGCATTTCCCTAATGACTAAGGATGATGAACATCTCTTTAGGTGCTTCTCAGCCATTAGATATTCTTCAGGTGAGAACTCTTTGTGTAGCTCTGTACCCCATTTTTTAATAGGGTTACTTGCCTCTCTGGAGTTTAACTTCTTGAGTTCTTTGTATATCTTGGATATTAGCCCTCTGTCGGATGTAAGGTTGGTAAAGATCATTTCCCAGTTAGTTGGTTGCCGCTTTGTCTTTTTGACAGTGTCTTTTGCCTTGCAAAAACTTTGTAATTTAATGAGGTCCCATTTGTCTATTCTTGATCTTAGAACATAAGCTATTGGAGTTCTGTTCAGGAAATTCTCCCCTGTGCCCATATGTTCAAGGTTCTTCCCTAGTTTCCCTTCTATTAGTTTCAGTGTGTCTGGTTTTATGTGGAGATCTTTGATCCACTTAGAATTGAGCTTAGTGCAAGGAGATAAGAATGGGTCAATTTGCATTCTTCTGCATGTTGACCTCCAGCTGAGCCAGCACCATTTGTTGAAAAGGCTATCTTTTTTCCACTGGATGGTTTTAGCTCCTTTGTCAAAGATCAAGTGACCATAGGAGTGTGGATTCATTTCTGGGTCTTCAATTCTGTTCCATTGATCTACATGTCTGTTACTGTACCAATACCATGCAGGTTTTAACACTATTGCTCTGTAGTACAGCTTGAGGTCCGGGATACTGATTCCCCCAGAGGTTCTTTTACTCTTGAGAATAGTTTTAGCTATTCTGGGTTTTCTGTTATTCCAGATGAATTTTTGAATTGCTCTTTCTAACTCTATGAAGAATTGAGTTGGGATTTTGATGGGGATTGCATTGAATCTGTGTATTACTTTTGGTAAGATGCACATTTTTACTATATTAATCCTGCCAATCCATGAGCATGGCAGATTTTTCCATCTTCTGAGGTCTTCTTCAATTTCTTTCTTCAGAGACTTGAAGTTCTTGTCATACAGATCTTTCACTTGTTTGGTTAGAGTCACGCCAAGGTACTTTATATGGTTTGTGGCTATCGTGAAGGGTATCATTTCTCTTACTTCTTTCTCAGCCTGCTTATCCTTTGAGTATAGGAAGGCTACTGACTTGCTTGAGCTGATTTTATATCCGGCCACTTTGCTGAAGTTGTTTATCAGCTGTAGGAGTTCTCTGGTGGAGTTCTTTGGGTCGCTTAAGTATATTATCATTTCGTCTGCAAATAGTGATAGTTTGACTTCTTCCTTTCCAATTTGTATCCTTTTGACCTCTTTTTGTTGTCTAATTGCTCTAGCTAGAACTTCAAGTACTATATTGAAAAGATATGGAGAGAGAGGGCAGCCTTGTCTAGTCCCTGATTTTAGTGGGATTGCTTCAAGTTTCTCTCCATTTAGATTGATGCTGGCTACCGGTTTGCTGTAAATTGCTTTTACTATGTTTAGATATGGGCCTTGAATTCCTGATCTTTCCAAGACCTTTAGCATGAAAGGATGCTGAATTTTGTCAAATGCTTTCTCAGCATCTAATGAGATGACCATGTGGTTTTTTTCTTTGAGATTGTTTATGTAGTGGATTACATTGATGGATTTCTTTATATTGAACCATCCCTACATCCCTGGGATGAAGCCTACTTGATCGTGGTGAATGATCGTTTTGATGTGTTCTTGGATTCGGTTGGCAAGAATTTTATTGAGTATTTTTGCATCGATATTCATAAGAGAGATTGGCCTGAGATTCTCTTTCTTTGTCGGATCTTTGTGTGCTTTTGGTATTAGTGTAATTGTGGCTTCATAGAACGAGTTGGGTAGTGTTCCTTCTGTTTCTATTTTGTGGAACAGTTTGAAGAGTATTGGTGTTAGGTCTTCTTTGAAGGTCTGATAGAATTCTGCACTAAAACCATCTGGACCTGTGCTTTTTTTGGTTGGAAGACTTCCAATGACAACTTCTATTTCTTCAGGGGTTATAGGACGGTTTAGATGGTCTATTTGATCCTGATTTAATTTTGGTACTTGGTATCTGTCAAGGAAATTGTCCATTTCCTCAAGATTTTCTAGTTGTGTTGAATACAGGTTTTTGTAGTAGGATCTGATGATTTTTTGAATTTCCTCAGTTTCTGTTGTTATCTCTCCCTTTTCGTTTCTGATTTTATTAATTTGGATACTATCTCTGTGCTCTCTGGTTAGTCTGGCTAAGGGCTTATCTATCTTGTTAATTTTCTCAAAGAACCAACTCCTCGTTTTGTTGATTCTTTGTATGGTTTTATTTGTTTCTACTTGATTGATTTCAGCCCTGAGTTTGATGATTTCCTGCCTTCTACTCCTCTTTGGTTTATTTGCTTCTTTTTGTTCCAGGGCTTTCAGGTGTGCCATTAAGCTGTTAGTGTATGCTGTCTCCCGTTTCTTTTTGGCGGCACTCTTCTTAATCACTGATAATTTCTTAGCTCCAGCTAACAAGCATCAATTGTCCAAATAACACAAAGATTTCACTTTGACAATTCCGGCGTCTTGTTAGTCACAGCTGATTCTTCAGCCTCAGCTAACCAGAATCACAGGATCTTAAATCAAAATGGCAAACAGCTCTTACAGAGTCTTTAAATTTCCCTCTGTAATTTCTCAAGCTAGGTTTCCATCTTCTGCACTTCTCTCAACATTCTTTTCCTCTAAATTCCTACAGAACATCCCACTGAGGTCTCAGGGGTTTTTCTAGCACAAAGTTCCAAAGTCCTGTCAGAGCAATACCCCACTACACTGATGGCATACCAATTTCTGTCTTAGTTTCCATTGATGTGAAGAAACAACGTGACCAATGCAATTCTTATAAAGAAAAACATTTAAGTGGGGCTGGCTTGCAATTTCAGAGGTTCAGTCCATTATCATCATGGCGGGAAGCACGGCAGAGCGCAGAGAGACATGGTGCTAGAGGAACTGAGAGTTCTACATTTGAGCCAGAGGCAGTCAGGAGGAGCCTGGAATTCCACACTAGGGAGATCTTGAGTTAGGAGACCTCAAAGCCTGTCCCAGGAGTGACACACTTTCTCCAACAAAGCCACACCTACTCCAGAAAGTCCACACCTCCTCATAGTGCCATTTCCTATGGGACAAGCATCCAAACACATGAAGCTATGGAGGTCATACCTATTGAAACCACCATAACACCCCCGCCCCATGCCCAGAAAATATAACCTAAATCAAGGATAGTACACTAACCAACGCATGATAGAGCTAACTGAACAAAAATAAAGTGTTGATTTAGTGTGTGTGTGTGTGTGTGTGTGTGTGTGTGTGCTTTGAATAACTTCTGTTGGCTAAGAACAAGAATAAAAATATGATGGAGTTTCCCTGTCCTCAGAAGCTTAACCTTGACTTTGAGATGAGCATAAAGGAAAGCTAACATGGAAGGAAGAAATGAACATCACACAACTGGCCATGGCAGTGCATTGAAACTTTTAAAATATTTTATAAAACAAGTCAAGTGTGATGGTTACAATTTGGAAGTTATAGCAATGCTTGATAAAGAAGCACCTGGAGATGTGAGGCAAGGGATGGAAGGCACTAAACAATTTAAATTAGTAAGTCCTAGGTTACTAGAGACAGTCTGTACTGAACCATACATACTCCAGAGGCTGATGAGCTCGGGCGATTAGGATCAGAGGATAGAATTCTGAAGCAGTCTTAACTGGGGAAAATGCTTTATGGGAAACTTGAAATTTTAGTCACCGGATTCAACAAAAAGCCAGACTATGAAATGATAAGTGTCCTAATAGCTGTAGATTAAAAAAAAAAAAAGGCTGTACTATTACATTTCTGCAATGTGTTGGAAGATTCATGTGGACTGTGACATGGAGGTGGACAATGTAAGAATTCAATGAACTAGTATAAAAATGTAAGCAGCTTACAATGTTGTAGTCTTGGACAGTTGCACGACTCTCAGTGGGGTCTTTGGAATTACAAGCACATAAAACAGGATATGTGCTCTTCTCCTTAGTAATCTGAGCTGTTCTGTGGTTTCCAAATCCTACTTTTCATGGTTAGATGCTTCTACAAAAACTTCATTTAAACAAAGCTGACCTGCAGACAGCTTGCCAACAATCCTTGAACATTTTTCATTTTGAAAGCTATCTTTTTATGGTGTTTCTATTTCTGAAAAAGAAAAAACCAGACTAGTGGTATTTGGCAATATCAAATATAAACATTTTATCTGTAGAGTTATGTTGAAATGGAAGAATTAAGGAATTCACAGCCTCATTGATAGAGTTTACTGTACAAATCTCTAACAGAAATATCATTGTTACACTGGTCTACAGCATGTCTGTGGGAGTGCATCAAGACAAAACTGTGGAATTTTATCTCTGGATCTTCAAATCATGATGGAATACAAGCAGAAGTGTGTTGTGGCTTGATCATGCAGACATCACTTCATAGAAGTGATTCTGCACTGAGTTCACTACAGAGTAGTCTAGGAGGAGGGACATGTATGACAAAGAGCCCAATAGCCTTCAGTCCTATTTCTCTTGAGGCTAGTTAGTCAAACTATATGGAGAAGATTCTTTGGAATTTGCTGTCTAGCTGGTGAGGTCCCAGGTTTTTAACAAAAAAAAAAAAAAACAAAAAAACTGGGGAGACTAGTGATTAAAAACATAACAGGAAACCCTCTCAATTTTCTAGTCGAAATCTTCCATTTCATATCTACATTTAATACATTATTAGTTATTTTATTCTTTATTAATTATCACTCTCCCCACAATTTCTTCATGATGCCGTCCTTAAAGAAGCCATTATAAGCTTTCTGCAATGATTAGGGGAGGTACAGTTTTCTAACTACACACAATGGGCACATAAAGAATAATGACTAATTATTGGGCCAAGAAGGTGATTCAGTTCTAAAGTGCTTGCCTTAAAGGATGAAGATATGAGTTTAATCTTGAAAACCTATGTCTACATAAAATAAAATGACAGATATGGAGATAAGCAGCTGTAATCCTATCAGGAAATAGAGACTGATGGATCCCTGGAACCTGATGGTCAGCTTACCTCATCTACTTGGCAGTCTGTAAGCCACTGATTGAGAGACACTTTGTCAATGCAAAAGTATTTTGAATAATTACTGGACCATTTAGTTTTTGCCAAGAGTTTAGAACAAAGGTTGGCTGTTTTTATCGTATAAGAATTTGATGAAATGAGCAGATACTGTTGTGAGAACTTGCACAAGAGCATATCATGCTACCAGAAGAAAAAAAAAATTTATGCTGTAAGACTGGAGTTAAATCTTGACACACACACACACACACACACACACACACACACACACACACACACACACAAAGGACCATCCAAAAAGAGGGTGATGGTTAATCTTCATTTCTAATTTAACTACATTTAGGGTCACCATGGAAATACACTTCTAGGTATGCCTATGGTATGACTGACTATGGTTGTGTTTCCTGAAAGTTTTAACTAAGCTAAAATCAACCCTGAATATAGTCAACTACTCATCAACCTATAGGCTAGAACTCTGGACTGAGTAAAAGGAGAAAGAAACTGAAGACTAACATTCGTCCCTTCTGCTCTCTGAGCTGTGTGAATCCCTCCCCCTACAATTCTACAACTCAACACAGAGGTTCTCCCTGGAAGGCTGAAGTAAAGGTGGAGTTGAAGTGAAGAGATGGAATTGGGATCTACCAGCAATGAGGTTTCATAGAGATTTGTTCACCAAAGACTACTCCCAAGTGCTCTTCACGCGTCCACACGTGAGACACGGTGTCACTGATACTGAGCAGTACCAATGTTGGAAATGTGCTTACCTAGAACAAGTTGGACTTCATTTAAATACCTCCTCATCTAGAACTGCACCCCAAATCTTTAGAGTAATTTGTTACCACAGAGATTATACTGAAGAAGCTGTTAATGAGGAAACAAACTGTTGAAATCGTCTCTTTAAGAGGTTCAGAATTTTACCAGAACTGGAGAGTGTAGGTGTCTGGATATAATAATGTCTTCACGTGTCTTAAGAATTCAAGGGGTTTTTTTAAATGAATTCCTAGGAACTGAATAGTCTATCCATATGTTATATTCACAGGTGCCAGCTTTAAATGAGTATTTCAAATGGAATCAGATATTTTTGTTGCCAGAAAGAATTTAGGATTGTTCTACAAACCACTCACTTTACTGGCAAATAAATAGAGATTTAGAAAACCTGTATATTATCTCAGAGTTGGCATTATCAAGATCTCTTAATCTCCTGAGAAATATTATTTCTACCACAATGTGTTTCTTAAATTGTATTCACTAAAACTTGGGTATCCCAAATTATAGTTTGAAAATGGGTCAAAGTTTGAATGTATGTTTAGTTTTCCCAGAGTAAGAATAGTTCCCTAGAACTGTTTGACCATGTGTAATGGTAGCTATAGTACCTATTAAAATTTCACAGAAGCCCATGGAACATTTTGGGAAATCATTTCTACCCTTTTTGCTATGATTTAAATATGGTGTGTCCTAGCACAAAACATGTTGAAGTTTGATTCTCTAGTGAACTAAGAGCTGTGAGGTCTTGCAATCAGAAAGAGGTGTTTGAGTCTTCGGGAGGAATTGATGTATGTCTCATAAAACTATATTCTTCCCACTGGCTCACCACTAGGACCCTTTTCCCAGTCTTACAATATCATCACACCACGACTCAGCCACAGAGCCTCTGTCGGATACCTGTGGCTTGTTGCTTGTCATTTCCAGCTACCAGAATTGTGAACCAAATAACCTTTTCTCCTGCACAACTTTGGGTATTTTGGTACAGCAATGCCAAATGGGCTGAGGCAATTTTGTGGCTGAATTCTCACTGATTTCAATGGAACTGTCTTCATGGAACATGTGGTACTGAAGAATGCTAACTTGGCAAGTCGGTTTTCCTGCTCCTGTGCGGAGATTAGTATCTAAGACTTTACTAGAAAACACGTAAGGTATTACATCGGGATTCTGAAGCTCTTATAAGGGTCTGATCTGAAGAACTGTAGCAAGACTCAAGTTCTTTGGAGGTATGCTCCTATGGTTTTGATTCCGAGGCCGCTGGCAGCCACAGATCTTCAGGCTTGTGACATTCGTGCATGAGATCGTGAGTGATGCAGTCTCAGAATTGATCCATTTTGGAAATTCTTAACCTTGATCTGTACAGAATATTTCTCCACATTTTTAAGCCATGCTATTATCACCCCATGTGCCCTATTTCTATTTTCACTTTAATGTGCCTTGAGCTCCTTAGATAAAAGGATTATCAGAAGTACAAAGTGTTGTATTATTACTAAAAGCATAAGGCCTTATCTCTCAGTTCATCAGTGAGGCTTTGGTCCAGTGACTAACAGAGGTTTGAAGTTTTTGAAGTATGCTACCAATATGTTTCTGAGGACTTACAGAAATGTTGGGCAACAAATATAGAGTTCCTTTCTCTCTTTAAATGTTCAAGTGCTGGATACTAAAATTGTATATCTTGTTCCTCCAAGGACCTTTTGAGTGTACCATTTACACCTACTGCTAACTTTTATCCTGGGATGGACAGAAAGAATGAACTCCATAGTAATCTTTCTTAGTAGTAGTGTAATAAAGGGATGACACTGTTTGCCTCAAAGAAGTTGCTAATTTCATTAAGTACCGCCATCAAACAATTTCATAAACAAAGAGAGTGGTAAAAAAAAAAAAGTTCATGAACATCTGTTTATTTTTCTCCTTAAATTTTCCTATCCTTCTCAAGAACAGAATGGTAAGAGATACACTGATAAAGACTATCTGAGGTGGACTAAAGAGATGGTTCAGCAGTTGAGAGCACTGGCTGGTGTTCCAGAGGACCCAGGTTTGATTCCTAGCACCAGCTCGGCAGCTCACTACCACCTGTTACTCCAGTTCTAGGGAATCGGATGCCCTCTTCTGGCCCTTGGTGGAAGTGTTTACATAAATGCAGGTGGCAAAATAACTATACAGAGTTGGATGCTCGAAGCCAACCATTGTACAGAGTATGGGGTCCCCAATGGAGGAGTTAGAGAAAGAACTGAAGGAGCTGACGGGGTTTGTAACTGCATAAAAACAAACAAACAAACAACAACAACATCAACCAACCCGACCCCCCAGAGCTTCCAGGGACTAAAGCCACCAACCAAGGAGTACACATGGCTCTGGCTGCATATGTAGTAGAGGATTGCCTTGTCAGGCATCAATGGGAGGAGAGGTCCTTGGCCCTATGAAGGATCAATAGATGCCCCAGTATAGGGGAATCGAGGATGGGGAGGCAGGAATGGGTGGGTGGGTAGAGGAACACCTTCATAGAAGCAGGGGGAGGGGGATGGAATGGGGTTTCCAGGAGGGGAGGAAACTGGGTGAGGGGATAATACTTGAAATGTAAATAAATTAAAATAGATAAATAAATAAATATTTTAAAAATCCATTTGATGAATTTGTCTTTGCTGGCCACATAATAGTGCCCAAAATAAATTCACTGGGGATACCGGAATGCCCTCAGCTTCCAAATTCATGGATTTAAACTTGACTCAACATTTCAGTATTCATGTTTCTCTTTCAGGTATCATAGAAATTCAAACTTCCCAGATATGCTCTTCCCTTTGCACTGTGACCATCAAATAGACCTCAGTCTCAGATCATCTTGTCCTTATTTCATGGACACCCTCATGTGACCTAGACATTTTATAACTGGGTTATTGTAGATGTCCTCTCTGTAAGTTCATCCAAGGCTATTTAGCAAGGCTATTTAGCAAGGTTATTTAGATGTCCTCTCTGTAAGTTCAGCAAGGCTATTTTTACTGTGTATAGACAAACACAGCTCTAAGGACGTTTTCGGCACTCAGTAGAACTTGAGACTTGGGTTCAGTGAGGATCGGAAGTGCTGAGAAGTAGCTCAATGGGCGTACTGGGGAACTAGTCATTGTCTTTGCATAGTGTCATAGAAATTCTCAGAATTCCAAGGTAAGTTCCATAACCCTGCCACCAGGCCTGAGGAGGCAGACAGGCAGATGAACGGGGGAGCCTAGGGTTAATGTACTCAGAGGTAGCAGAAGCATCCATGGTTTTCAGTAATCCTCCTGTATTCCTCTCTGCAGCACTAGGCAATTTGCGACCTTGAAAATATGTCTCAACTTACATCCATGTTTCATTAGAGGAGCCATCTCTTGTAAAGGAAAGAAAAATGTCAGGAGATCTCAGTTTAGATGTTGACCCTGATTTCCTTTCCCTGGGGTTCGAGCACAGATTTTCATGCCCTCTCAGGCCTTCTCAGGAACAATGCCATTCTAAGCAGTCAGGGTGGTCAGGAGACAGAGGACAGTGTCCTGCCCCTGTGCTGTTGTGTGATGCAGCAGATGGGGTCAGGTGACCCCACTTGAGGCTACGGCTACAAAAGATAATAGAAGGAGACATGAGCAAGCAAGATAACATTTCAAATAAAATTTAACGTTGCGCTATACTCTCGCACTATAACAAAGGCCAGAGGCTGGAATCCCAGCACCTAAATCTAGCAGGAGTGATGTGTGATCCTGTGTCAGTTCTCCACTCTGAATCCTCTGAGTCTCACTTATGCCATCAGTGGTGGTCCTGACACTTACCTGAGAGGAAAGAAGTGAGGTAACATGAAAGATAGATTCCTACCCTATAATGAGCTTTTCATCGACCAGCAGATAAGTGGTCTAATTATTTTGTCATGTACGGCAAATTGGCCTGCAATACAAACACTTTAAGAAATTGAATGTCCCCAGATGTGGAACAAACAATGTTTCAGATATAATGTCCTGGTCACGTGAGGGACTGCAACTTCTAGCTCAGCTGCAGCTGCCAGAGCAAAAAGAAAGCTACAGACCTGGAATCCAGTGACCAAGCCAGGCAGAGTCTCCCGTGTCTGCCTTTTCTGCCACCAACTGCACCCTTGGCTCTGATAAGCTAAGACTGGACAAGGGCAAGACCACTGAGCAAAAGAAAAGACAGGTGAGGGCAGCAGAAAGGAGAAAAACATGTCTGTGTATATTAAAGAGCAACATGTAGATACAATTCAGAAACACGTGCAGGATCTAGAAAATGACAGTCATAAGCAGCATTCACATTCCAAAGGTGCTGAGAGCCAAGGGAGTCCTGACATGGAGGGGTTATTACTCAAAGAAAGAACTCTGTGCTCCTCAAACTGGCCTGCTACCCCAAGCACTGACTGTGGTGGAGGAAGTCTAGTTTTTAAAGGCTCACATTCCAAAGCTTCCTACTTCCCTTTTATGCTAACTTGGGTGGAGGCTCAAGCTCGATGGTTTTTGTTCTTTTATTTATTTACTTTCGGAAATAAGCGACAATTCTTTTCGGTGGTGAAAAACACAATCAGCACGGTATGAAAATGGATTGATTTTTTTTTTCTACACACAAGAAACTTTTCATTTTCATTCCTGACATTCCAGACGGAAGGGGAAAGGAGGAAAAGAAAGAGAAATTCTACTCTGAAAGAAGAAAGAATTATCTAGAAAATAGGTTGCAAAGGGGGCAAAACCTTACCATATGCTTGCTTTCCATGTTCAACACGTCCTGCTATTACTCCTGGAGGGACATGACCTCAATGAAGGTATTAGGAAAATTCTTGTATTTTCACCTACCTGCTATGTAATCACCCATACACACACACACACACACACACACACACACACATACGAGCACACACAAACTGCATACATATGCACAGTTCACATGTACACACACATGCACACACACGCGTACCACACACACACACACACACACACAACCACAATACCCCTAAGGCAAACCAGGTGACAAGTAAGTAGCCCATGATATAATTTGAAGCATGATTATTATACTTAATTCCTGGAAAACAATTCATTCAAAACTCCTCCAGCTGCCCCATCTACAGTGACAAAAGACTCTTTGTTTTCTTGTTTCACTAATAAGATACCTATCAAAATTACCCAAGTTGTCTTATTCCCACATCTTTGATGCCCCTGGAAGATGAGGTTATAGCTGTCACCTCAGTTTTCTAAATTAATTTTTTTTTTTTTTTTTTTTTTTGGTTTTTTGAGGCAAGGTTTCTCTGTGTAGCCCTGGCTGTCCTGGAACTCACTCTGTAGACCAGGCTGGCCTCGAACTCAGAAATCCGCCTGCCTCTCCCAGTTTTCTTATCAATGTAACACCTGTCTTTCCCCCATTCTCTCCTTAAAGCCCAAACCTAGTATTTACACTGATAAAGCAGGGTGATCTTGCCTCTGTGATAGCTCTATTAGCTCCTTCTAGGAACTACCACAAACTCTGCTTCCCACAGACTTCTTAAAATTTTATTTTTTATCTAATTCTAGTAGAAATCTTGTCATTTGTTAAAAAGCATACTATTTTCTTGGGATTCCAAAAAAAAAAAATGAATTTGAGGTTTATTTGCCAACTGAAGAATCAGGAAAGCCTGTCTTAATTCCCCTTTAAGTATCTCTAAGGCTCAAGGACTCTCTCCTGGGGATGTGCTTCATGAAGTCTATGTAATTCTGAGCAGAGAGAGGGATATGAGACTTGGGTCCACCCTCCTTCAGCACAGACATGTCAGTCAAACTCAAAACAAAAGAATTCTTTATCACTTTAGCGTCGGGTGTAAAAATAAATCTCAGGTGAAGCATGTCATGTCTAACTTATCCAGTAAGTATTTGATTCTATAAATGCTCTAATTAGAGTAATTCATTAAATGTTATTCTTGAAAGCTTATTGAATAAAATGATTTTAATATAAAACATCCCTTGTAGTTTCTTTCTCCACACAGAGCTCTGCCTCGTCCCTTGTCCCTGGCAGCAGTACCAGAAGGTACTTTCTTAAAGAACACAGTGTCTAACAGAGCCCATTGCAGAAGGTCTGGAAAATGTTTATTACCTAAAGAGCTCTATTTATGCCCTTCTAATGCTCGCCTAAACTCTCTTATTTCCTAAACTTGTCTGGTCTTTAAATTAATCTTTTTAAAGTTTCAGTGCTTACACCATGGCAGTGAGGGAAAAAACTTCCACCTCCTGGGTTCTCAAAGTCCATCTCCTCTCCAGTCTCTCTTTTCCTACCAAAATGTCCTGACTAAGCTGGGGATAGCGATACACCTGCAATCCCAGCATTCCCGGAGCTGAGACAGGAGAATCAGAAGTTTGAAGTCAGCACACAGCAAGTTCCAGGACTTCTTAGACTACATAGAAAGGCATTGTCTCAAAGCAACAGCAAACAAAAATTCTGTCATCTGGGCAGGCACTTACCACCTGCATAAGCAGATGTGTAGTTTGAAGCTAATCCAATTTAAACTTCAGGGCTTCTCATGTGTTTAAGCTTTTGCAGGCTGTTTCTAATTTTGCTTCCCTTTCCCTACAAAGACCTCTTTACAAAAATGTGATCTTCCCAGGTTACATGTCAAACACATTGACTCTCAGACTTTTGAGCCTCGCCCATCTTCTTTCTCATTCTTAACACTTAAATTCCCTCTTAAAGACCGAAATCGACTCTTGCTTCTGTCTTTCAATTCACAGCCACTAGGGCCTCTTGACATCTTCTATTCTCCAGGTTTTTATACTTCTGTTTTTTTCTTATATTTTAAAGCAGTGTTAAATATTTTGTGTGTTCCTGCGACCACATGGGCTCATTTGGGACATGTAGAGTAGACAGACAGACAGACAGACACACACACACACACACACACACACACACACACAGAGAGAGTCTGTTGATTAGGATATCACACCTCTCTACTCCAGGAACCTGACTGCGTTGTGTATTTTTATGTATTGTTCACCGTAGCCTCTGTTCTACGTAGATAAATACCTCTTGGTGTTTAAATCTAATTCTTGGCTGTTGAAGCTCCTCTAACGTGTATCTAATCCTAAACTACTTAAAATTTTCAATGTACAGTAGATGTTGTCTTATAGAGGTGAACAGAAAAAACAAAAGCTGAACAGGTTCAGGGTCTACACCAGACACACACAGTACAGACCATTCCTATGATTCCAAAATAGTTGCAAAATTTTCCCCACAAACTGATTCTAGCATACCGGCCACTTCATTCATGGTTGACCATGTGGCCACCAAGGAATCAACAGAACAGGAGTTCCTCTCTTACACTGTATTTCAAAACAGAAACCTCTGCAAAACAGACCCATTCTGGCAAATCCCATCCCACTGACTCAATTCTGATACAGTCTCCATAGGTTGAGAACTCAGCCCTAAGGCATTGCGCCCACAGAGACCCATTTGCAAGTCGAGGCTTTGGAGATTTCTAATTGGCTGAATACAAATTAAGGTGTTAAAGTTCCTTTCTTGGGGGTTAATGGATCATATAGAGAACTCTGAGAAACATTGTATTCATAGAGCAAGTTCCTGAATATGGAAGTTTTAATTTCCATATTGTGGGATAAGCAATACTTTGGCAGTACCCTGAGCTTTTATCCATCTTCCCATGTCTCTGCATGTTCAGGTGTCAAGAATTTGGCTTTCTAAGGGTTAAAGTGCCACACAAGTTTCACTATGCCAATGAGATGATTGAAGTAAACCCAAGAGGAGAGATGTATGGAGGATAAGTGTCACTATGTCAGCAACATGATGATGATAATGATAAAGGAGGAGTCTCCATGGGTCCAGGACTGTAGTGATCTCTAACCGCAGAGTCGATGAAGTTCTGCAGCTATTTAACACATGGTCGTAGAGAAGAGGACTATGTAAAAATAAGAATTTCCCAGTTATAGCATGCACTAGGGTTATAGTTTTTGTTTTCTGTTTTTTTCATTTTGTTTGTCTGTGTCTAAATATGTGTTTGAGGTATGTGGTGTGTGAGAGGTGTATATGCTGTGTGTGTGTCTGTGGGGTGTATTTTGTGTGTGTGTGTGTGTGTGTGTGTGTGTGTGTGTGTGTGTGTGGTGCTACTTCCGAATCCAGCCAATTAGAATCTCGTTATTGCACAGGCTCATACAAGCACACATTCAGTGTCCTGTTTTGTCACACTACACTTTATTTCTTTAAGACAGTGTCCTTCACTGACCTTGGAGTTAGGGTGGTAGCCTGCAAGCTGCAGGGGTCTTCTGTCCTCACCCCACTGTCACCAAGTCAAAGTTTTTACACTGGGGTTACAAGGCACACGTGCCCACCCTTGACTTTTCACAAGGCAGCCGGGGTTTGAACTCAGGTCCTCACATTTGCACACTTCCAAAAGGTTGTTTATCAAGCTCTCCTGAAATAATGGCCCCTGTACTCATGGACCTGCCCTGTGACTTCAGCATTTCTCAGAGTTTGGTGAACTCCGTATAAGATCCATTAACCCCAAAGGAAAGCATGGCAGCTTGTATCCAGCCAATTAGACATCTCTTTATCCAAAAACCAGTCTCCCTAGACCCCTCAGTTTCTTTTGTGCTCAAGTGTCTTTTAAAAGGACTACAGAGGTTCATTTCTTGGTAAACAAAAACAAAACAAAACAAAAAGACCTGTCCCTGTCCTTGGAAACTATTGCTCCAACTTAAACTTGTTTCCCACAGACATGCTAAGGTCTCAAGATTTTTCTGGAACTCAAGTTCCAAAGCCACCCTTACTTTGACTCCTGTCTCTGACAATTCCTAGCTATATGAATCAACTCCCCTGCACTGTCCATGTATTATGTCCCTAATACGTAGACCAGCCATAATAGTTGGACTCAGCCATAACTTTTTGTTGTATTAAGTTACCCAATTTGTATAGAAAGGATCTCATCTTGCTGACCCTGAAGTCTCTTCAAACACATGAGCTCAAGAAATCCTAAGGCCTCTACTTCATTAACAAAGGCTTCACTGTCACATCACCATACCTCGCATACAGATCTTTCACTTTGATTATGATTACAATATATCACTAAATTTAAATGATGTTATTATGATAAGACAGAACAAAACTGTGGAGGAAAGAAATGACATTTTGAAATGTGGAGTTCATGATCAGAATTTCTTGTGTGGGTAAACTCAAACGAGTGAAATAACTTTAAGCTAATTAACAATTTCTTCAGTTACAAACCCAAACCACACTGTTAAGTAGAAATTGTGACATACAAATACAATCAGTGATCTTTGTATGTTAACCATTATTTACTTTTATGTGCAATATCAACTTTGTCAAGTTGTAGAACCTGGAAATCTAGTTACATATTATTTTATATTCTTCTCTGAAATGATGCCTTGGATAGGGTTAAGATTTTAAATCAGTAGGCTTTAATTAAAACAGATTGTTCTTTGTGCTATTAGAGAATCTACCCAACGAGTTGAGGCCCCAATGAATAGACTGGTATCCTTTTGTAGAGAATCTTTCCAGCACAAGGCCTTTGACACTAAATGATTACCACAGCCTTCCTTGTTCCCTAGTTTCTTAGCCAGTCCTTCAGTGGGCTTGTCAATCCCTGTAGTCATATTAACCAAATCTAAAGTCAACCTTAGTCTCTGTCTCTATCTCTGTCACCCTCAGTCTCTACCTCTCTACCTCTCTGTATCTCTGTCTCTTTCTGTGTCTCTGTCTCTGTCTCTGAATCTGTCTCTCTCTCTCTCTCTCTCTCTCTCTCTCTCTCTCTCTCTCTCTCTCTCTCTCGTTCTCTCT
Organism: Tokudaia tokunoshimensis; assembly: GCA_036184795.1. Taxonomy (NCBI): domain Eukaryota; kingdom Metazoa; phylum Chordata; class Mammalia; order Rodentia; family Muridae; genus Tokudaia; species Tokudaia tokunoshimensis. The sequence continues at coordinate 11,751,791 of BTHU01000003.1, read as the reverse complement.
CTCTCTTTCTCACATACACATTTTTGGTTCTGTTACTCTGAAGAAACTTAAGTCCTTGACAAATCATTTCACTTCACAACTATGGGAGCAGTAAGGCTTGCCACTGAATAAAGAAGCGCATATCACTCTGAATTTTAAAATCTATATATTTTCATATTCACTTCAAGCACGATTCCGTTGATGATCTTTTTTGCTTCATCTAATTACTCTTCTTAGAAGCCGTCTGTAGTTCTTATCAGCTCAAAAAAAAGGAATGAATGAAAATTCAAAGCAAAGGAAAATGAATGAAAGTAGTCAGGATGGAGTAATGAGGGGAGGTGGGAGGAGAACCCACAATCCCCTGCTGCCAGTCCAGTTGTCATGCCCTCGTCTGGAGCACAGGCAACTGCATGGGGACCACTGGCTGCTGGGCCGGTGGAAGGCCATTTAAACCAATCTCCAAAGCAATGATCTGGGCCGGTTCATGGTGACGTTACCCTTAGAACGTGAAATATTTGGAACCATTTGTTCCATCATGGGGGGCTGGCTATAATTTAAAAACTTGAAAAAGATTGTGTTCCAAACTCTATTGCAAAGAAACGAATGAGCTTTCATCTCTTTCACCCCGTAAAGTAGCTGGGGACAACAATAGCATTAGCTCATCCTGGCCAGGTCTACTGTTGGGCATTCTGCTGTGCAATGGGTGGCCCCTTTGATGACCATCTCTATGGTTCATGCAGAGCCATTGTGAAAGTCTTTTTGTTTTCTTTATCTATGTCTTAAGGATTCACTTCTGTGGCACAGTGGTCATTTTTCTGTCTTAGGAGTAGAAAAGGTTGCTTATGTTGCCTCTTTTTTTTTTTTAAAGGAAAACGTTTTCCCCAAGAACATTCCTAAGTGGATGTGTAGTTGCAATTTGCAGAACCCTAGATTTATACTACTCCTCTATCTCTGTTTATATGCTATGCTGAGAATTAAAATTTAGTTGGTGATAGATACGTTAGACGAATCTAAAGTCTTATACATTCCATGTATCCTGATTAGAGTTGATCATCAAATTAGCAGTCTAGAATCATCTGAAAAGAGAGTCTTAATCGAGGACCTGCCTAGTTTGAGTTGGTCTAGGTTCATGTCTATGAGAGATTGCCTTGTTAGTTGACATAGCGTGTGCCCACTCTCAGCACCACCATGCCCCATGCTACTTTATGTAAGAAAGCTTATTAAGCAAGAATAGGAATGGGTGAGAGATTAAACCAGCAGGCAAAGTTCCTCCAAGGTTCCCACTTTCAGGTTCCTGCCCTGAGTTCCTATCCTGAATTCCCCCAATGAAGCACTATGACTTGACATTATAAGATGCAATACACCTTCTTGTCTCCAAGTTGCTCCTGGTTAGTACATTAGTGCAGCAACAGAACAAAACTAGACCACTGGTCTACTAACAGTAAAGAAGTTACAAAACAAAGCCAGTGTTTTTATGTGGTTGTACAGAGATACCATACTTCTTGTTCTAAAATGTCTATGTGGTTGTCTGAAGTTACTGTGAGTTCTACTTGCAAATACAGGCTACTGTGTGTACCTGTGTTTCTGGTTAATAAAATTTAATTACCAAAATTGCACTGCTGTTTTGTTTTGTTTTGTTTTGTTTTGTTTTTACTCCATGGCACTAGCCTCCACAATTTTGACAGGCTACCAGAATTTAATAATATTGGCATGTGAAACCCTGATGGTAAAAATTAAAAATAGCGCCACTTTTTTTTCCTCCAATATCCTTTTTATTTTCTTTAGAGATGCCATCAAAACACTCAGTTTATGGTTTCACTAAAAAGTAAGTGGTTGTCAGATGGTGTAGGTGCCAGGCCAGGTGGGAAGGCAGCCTAGAGGTCAGACAAGCAAATTAACAGAGTTGAGAAGGCCGGTTTTGTCAGGGTGAACGGCAGTGCTGTTCTGTGCAGAAAATCACAAATTTACTCAAATGCTAAGTCACTTGTCAAGGACTCATTTCACTGTTGCTCTTTATTTGTGTGTGTGTTTGTGTGTGTGTGTGTCATGTAAGATTCCTTGAAGTGACTAGAAAAACAGTCATAATCCGTTTGATTTTCTACTTTCCTAGGAGGGAAACTCTTGACAGATGATAAATAGCAACTGCTGACAATCATCAGTGCGGAGCTATCACACTTTTACATTAAATACAAAAACAGAGTTGTAAAGTCACAAGGGATGGGACTTTTGACACGGACGAGATGAATATATAATCCTCAGAACCGCATCACCGACGGGATCTGAACCATGGCAACAAAGCCTGCTGCTTTCAGAGTCTCACAAAGTCAAACTAAAGCTAACTTTGATATCTGCAAGCTGACGCATGCTCCACTCAATGTAACAAACTCTGATCCAGAAGCCCTAGTCAAGGTGCACGCACGAGGAAAGCAGCCATCTTATCATACTGTCTCTTTTAATTAAGGGTAAAAGGATAGCAGAAAACAAATAAAAAATAGCATAAACCTAGTTAATTAGATGACAGAGGCAATTCTAAGGCACAGGGGTTGGACGCTCAGATGTTCATATCTCATTAAACCTGCAGGAGAGTTGAGCATACAGGACCCTTCAAAGAAAACCAGTAAATTACCCTCGCGACTTATCAATAGGGGGGTGTCAAGTACAAAGGTTACTTCCTTTATAGTCCAGTCTGCCCCTTCTTCCCCTGTTGACAGGTAATCACAGTGACTCCAGATCATTCTTCCTCTTTGGCTAACTGCTTAGTGACATTCACTTCAAGTTATCTAACCAATTTAACAACCCCGGGTACTCTTGGGACCCAATTTCCACCTCAAATTATACATATTTTTGTACTTTGGATTAAATGACTGATCTTAATGGGAGGAATCTTATCTAATAAGGCTGGGGAATAGCAGTTACTTCAAATTTCATGCTATAGTGAATGATCCTAATATCAAATTAACAGGATTTTACAGCACTCTGTTTATTTACCCAATTAGTAACACTCTGGCCTTTTGGCTTTTATATAAAGCTTATTTTTCTTTTATTTGGCCTAATTTCCCCCAAGGGAGGAAAATAAGAGGGAGGTAGAGAAGGTTAAAGAGATTGTTCCTGTCATCCAAGTCTCCTTTCTCCTTTCTGTCTCCCACACAGCAGCACATGCCCATACCTGAAGAAAGGCAGACATAAGAGAACAGAAGTCAGAAGATGTGTCCTGGGATCCACATAGGTTCCAGTCCTCAGAGTCAATGCTTTCACTGAACATGGTTGGATGGAACCACACTTCTATAAAAGCAACTGTGTGGTACATTGTTTCATTTCTTTTATGATTTCTCTGCCTATGAGATTTAGGTACTAGCACTTGCCATTTATGCCTTTCAGTAACTTGTTTCCAAAAGGTGGTAGCTGTTTACAAACAGCTTTCCTTCTTAGAAAGAAGGAAAACCAACATTAAAGTTTATGGGGGACTTAGTCAATAGCTCAAAGGTAGAGTGTTTTCCTTCCTGGGCCAAACCTAGGTTCAACCTCTAAGCACAAGGGAGAGAGGAGAAGGCAGGCAGAGACAGTGGGTAATAAGAGTTGTGACGAAAATTCTATTAAGCACTTCAATATGTGTGTGTGTGTGTGTGTGTGTGTGTGTGTGTGTGTGTGTGTGTTTTACCCCTCAAATAACCTAGTTTTGGAGGCGGGTGTTATCTAAACTTACAGATGTTTGGTTGATGCAGATGTTTGGTTGTAATTTTGGATCACACTACTGGGAATTATGTCAGGACTTTGAATCTTTCTTGTCTAGAGCCTGATGATTCTTCTCAATATTTCTCACATGCACTGTGAAACAAAAATCTTCATTTTTCTTATTTGTAAGCTTCTTTGTTATATTTATTGAAAAAGTGAAACAATATAAACAACAAATAGACACACACATAACAATTAAATGAACAAAGATGGTTTAAAAATAGTTAAGTTTTAAATTTACCTTCTTTTATGTTTTTACTAAACAGCAATTATTCCTTTTTTATCAACATAGATTTTGGTAAAACTATATTCTAAAGTAATATTTATTTTTTAATAGAAACATATATAGCAACTTAAAGCTAGATTCTTTAAAAAAATTATACATTTCAAAGTAACATTTAGTTTTTATAGCAAATCCAGTATGAAGATTATTTCCTTCAATGCTAACACCTGAGATGATTAAAATAAATTAATTTGAATGGCAACAAGTCTAAATGAGAAAGAAGATGGACATATTAAGAAGTATAAGTCCCCCATTAGCTCAAAGGAATAAAAATGGCTAGAATTAATACTTGGAATAGACTATAGAACTAAGAAAGTTAAATGCATAGAACATCTAGGTAACACATTGTCATAAATAAAATATATTAACTTATTAAAATACTAGCTTTTGAGCAAAATGAAACATATAGTTTGAAACAATGTCAGCCAGAAGCAATACTCATCATTGATTATAGTTGTTATTACTTCATTAAAGTTTAATAGAAGCTGTACTATGTAGTGAGTTTACACACATTTTCATTTGAAAATACTGAGAAACACAGTGAGCAAACACGCTCAGCCCCAGATGGGCCAAATTTCCTCTTTCAGTATAAATCAAAAGCAACCTTCCTGTGAAAGCTAACAACATAGTAAAGTCCTTTTCCTTTTCCTCACCTAGCCTCAGCCTTTCAGGACAGCTGGTAAAGACAATCTCTTCTGTGCATTCTCTTCACGGCATCTCCTGTCAGCCTGTTCTTCCTAAATTGGTATGAAAATAGCAGGAACCAAACATACCTCAACTGCTTTACCTCCTAGAAATATAGCCTGGTGCAGAATTTCATCTCTCCCAGATCCACTCTTAAGAAGGAACAACCTAATATAAAGTCTAATATCAGAATATACTTGCCATGTAGTTAGACTTTATCAAGTCAGCTTCCATATTGCCTCTTACCTCAATTCAGAATCAAGACACTGGCCTTTCTGATTCTGTCTCATTGTAACTTTAGGGTGGAGGGATATCTTAATTTTCCCACAATTATAGGGTCCTAATATCTAATAATAACTTATGCCATTTTATTTTCAGCTGCTAGGGAAATGCAACAAAATGTTTAAACACAGTCAAATTATAAGGATGAATCAACTATCTATGAAAGGCTTGGAAGACAGCACTGGAACTCAGGTAAGCCTTCAATAAAGACACACTCCTGCTCTAACCTAGAAAAGGCAGCTTCAAGACATCACAGCATCTGCTGCCTTTAACTCTTTCCATAAGAATATTCCTTGGTAGTTATGGAGGAGAAAAATGGAGCCACTTAATCTGAATTACTCTGAGTACTCATAAGGAGAGAAGGTCAAAGGTTGAGACCTAAACAGACCAGTTAACTTCAAACGAAGAAGACATCTGTTCATCAGACACATTTTATGCCTCTAGTAATCCTGACCAGCTGTCTCAGAAACGTCCTTCACAATGGAGATCAGTTGAGACTCTGGACTGTTCAATGGTTCCGTGCAAACACATCACTGGAACAGGTAGGAGGCTCCCATGTCAGCATTCCACTTGCTGTGTCCTAGCAATTTTAATGCACAAAACAACAACACTAAAACATTGTTGTTTTGTCTCGCACAAGCTAGTAAAAGCATCAAGTCAGTGAATGAAAACAACTTACAATATTTAACACTGCCTCCGGGACAAACAACATTTCTGTGTTTTGTGTTTTCCAGCTGTCAGAAAGACAAAGTTCCCCTCTACTCTCTTACCACACTTGCTTTCAATGGCATTTGGAGTAAACTGTCCTTTGAAGAATCTAGGAAATGTTTATTTATCCCATTTACTAAGAAATAAAGCAGAGCTTTCATCCTGTGACAGATGGACAAGAAAAAAACAAAAAACAAACAAACAAACAAACAAAAAAACCAAAAACAGAGTCCAGTGACTCATCTGGAGACAGTCTGTCCCAAAAAAGAAAAAAGAAAAAAAGAGGATGCAACCTGGTCTCTTAGACCTCGGGTTTCCCTCGGCGTCATGAAATCTAGTTATTACTTAAACAAATTTTGAATTAGGGATATTAAATTATTTCTGAGTTCTCTTTATTTGAGAGAGTTTGTGAAGAACTGACAAGTGATTATAAACTAAAAGACAATGACTTTGTTTAAACCGGAATTTAATAATCTCTCTCTTCCTTGCATCCTGTTGGAGTGTCTATGGTTAGATTTTCAAAACTATCAAATGAATAGTCCCAAACAAATCATTAAGTGTTTAAAAATGTTGCTTCTCTGTACAAGGCAATATGAAGGCAAATAAGTCAAACTTGTTTTCAAAGTCCTGCCTTCTTCATCCAAGGAGACCAAAATTAACTAAATAACTAAGAAACAAGAGCTCCTTCGTGGTCTATTTCATTTGAAAAAGTCAAAAGAAAAAAACTGTCATAGAACAGGACAGTTGTTCTCATAGCTGATCAGAAGCCAAGTCAGGGAATATTAAATTGTGGAAGTTATTCAGTCAACAAATCAGCTAGCAATTAATATATACTCTTTTTTAAACACTCACCTAGCTTGTCGCATACATGATAGAATTTACATACTTGATCTCTCAATCTCTGCAAATAGAATTCCAATCCTCTTTAATTTTTTTAAATTATAAGTTCAGGCTACATGACCATTTTCTAAATGCCATCGAATTCTCCTTATCTGTTGCAGTGTATTTTCTTAAGCATCATAAGTGTATCAGGCTACTCTACAGTTCTCACCTGTAAGATCATTTAATTTACACTGGAGTGACTTGTTAAATACAGCCATCTTCAAAGAAATTCACCCTGGTGCATATGTGGCCTTAACTGCATGGAGTAAATCTAATGGCTGCTTTTTTATGGTTATCCACTCAAGTACACAAAGAAAGGCATTTGAAGAGGGAGAGAGATAGAGAAAAACAGAGGGAGAGAGGGAGGGAAAGAGGAAGGGAGGGAGGGAGATGAGAAGGAGAGGGAAGAGAGAGGGAGAGAGACTCAAACTCTAACATGCATGGTTCAAAGAGGCTGTGAAAGAACTCAGGAGTTGTTCTAAACACTAGGGAAGTGCTGTATAAATCCACCAGCGTTATTGTTTTTGCCATAACACCGCAATGAACTTCCTCCCAAACCCTACATCTATGAGAAAAGCAACGAGATGCCACTCTCAACAAAAACAACAATTAATACCCATTAAATTCTAGACACGTGTAATTCAAATATATAAATGTATCCACTAAGTTCCATATTTTCACCTACACATTAACTTATGAAATGAACATTCCTTTAGTAAAGAAGCTTAAAACTGTATTTCAGAGATAGGAAGCCAACAGACAAGAGATTGAGTAAAGAAACCCATGGTACAGCTTCACTCCAGAAGCCCTGTTTCCTCCCCCAAATGCAGATCACTTCTTTTCTAACACTAAAGCATGTGGCCACATCTGGTTCTACCTTGTTTCTTCATGGGCATCCTCCAGTCTTTATATGGTCCGTTATAGAAGTTTAAACCCGAACTGTCCAACACAAAATCCATCACCCATGTGCAGTTATTAAATTAGAATTTAAGTTAATGAATTGTATCAATTATACTAGCTCCTACAGAGCTTTTGATGCTGCATGAGCGTGTGGGCTTCTGACTCACTGTCTCTTGTCCTGGGCCCTGAAGACACTGAACTTCTGTCATCACCAACATGTTGACCAAGAGTCTTTGACCTCCGTCAATTATTTTTTTTTGCTTCTTTCTCTTTCCTCTCTTCCTGTTATTACACTGAGATCAATAAGTATGCCCCCACTTTACTCTCCCTAGAATAACTCTTGTTAAGATGAAAAGGGTCGAAGTATTTTAAGTATCACCTGTTCTAAACTCACTATTTTACAGATGTCAATGTTCAGTTCAAGGGGCTAATTCCTTTCTTCACAGCAAGCCCATGACAAGAACACTGGCTTCTGAATAATGTTTCTGAATTTATGGTTGTATTTCTGGAAAGCCAGATTTCTGTGCCTCTTACCTCAGGCTCACACCAATGTCACACAGGCACTCACAGGAAAAAAAAATATTATCAGATATGAGAAGCAAAATTATAGACATCATCCAGCTGCAACACTATTCATTATACAAAGGTGGTATTTCTAAAATAAAATTTAAAATATGGACACAAACACTTCCCTGAATGTGGAAAAGCAAATCTGCTATGGAGCAACATATGTATACATTCACAGGACAAGTGTTTAGTATGCACCTACTGTGTGTGAGGTACTGACTATCCACTTAATAGAACTGCGGTTCTAAGCCAGAGCTAGATTACTTAGCAATGGGATTAGCAGACTTTTGAGGATGAAAATGGTAAATTCTTCACTAGGTGCCAATTTGGAATTATCTAATAGGAATATCTAACTCATTGTTTAAGTCAGGGTTCTCTAGAGTCACAGAACGTATGGGTAGTCTTTATATAGTTAGGGAATTTGTTGATGACTTACAGTCTGTAATCCAACTCCCCAACAATGGTCAGCAGTAGCTGTGGATGGAGGCCCAAGGATCTAGCAGTTTCTCAGTCCCACGAGGTAAGTAGGCAAGGAAGAGTGAGTCTTCCTTCTTCCAGTGTCCTTATGTAGGTCTCCAGCAGAGGGTGTGCCCCAGATTAAAGGTGTGTGTCACCGAGCCTTTAAACCCAGATGACCTTGAACTCGGAGATCTCCTTGTCTTAATCTTCTGGAATTCATAGCCACTGTGCTTCAAGATCTCCATGCCAAGATCCAGGTCAGAAACTTGTATCTCTGAGGATCCAGAATAGGATCATAGGTGAGCCTTCCAATTCAGGATTGTAGTTCATTCCAGATATAGTTAAGTTGACAACCAGAAATAGCCACTACACTCATCATGGAGATACTAGAAGAAGCATAATAGAAGAACCCCTTGTCCATCAGTGCCTTCAAACAATGATGAACTAAAGTAGCATGCGCACATCGGCATTGGGATGGAATACACGGATAAACAAGTTGGAACCTCCAGATGAAGTTTCAACTTAGCCAGAGAGCACTCCATAGTTACCACAGAATCTAAAAAAAAGTTCTGGAGGAGACTTAATGTGCCAAGATCCACTCTATGTATAGCTTGCTATCCTGCATTTAGACCACCACTTCCCATTACCAGTTCAAAACAAAATGGATCTTGATGGCAAGTCTACCAACAAGGATGGTTGTTTTAGCCACAGATGATCTTCTGAAATAATTTTGGGATTTCAGGTGTGAACATCGACTACTTTTTAAAGAAGCTCTTTATTCTCAGCCTCAATAATTCATGTGTACGGGAGCTGACCATGGTGAGACTAAAGAAGTTTGTAGACTGTGAGGATTATGTGGCCAGCAGTGGGTTATTGCTGCATTAAATTATTATTCAGCATCACTATATTTCATGCTTTTTAAAAATGCAGCAGTAATCCATTTTAAAATTTTCTAACAAGGTGATAACGGCAGCAACCTGAGTTGACTCTGCCATCACTAAATTATGCATTACTAAATGTTTTCTAATTGTCAATTACTTCAGTCTTAGGCTTGGTCTTTTCACCCACTTTCAAGGTGACTTCTTTTTGTTTCTGTTTTAATACCTATAAATCAAAGTAGGAGCTGCTGAAATGATACTTACTGTCTACTTGCGAAAGGTCTTCTGATGATTAGTGGGTTAATAGCTGTATGAACATTGCAGTAATTGCATATCAAGCAGGAGAAAAACTTCAGAAGCCTCATGCTTTCCTGAGAATCTTTCTACAGCCTTGTTTGTATGTGTGTGTGGTGGGGGTGGGGGGGAGGTCTTTGTCAAACATGGGAATATATTAGCACTCTTTAGTCCTCTGGTGATATGCTGTCCTCAATGAGTTTTCAAAAGTATTCACTAAAATAGAGCTATTTGTTACTTCCTACAGAATTCCAGTGAATAACACATTTAAACTAATGCTCTGTCAAATTTAATAGTCGTAATTGCCTAATTATCTGCTCTAGTGTGATGGTAAAGCCTTTTAACATCTTGCTTTCCCCTAAGGAGAATGAATGTATTTTCTAGAATACCACCTTTTTCTTCTTTGGAGAATACCCAAGCAAATAATTCATTTTACTCTCACCTCAACAGACACCATCTTGTTGCCCTTGATTTTTCAGTGTGTGTGTGTGTGTGTGTGTGTGTGTGTGTGTGTGTGTCTATTGTTTAAGTTTGCTTTGGTTTCTACTCTACCTGTACCCCTCTTGGCCTCACATATATGAACGTTTTTCAGTGGTAAGATTCACATGTATAAAGCAATGTGGATAGTTGTGCACTGACTTTCTTAATTAAATTTATAGCTTTCCTTTCTAATATTTCGTTCCATTCAAAACACTCTATAGTACTTGTCCAGAAATATCTTTCACTTTCTTGATAACTGACACTCTTCTTGATCCACTTCTAAAGATCCATATCAATTCACTAGTTTGATCATTTAATACACCCGACCGGATAACCTTGGCATTAGATGAATAATTTTCTAGTTGAGCTAGTTTTTATCTGCTTGCTTTGATTTTTATACAACTTTAGCCTCCTGAACTCTACCCAAATGTACATGTTATCTTTACTTTTTTCCTCTCTTTTGCCTTTGAACTTGATCTTTCAGTATTATCCCATCTACTTAGAGGTTCTGTGGGCTGCGCATCAAAATAAGACTCCCGTGTGATTAATGCAAAGATGCCAACAGGCGCCAGGACATACAGGTCACAACACAGAAAGCTATTTGGACTAATCTATAAACCAGAAGTGGTGACAGGTGAACCCAGATTAAGTAGAATCTGTTGCACTCCAGTGTTCACCACTGAGAAGGAGGGCATTTAAATAATAGATTTGCCCTGTCTTCCAGCACATAGCCCTAATAACAGAAAATACCTCCAAATTATTTCTGAAAGCTTTTTGGTGAATTGAGCCAATAAAAGCCACTTGCTGAAAGAATCAAACTTGTACCCCAAATCTAGACCATTGAGGTCATTTTCTGCTACATATTCTCAAATTTAAAGTTTTAAAATATAACTTCAGGTGATGGCTCTAGCTTATAATCATAGCACTTAGAGTCTGAGACAAGTGAATTGCTTTAAACCTAACACCAACATGAGCTACACCATGAGTTTCAGAACTTCCTGTGTATACAGAAACCCTGAGTACCAAGTAAGTGATCATACTGATACGTGATCAGCAGGCACGGCTTTTATCTTCACTCCAAAATATTTATTGTGAAGATTCCTACTCCAAGTAGGGACTGATTCCTTTTGTGAAATGACACTGATTCCTTCAAATGAAGAGTTATGGTGGATGGATATGAGCAAGTAGGCGATAGATGATAGATAAATGGTATATGATAGATTGATGTATGTGATATATGATATATTTATAGATGAAAGATACTAGATACAGATAGATGGTAGACAAATAGGTAAGTTGGTAGAGATAGATAGATAGATAGATAGATAGATAGATAGATAGATAGATAGATAGATAGATAGATAAATAGATAGATGATAAATAGGAAGACAGACATATAGGAAATATAATATGTTTTCTGATGGCAAAAAGTTAGTTTGAAAAACTGGTCTGCAATAAAATTTTAAAACTATAAGGTTTCATGTAGGGACCGCATTTCCATGGTATTATCTTTTATGTAATAATCATATTTCCATTTACTTCAGAATTATTTGTATTACACTCAGTGACTTCATGTCTATTTAAAAGAATCAATTCAGATTTTGTAAAAGGACCCAAGATGTAATGAATGTATGCTTCCTTTTTGTGTTAACTGTGTCTTAGTAACTGTTCTACTGTTGTGAGGAAACATCATGATGAACGCAATTTATGAAAGGAAACATTTATCTGGGGGCTTGGCTACAGTTTCAGAGGGCTAGTCTATGGTTATTATAGACCTGGCACTGGCGCTGTGGCTAAAATCTTTATATCCTGATGCACAGGAAACACTGGGACTGGCAGGGGCTTTCAAAACTCAGAGCTTATACTTAGCACCACACTTCTTCCAACAAGGCTATGCCTCCTAATCTTTCCAGTTCTTCTCAAACAGTTCCATTCCCTGGTGACTAATAATTCAAATCTATAAGGATATGGAGACCATTCTCATTCAAACCACCACACTGTCTTTTGAAAGAAATGCAGATGAAAACATTATCTCCAATTAAGAACTCTCAGACTCTACAGATTAAGATGCCATGCTGAACTCAGCACTGAAGACCAAGAGTACAAGGTAGCAAATGTTTTGATTGTAACAGTGGGTCTTGATGCCCCTGAGAATGTCTAATGCAAAGAGAGTGGCTAGATATAGAAGAAATTCAGTAAGTAATTATAGAATCTACAAAAACAAAAACTTCTGAAACAAAGTCTCAGGGAGAAAAATCACAGGAGACAGGATGGGAAGTTTGTAAGAGTCATAGGACTAAGGAGTTTCCTCTTAGAAAAAATATTATAGACATGACAGGGAAGTTGATCCCATGAAATCTCAACCATATGGCAGCCTAAACCATGTCTACATGATAACAATACAGTTGACATGCCTATGTAAATGAAAAAATTTACAAAATGTCTACCCCTAGATGAAGAGCTACAGGCGATCAATGGTCCTTTGATAGTTTTCTCTAGCAACTAGTACCTTGGTAGATTACCTACTCATGATGGTCAACTCTAAACACAGTTAAATATGAGCAACATACACACACACACACACACACACACACACATACATATATAACTGAGAGTGAGTTTGTGGAGGAGACACAGAATGAGTTAGATTAAGGGGAAGAAATATAGGAATGATATAAATATAATACTTACATATGAAATTCTTATAAACATAAAAACAAGGCCATGTTTAATATTTCTAACAGTCCATTTCAATTGATATAGCAAAATACCATAAAGTGAGTACTTTGTCAACAAGTTTTAACTCACTGTCCAAGAAGCTGAGAGGTCCCAGATAAATACATTTGGTGCCTGCCCAGAATATCTCTCTCTCTCTCTCTCTCTCTCTCTCTCTCTCTCTCTCCTTTAAAGACAATGCCTTCTTGAAGAATCCTCATGTGTTAAAAGGGAAAGAAACATAATTTCTTAGCTTTTTTTTCCATTACAAAGGGAAGGCTTTCATAAGCCATGTGTTCTCAAATGTCCCATCTTTTACTGTCTCAGGGTACTGGGTTCCAGTGACTTTTGGAAGGACGCATTGAAAAAAACATGTTATGAAATCTGTAAGGAAAAATATAAAATAAAACCTTGCACATGCATAAATAAACAGTCTGAGAAAGAGCACAATAAAATATATAAGTAATTAAGAATTTATATATAGATCCCCAAATTACAAAATTCTATGAAAACACAAGAAATTAATGTGCTTCAGAAAAATTACTCACCTACACATGAAATATGAGCAATAAAGAAGTAAATAAAATTACTAGTTACACCAGATGACATGGGACAGAAGGCCTGAGAACTGAGTTTGTCAGCGTTAGAATTGTCAGTGTGAAGACTCACTTTCAAAACTGTTAGTGGTGCTTAGATTAAGGACACAGAAAGACATCTTCAAATGGAAGACATTTTATTAGTCTCCTTACATTCTGAATTAATAAGGACATTCAAAAGTCCCCATTTCCCATAGTGGTTGTCAACTCTCAGTCCCACAGGAAAATGATATAGTTTCTTTATTTTGGTCAAAAGTTTGGAAATTTAGACTTTTAACTTTTCTCCATATAAGTATGCTTTAATGAAATTCATGATTTTATATGCACTTCCAGAAGTTTCTTGTAGTAAGGGTAATATATCCTTTCTGTTCCTATTGTATGAGATGAAGAAAACCAGTATAAACCATCAAGTGGGTAGTTCAATAACTTAGAAATTATTATACTGAGAAAGTATAATAATAACAAAACAGGAATATAATCTCTGCAAAATGAAATTCAAACCCCAACTACACTACTTTCTGGCTGAATAAACTTGACAATTATCCTCTGATCTACAATAGGTCAACCCTGATGCTCACACCACTCATTGATCTCATGAGAATACTAAATGGAGAATGTAAAATAACTAGTACATCATATGTTACCCAGACAAAGCCATGATTACCTTATCTCTCTATCCCTAGGTGAGGAAGAATGTTTGAATTCCCTCAGCCCTGATAAAGTCTTTCCATTTTCAATCATGTCAAATAAAAGTTTGGTGGATAAATAAATTTAGTGAATAAATGCTCATTTTCAAGGTAGATTGGGTCATTACTTCCTTTGTGTATCTATGCGCTGCAGTGTGGTCCTATGTTGTGAAGTATTCTTCCAGTGGAAGGACAGTGCCTTCAGAGCCACACTCACCTATGACACAATCTGAGCTTTCTTCTCTTCTGTGCAATGGAGGCATGAGAATGAGGACATGACCTACCATGCTTGGGTGCCACACTCCACTTCCACCATCTCCTAACGCTGGTGATGGCTTCCTTCTAAATATCTTTTGCATCCCTGAAGTTCTCTTCATCTCCATGACATCAATGTTGTTGAAGCTGCTAGGGAATCACACCAGACCATGCTGTGGTCTCTCAGCCTTTCATTTGCTAACCAGCCTGCTTAGTCCTTTTTTCTAGTTCATTCTCCCAAAACTGTATGATCTAGGAGGTAAAATTCCTTCTAAAACTGTTTCTGTGTGTTCTCCTGGTCTGACACAGTGGTCCCTTTGAGTAATCTCAGTCCCATTTAGCACTCCAATAAAATCTACTTTTTCTCACATGTAACAAGTGTTACTCGGAGTTACCACAAAACTTCTTGCCTCATGACTTGCCTCTCTCTCTGGGAAGTCTTCTTGGTTCCTTCACACTGGCTCCTACCCAACTCAACCTTATTTAGCTTTCTGAGATTAGCCCAAACCTCACATCTCCAGAAAAACCCATTTCTGCCAGATTATATCTCTTCTCTTTTACAGTCTTCCCCCACTTTACCTGCAATGCACTTACATACGTGTGTATCGTTGGAAGGATTTTCTCTTCCATTTCCACCAGAAGATCATTACACATATTTAGTTCACTGCTTTCCCTCTTGTTGGTGTATCTCCACTGTTAGCATATTATAGATTAATAACTGGAATAATATAAGCTAAGCAGAGCCTTTATCAGATACCTGATAAAATATGAGTGATTTTTTCTTTGCTTAATGTTTGTTATTCAGAAAATTGATACAAGATCCTAACTGTGTCCATCTGATGCACAGTGTAATGATGACATGTCTCTGTGGAAGTGAGATTATTACATTAAGATAACCAGCAGAGCTTAGGGCAAGAAATCTAGTATAACTTCTAATAATTTTTCTGTCTTTCAAGTGCAAGTTTTGGGTGTCTATACCCTACACTTAGAAATTCAACAGTGCTCAAAGCATAGGCAAATAGCCTGAGATGTGTCTTGTATCTGAAAGAAAAACCAGCTTCTGCTATGTTATCAAGAGGTCAGGAAAGGGCCCGTATGGGAATATAGAGTGTAATTTTCTTGTGTAAAGGAGCATTAGAGATAAGTCTCCAAGAATTCAGAAAGTCATCCTACTGTTTAGAATGGAGACAATTCTGAAATATTCAAAGAGGCTTCTTAGACATTGATAGTAACAAATCGTTACACCAAGAAACCAAGAATTCTGTCTTTAATTAGGCTAGCTCTGAATGGCTACTGGTATAATCCACAGTAGAAACTTCCAGAAAGTCTATGAAAATTTGAAGTGGATGATGGAATTGGTCTTCCTTATATCCATTGTACAATGAAGGCTTCCATGTTTTTTTGATAGGCGTTCAGTATCCATTTCCTGCCTGGACCACGCATGAGCACTTATTAATATCTTGGTTTAAAGTGCTTAGTATTTCTGTGTTTACAGCCATCAGGCTAACTTCCAAATTGTTAATCAACGATGATAGACAGCATGGCAGAGTGAGAAGAATATTTATTTCTGAGTCTTATCTTAATCAATATATTCTCATTTTAAATCCACAGACAGTGATGTAAAAATATCTGAACGTGTTTAATTATATCAATTAAATATTTAGCTTGACATTATCAACAGGAAATGGAACACTTGCATAAAAAGAAGCATTGCTACTTTTACTACTCTATGCAGTTCAATGTTCTACAGTTCAATTTCTTTGGTCTCACACCACACCCAATATCTCTGGAGATCTTGCCAAGCCCAGATACCCTTAAAGGAACTGGGAAAGAAAGAGCACCTAGCTTGCATTATTTATTTTCTTTCTTACAGTGGAATCTAATCTCAGAGTTCTTTTTATCAGTGTTTGTTGAGATATACATGAAAAGGTTTACTAGTATTTATATTTCCACCATCAGTTGTCAGTGTGATATTAAGCATATAATGAATGCCTGGAGTTCTCTGCATTGACTCAGAAAACACTCATGAGTTGTTTATAAACACATCTCTCTCATCTGCTGCCGTTGTCACATCTCTGTTTTAAACTGTGGAGTTAGATTAGAGCTGTGTGGGTGGAGTAATATTGGCAATGGTTATCTACCTACAGGCTGCAATATATCACCCATGTCTCCGGGGATCTAATCACTAATTGCTTCTCCAGGAATATACAGGTGACCGCTTGTCTTTCACCTCCTGTCATGACTTGCCCACCAAGAGCTTTAAAAATGGTTTTAAAGATATAAGAAGAAAGCCAGAGAGAAACATTTACAGGAGCTGGAGTCCACGCTTGCTGGTAAACACTCAAATCACAAAGCTGCTTCTTCTCTGAAGGTAAAGGGGGCTGATGCAAAAGAGGGACAGAGAGACTGCAGAAGTATCCCCATCCCTGTTTAATTGCATGTATGTTCCACTCATTAATATGCATGTGCAAATATGTCAGGTGTATCTTTAATTACTTGAAAATGTTATTCTTTGCTGTGTTTAAAACTACCTCTTAAGGAATGCCAAGGTTGTTCTGCAAGTAAGGTCTTGACATAAAAGTCTGGATACCTGAATTGGAAGTACAGAATTCACATACAGGGGAAAGAGGAGAACAGAAACCACAGAGCTGTCTCTTGGTTTCCACACTCTTGCACAACACCATCCACAAGTAAAAGCAACAACAACAACAATGTCACTCTTTATATGCTTTATGCAAAAAAATATCTTAAGATTCCTTAAATGTAAGACAACTTGTAGCTTTTCTGTGCTCTGAGTTAGAAATGGATGTATAATTGAGGATGTCAATCTTTGACTCTCAGTGGCCACACAGCTGCTACAACTTAAAATCAAGTGGGTCAAACTGGTTGAAAAGAATCCTGTCACTCAATTCATCTTCCTTCACACTGGGGAAAAACCCACTAGAGATCCTAAAATTGGTTCCCAACCAATTTATAGATGGGACTTTACAGATGTTGTTAGAATTTGCTTTCAGAAATACTGAGAAGGTGTTAGGAGAATGGGAACCATGCTATTACCTAGTTGGGGGGGTGGGGCTCAGATTCCAAAAACAAGATGTAGAAAATAAGAGAAATCCAGGTATGATGACATCCAGGGGGCTGAGGCAGAGGGTTATTAAAGCACGGACTAACCTGGACTACATAATGAGATTTTCCCAGTATAAATGACAAGCAAAGAGAGAAATGAGCACTCCTCCTTTCATGCTTTACAAGTTAAACTTTTCTGAAAAACATCAGTGGTTTATTCTACATTTGAGGTTAGGAAGCTCAAGCTACAGAGGTGAAACTATTGTAAGTAAATGTTGACCAACTTGTGCATATTAAAAAGGATTTCCTAGACATCAATCTGAGTTCCTGATCATGTGATAATATACATTCTCTTTGATGTTCATGTGAGAATTAAGAGAGAGTTAATCTGTTTATGTGTGTAAGAATGATTATGAATAATTACCTGTCCAGAAGGCACATAGGTTCACATACATCTAACAACTTAAAATTATTTGAAGTCAAATCTAGCAGATAAAATGGAATACCTTAATAAAATCTCTAGTCTAATTTAATTGCAATTTAAGTTGGTGAATACGGGTCATTATTCATCAACCCAGTAATTGTTCTAATAGCTTTGTTTTATCCTCCTAAATAATTCTCCTCCATTTTAAATAAAAACAAGGTCACACATGGGAAAGAAAATAAAAGCTATTGTGTGAGGAAAAATAATGGGCGTGTAGGATGTTTATGAAATTAAGTTCATATAACACCTATAATTTCAAACGTCTAAGTGCATATTAACATAGATAGTCTTTATTTTATCACATCTCATGGCTAACCAGGAATATTCACATATAACTAACTTCAGGAGCGACTGGCTGCCTGGGTGGAATGCCAGTTCTCTTAGCCTCAGGTAGGCTATTCTATAGATGGCCCTATATCCATGTACACATAGCCAATTGAGTGCAGGGAATTGTTTAGACAGATAAACATGCGAAGTTATGTAGGTGACCTGGTTGGGAGGGGGGTTGTAAGAAATGTTAGGGGATTAATATGATAGTATAAATTATAAAGTTCTCAAAGAATAAATAGAAACACAAAGGAAAACTAAACCTCATAAGCAGAGATCATATATGTGTAGTTATTGTATATTGTATGTATGATATATATATATGTATAAATATATGTATGTAACATCATAAACTATATATACGTATATATGTATGTGTATAAAATATATATGTGTGTATATATACATATATGGCTTACATTTATAGAGTAAGCCAGTTGCTACAGCTGTGAATTCCCATCTGAATGGCAGGAAACTGAACACTTCATTACAGAAATCATATGAACGTGAAGCCCAATTTCACCTACTCCATGGACACAGAGTGACTGGGCTCAGTATTAAACGCGTGGTTAAAGATTTATAAGACAGCAGAGCCCCACGATTCTGTGAAACAAACTAACATGGACTTTTAGAGGAAGGCAACTTTGATTTTTTTCTTTCTTTCGTTGTCTTTTTTTCTTTTCTTTCTTTTTTTTTAAGAAGTAGGAGTTAAGCGTGCCATGAAAAGTCTTAGATGGTTTTCACAATGCAAATTTCCTGTCTAACACTTTCCCTGTTGAAAATGTAAAGAGAAGCCACAAACATAGAGAGTTCTGCATTAGCCCACAGTAATTTCCCTTGTACAAATTAATATGAGGTTGGTGCGGAAATAGCTCTGGGTTTGACTTCCTGTGGGGGTGCCCTTGTGGGTCTGTGCAGACTTCCTTCAGGAGTGATTGGCTAACAACTTTAGGGGTACTGTGAACAAAGGAAATTAACTCCAAACAGCAGGCCCCACTCTGATTTCACACGCAAGAATTTTCATGTGGTTCTGTTTTATGTGGGATCCCCTGTATTTTTTTACTCGCTCAAGCTATC
Source organism: Tokudaia tokunoshimensis (assembly GCA_036184795.1). Taxonomy (NCBI): domain Eukaryota; kingdom Metazoa; phylum Chordata; class Mammalia; order Rodentia; family Muridae; genus Tokudaia; species Tokudaia tokunoshimensis. The sequence continues at coordinate 11,732,457 of BTHU01000003.1, read as the reverse complement.
CCAGCCCAAGAGCCCTACCTAAGAGTTCATTGAGTAAACCAAATGGATGGCTGTACTTTTTGCCCGCAGGCTTCTGTGGCTTTCTCACCAGGATGCTAATATTTCTTCAGCTCACTAACACAACAAGAACATGATGTGTCTTTCCTGGCATTCTTTTTATGGTGGTAACAGAAAAAAAAATCTGAAAGCTATGTTTGATTAATTAAAAATGATGCCAAGAAAAGCAGTTTATCCAAAGGTCCCCAGGCTACACTATCATGCTGTAGTAACAAATTTAAGGGTCTGTTCTGGAAAACAGGTAAAGGTAAGGGACAAGAGTTCAGTACCTGGTCATCCCACAATGCTGAGAAGCAGCTGAGGGCTGAAGTGGTCAGATAAAGATGGTCACATGGCTGTGAGGCCAGTGACCTACCATCTTTACATCTCTCCCTCCTGTGTCTGAAAAACTGAAAAGGAAACTTTCAGTGGTTTTCTTTCCACCAGTCATGTCCCTGAGAGTATCTTGATAATGTTTATGCTATGCTAATAATGCCATAAGTCAAACATTGTGCTTCTCATTATTTTCATCTGAAAATGAGGCTTGCATTTGATGAGATCTTACCAACAGAAAGAAAAAAAAAAAGAGTCACCCCCCCCAACCCTTATCTAAAGAAAAGAAGCAACTCATTTTTGGACCTAGGGTTGGTGGTGTTTGACATCTGCCTCCAGCGTCTAACAGTGAAATCGTGAAAATGCTTAGTAAGAACCTTGGCTCTGGAGAACAACTAAAGGGCCATTTCCAGGCTGGCAGAGTGGCATTTCCCAGGCACAGAAAAGGGGAATTATAAAACAGCCCTTTCTTTACTAAAGTACTGTTCAGAGTCTGTAATGGCGACACTCTGCTCCGTCATTAGTGTTCTGTATAACAAATTCTCACACAAGCATTCAGGGCATGGAACAGTCTCATATGACTTTGGATGCTTTCAGGAAATATGTTCTCAATGACACACTTTCTAGGATGCTGACAATTTTCAGGAACCTCAGGGATCAACATTTTATGCGATGCAAGAGTCTCTTTCCCAGCATCCCTGCTAGGGAGATATTTCCTTGGCTACCACTTATGCCTTCAACATTTATTGAGCATTGAAATTTGAGCAATAAGCTAAGCGCGTTCAATTACTCTGTACCAGACTGGTTAGTCTTGATCTTTTAGTCTCTTAATTTAGAAGCGAAGAGAAACCTGTAACCGTGTAACCAGAACAAAAGCCAAGAAGGAGGTGACCAAACAGAAGGTGCTTTAGTAACATGAAGGGCTGAAGAGATGGATAAGAACAAAAGACACCCAGGAAAGCAAACAAAATGTTCACACGTTTGAGAACACAGAAAGTATGGGAGAATTAAATTCATAAATAGACATTAATTTGCTTTCTAGAGTCATGATCTCTGTTAGCCACCAATCAAATTTAGTTGTTGATCACTTTGAGCAAAGGTTAATCAAACTTGAAGGAGATGTATAAACAGAACACACACTAGATTTAAATGATTCAGTATTTTCAAAGTGAAACATGAATTGGTAATCTAATATCTTATAACCATTCATCCTAAAGAGTAAGCAGTTTTAAATTATTGGCATTTATTTATCACCATATTTAGTATTCTGTCATTGGAGGATAATTCAAGAGCTTCAATAAAGACACTAGTGAGGTTACAGAGACTTGTCTGGTTGAATTTAGCTAGAGAATGAAGCTAGAGGGTTTGCTTCTATGGTAACATACAACATTTCCTGAGAGGGAAGCTCAAGCTTCCTCTTGAAGCTATTGGTCAGGCTATTGGTCAGGGACCATGTTCCTGTTCCTTTCTTCAATCTCCAACCCGTCACACTGAAATCTTCACCATTTGGCTTCAGGCTTCCTATAGAAGGAGTAATTCAAGACTAAATACAAATACATGGTCTAAGTATCCTTTATGACTTGGTCTCTAAGTCATACACATTTTTTTTAACAATTATTTATCTGTTTATAGGAAGGGAACATACACATGCCATGGTATGTATGTGGATTTCAGAAGATAAGCTGCCAGAGTTGAATATCTCCTTTTGCCATGTAAATCCCTTGAACCTATCTCATATCTTCAGGCTTGGTGGCGAATATCTTAAAGGACAGCATCACAGTGCTATTCAAACCCCATCAGTTTTGTTTTAAGCTATCCTTTTTACTAAGTGTAGTCATTGCTTAAGAAAAGAAGTTTGAAACTTATAGAAATATGTCAACTAAATCAGCTATGGGTAGGTGTGTAAGCAAGGTTCTTTAGATGCAGTTTTTGAAACAGAAGAGCTGTGAACTAAAGGCACAAGGCGCATATTCCCATCCTCTCTCATAATGTATAGATAGGACCAGGGTAAGAAAACCACTGCAGATAGTCCTGCTTCTGAAGAGGAAAGGTATGAAGAACAAAGGAGTCATTCCTTCACAACTTTAGTGAGAGTGGCCCTGATACTTTAGAACGTTCCTTGACCTGGTCTTGTTGACTCCTATAAATAACTCTCAATGGCTTCAAGCTCCACTCTGGGCTGACTCATGTTACCTTGTATGAGAAGATGGCTTATGCAACTGGGTGCATTTCTTAGCTTCTTTCCCCATCTAAAGATTTGGCAGCCCCAAGTTCTGTCCTTACATCAGCTCTTTAAGCCTTTGTATAATGTTTCTGTAGAGACATTTTTCTTTAAGACTATATGAGACTTCTGTGAATCTTACTGTACTCCACTCCAATAGAGAAGTACAGATCAGGTTTTTTTTTTGGGGGGGGGGGAGTGGTTCTTTTTTCATTTTTTATTGGTTACTTTATTTATTAACATTTCAAATGTTATTGCCCTTCCCAGTTTCCTTTCTGCAAGCCCCCTATCCACTATTTCCTCCCCCTGCCTCTGTGAGGGTACACCTCCACCCACCCACCCACTCACCCACTCCTGCCTCCTATCCTGGGTCATCAAGCCTCCACAGATCTGTTTTTAAGATCTGTCCCTACTTTGTACTTCTCTTGAAATGACTGAGGAGCAATACCAGTTTGTGCGTAAAGTCTCACTGTAGGGCAGGGTAGAGAGCTCACCATGAGAAGATACTAGCTATGTGTGCTTGCAACATGAGTTTCACCCTGAGACCCCATGTTAAGTTAGAAGAAACTGATTCCAAAACAGTGTCATCTGACTTCTACACAGGTACTGTGGAATATGTTCTCTCTACTGCCACATACACACAAGAAAGTTGGGTAGTTTTTATTATTTGTTTTTATAACTTTAATGAGTTTTAATGGCAGAGTTGAAGAAGCTCCAGAAACCACATATCCAGATCTTCTACTAGGTCTGTCTGGACCACCCAGCATTCTGCACAGGAGACTTCTGTGATCTTCCTTGAAACCTTAACAAGGATTCTACAATCCCATTGGTAAATTTCATTTTTAAATCATCCTTTTGACATTGACTAACTTGATCAGTGGTATTGCTTCAATTTCTACTATTATCCTCTGTATAGAAAAGTCAAGGGGTTTTTGATAACATCAAGTTCTGATCTCTTCCCGTTAATTAACCATTCATCATAGTTTATTCCTTTCATCTCTCATATTACCATAAACAGCAAGAAGAAACCAGTTAGACTTTATAGGACTTTGTCCAGAAAGTCTTCGCTAGATCAGCGAGTTTATTAGGAACATCTTCTACTTTCCACGTTAGTTCAGGCAATAAGCTGCTGAACATTTTGTCATTGCTTGACCAGGCTTTCCCCAGAGTCTCTTAATACTTCATTTACAGCTCTTCAAAGAGTATCATGTTTCAGGAAATCTTTTTACAAGACTCTCTTTTAAGACCTTTCAGCTTCTACCCTGTATCTATAACCTGGTTCCAATGTCATTCCTATATTTGGGGTGCTAGCTGCAGACACAATTTACTGTCAACTATGAAATTTTACATTAGTTTATTATTGGTTCTTGACAATTTATGTTAAAATTGGGGATCTTAGGAGACCAAAATCTTTTAACTATATGATTTCTGTAGGCCAGGAAGAAAAGAAGCAAGTTATCTGTGCTATTCTGAGTCTAGTTGCCTTATGAGTTGGCTACGAAGTTGTCACCTAGGGTGAAAGTTTTTGGAAGTTTGACTGTGGGTGGACAATTTGCCCCATGTTGGGATCAATTATGCAACAGTGATCTGGAGACCTCAGTACCTGCCTGGTTGTTTGCAAAAAAGGCCCCCATTCTCTCTGCACAGGCCTTCACTGTAAGTGACAGGCTTCTGCAGAATGAGTGATGCAAGAGAGAGAAGGATAGAAGCTACAGGACATTTTTTAAAATTATTTCAATCCATTCATTCACTCATTCATGTGTGTGTGTGTGTGTGTGTGTGTGTGTGTGTGTGTTTGTGTGTATTATATGTATGTAAATACAGTAACCTGACAAGACCAGAAGAAAGAATTGAATCCCTGGATCTGGAGTTAAAGATTGTTGTGGACCACCTAACATAGGTGCTGAGAAGTATACTCAGTTCTTTACTAATACAAACGTCCAACCATTGAGCCATGTCTCCAGTCCCATCCATGGGTTTTTTCATAAGATAGCCTGAGGTAGTCTGATCAGGAGTATGCTACCTGAAGTAGTACCCTGGTTATAGCAAGCAGTCTTGACAAATTGTAGAAGAAATATTACACATTGTAAGACATTTTGGAATATCCTTGTGGGGACATGTTCTTCCATAAATATCTAATTAATGATTTTTATATTTGTGAGTCATTTGTCACTATTATCGATATTTGGAGATACTTAAATGTAAATATTAACAAGTGCAAATACCAAAAACATTAATATCATAAGTTTACATACATGTAAATAACATAGAACACCAAATATTGCTAATATGGAATGGTGAATATTTTTCTCTTATTGTTTACTTTTCTGTTAATGCAAATACTAAAAAATTTAAATGTAGAGAAATGGCTTATGTTATATTTGTATTGGGTTGTATTAACCAACCATTGGGTTGAAGTTACAAAACACAAAAACAAAAACAAACAAACAAAAAACGGATGAGAAGGGAAAATGCAGAAGACGGACGGCAGATGGGGAAGCAACATGATTCTCATTTCAGAGTTTCTCTTCTCTCAGTAACAGAAAGACATTGAGGTTTTGCGTTAAGAGGTGGCATTATCCAAGATGTTGCAAGGGCGATTGTATCTAACAGCAGGGAGTCTGATAGATTAGACTGAATCATACCAAAGAAAGATCCAGAAGCCTGAATTATACAAGGATTGAGCCCAAAAGCAAAAATCAAGACAGGAGAATGAAAACCTGTGGCCTTGCCTTTCATGGATCATAACTGGGGTGATAAGCACTTTCTGAGTGGGCACAGAGGGAGAACCTTCCAGGTTCTCCTTTGCCAAGTCTGTTAGGGTTCTGTCTAAGCTCCACCCCACAGTTACCCGGCAATAGCCAGGTATACCCCTCCCCACAGTTACCTGGCAACTGCCAGGTAGGCCTGGCCCACTATAAAAGGGGCTTCTTGCCCCTCCTCCCTCTCTTATCCTCTTGCTCTCTTGTTCTCTCTTGCCCTCTTGGGCTCTTCCCTTCCCCAATCCCTTCCCTCCCTCTCTCCACATAGTCATGGCTGGCCTCTACTTCTCTCCTCTCTCCTCTCTGCCTTTCTCTGCCTCTACTACTCTCTTAACTCCCCTCCCTATGCCCTAAACAAACTGTATTCTATACTATACCCGTCATGTGTCTGGTCCCTCAGAGGGAAGGGATACCTCAACCTGGGCCCTCTGAGGCACCGCCTTCCCCTACATGCCCATAGAACATACTCTTATGTCTCTTTCTCTTTTTATGTTCACAACAAAGTCTAGCAGAGCAAAGACCAGATATGAGAGAAGGGAGTAGTGCTAGTTAGAGGAGAACTTGACACCTGAGAGCAAGTTGGATTTTTTTTGGGGGTGGGGGGGGAGGGGACCTCTAAGGGGTGGTAATTCCAGATTTGAGATTTGGTCTCCGCTTTGGGGAAGCTTTGGAGCAATAAAGAAGCATCCTTGAGCAACAACTCCCCCGTGTGCCTTCCCCCCCTCCACCTGGAAGCCACTGCCTTTAAAACAATACCTCTTTGTATTCTCAGGTGGCACCCTCCTCCAGATGGAGTGGTGGGCAGAGCTCTAATTAAGATAGCTTGTTTTTCTTCATCCTCTGCCAGCTCCTATCCTGTGTCACGCTTCTGGGACGTAGATAAGCAGTTTGGTGTCATCCAGAGCTGTGGTCTGAATGTTTACGATGTGCTGCTGTGGAACGGGGAGAGAAAGGAACAGCTGGCTTTATTCAGTTGAGACTGAAAAGGCTTTTAATGAAAAGTTTAAATTACTCTATCATCTTGGGGAAAAAATGCTCTGTCAGTAGCCTTTCAAATGATGAACTCGGTCTCATTCATGGTTACGGAAAATATAATTCTTAAAGTTTTAACACATAGTTTCAAGTAGCTTTTTCTGTTGTGTTAAACCTTTTTTTCTGATTTTCACTAAAAAGACAGTTTTGTGCTATTTTATATCAGACTCTGTAAGTCCGGGACGTTTGTAAGATTTAGTGTTAAAGATATAAACTATTTTGTTGAAAGTAGTGAACACTTTCTAGTACAGAAAATAAAACAAAAAAGAGCAGTGAAGAACAGCAGTAACACGCACAGAATCTGCTAATTATTTTTCCAGTTGCTGTAACCTGAAGTTCAAAGCACTTACACTCAATGGTTGCGTCTGTCTAAGCTTAGAAACAGAACCAAGAGAGGAAAAGTCCTTTTCAGTTTGATGTCATTTTCTTCTGTAGCGTCTGCTGTAATTTGAAAATTGTATTTGCCAAGAGAATTTGTTTCTGTGCCCACTCATAATTGGAACAACTTCAACACTTCTTGTAAGATGAAAAACAGTCTTACTCACTGCACAGGTAAGACATGTTCAGCTGACTGCGTATGTGCTGAATGAAGAGTTTCCCATCAATACAAGTAGCATTTTTGATCAAGTAATTTTCATAGGTTAATTATATCCTATTAGAACAAAAATCATAAAATTTGTGTCATGATTCTGAGAGATATGACAAAGTATGATATAATGCAGTGTTCTGTTTTTAAATGGTGGCTCTTAGTATATCAGTGAATGGATATGGTAAATAAAGAGAATTGGGTGGAAAGGAAGGAATCCCCATTCAATTGGACATAGACTTGGAGTATTATTTTTAATTTTTTTGTTTGCCTTTTGTTCACATAAAAACAAATCTCACCTTGAAGAAAAGAAGATAGGTTAATCCTGAGTAAAGTTTCAGTGATTCCAGTCTAGAGACAAGGATTTAGGTGGTAGCCAAAGTTATGTCCAACTGTCAATATGTTTTGAGGAGAATGTTTTAGTAGCAAATCCAACTAACAAATTGAGGAACCTACCAGATGTGTTGGTAGAGGCTCCCAGTAAGAGGAAAACAGGGCAATTTCTCCAATAAGTTTAAAATCCTAGCTTTTGGTGGAAACTAGTACATTTAAAGGTTTAGATAATCACAAGTGGTGAGAGGAAAAGAAAGAAATGAGTCAGACTCGGGGTGTGGTCCTCCAAAGCAAACCATTCTGCCTCTGATCCTTGACAGCTCCTTCTGTCTTAGCCAGAAACAGAAAATGTCCTGTCTGTGCCTGAATTTACGTCCCTTCATCCAGAGAACAGAAATGCCAGAAATGCTTCGAGGTATTGGTAATTCTCCTCACATCTTGCTTTTATCCTTCTGTTTTTGCATAGGAACTTTAATGATCATAGTTGCCAGGGAGCTATAAAGGAAAGGAGGAAGTGACAAAAAGGGCTGTCAGGAACCCAGGATGGAGAAGGCCCTGGATACTTAATGGTTGAGACTACCTCAGCCACCTCTGCATTCCTCAGCCCAATAAAGCTCTACTAACCCCTAGTGGGACCCTTGATAACAACCTTGTCTTTTTCTAGTTATATTAACATTTTACTCCTTTCCTTTCTCTTAAACTCTCATTTACAATCAGACTCCTTTCTGAATTTAATCCTCCCATCATCTGTGAAATTCATTCTTTGAGTTCAGGAGGCAGAGGATCCAGAAGCCACTGGTCCAGAGTATCTTCTGGTCAATCGTTGCCTGCCACCCTGACTGCCAAAGTCATTGCTCACTCAAGTGAGTATGGACCTGCTGTTGTACTCAAAGATGAATGCTTTCCCACTGCGTTACAGGGAAGTGACATCAGACATGAGGGTGGCTACACACAGCCTCTGAGGGATTAAAAACGGTTCTAAATGCTTGGATTCTGGATTTACAGCACTCCAACTCTCCACAATCACGAATTCAGCCTTCTGTCATCATCAGCACACTTGCAGTTTTTGGGTTTTCTGAGAGTTTTAGATTATATGCTTCTTGTGCAAGTAGCTAACATTTAGCTAAGAAACCACTTCACCTGAAATGTGTACAGGATCTAGGTAGTATAGAATTTAATGTAAAGTGGCTACATTTCCCCAGTGTGGGTGTGTATGGAAACAATGGAAAGATGCTATGTATGGAGCTGGGTGGTGGCTGGGTGGGTACAGTGCCTATCATGTAAGTGGAAGGATAAGAGTTGGCATCTTAAGCACCTATGCTACTGCTGGATAGATGGGCAGTCCACCTGTCACAGCAGCATTCAGGAGACAGAGATGGTGGTCTCCACCAAAACCTGGTTAGCAAGATTAGCTGTATTGGCAAATTGTGGGTTCCTCAGTATGTTGAATGGAAAATGATCCAGGAAGACACTTGATGGCTTTGATCTCACTCTTGGGCCTCCACCATGTACATGTATTCCTACACACACATGGGTACCCCTAGCACATGCAAATACACACACATTCACACTAACAAAATATAGAACAGACAAAAAAAAAAGCTCGTAAGAAAGAAAGCCCAGACTAAAGGTGAAGAAACCATTTATCCAACTAACTATAACACAATATGATAAACACCATCACACCAACATACAGCATTTATCCTGCTACAGGTCTTTGTAGGTGTATTACTTAATTTCGTTTCATTCTGATAACAAAACTGTTTCATGGGTAAGGTATTATCCCTGGCACCATCAATTAAGATAACAATAAGTGGAGAGACAGGAGGCTGCTGTAACTTTGCCATGGTAGGCAAAGATGCTGGAAGAGAGATTGCAGGCTGTTTCCGAGCGTGAGTACCTGCTGTCTTGTGTGGTTTGACCTTCCTCTCAAAACTTCAGAGAAACTATTTAAGAAACACTTTATTTTCAAATACTTTCATTCTTAAAGATTTTATTTTACTCTTCGTAAAAGAAATAAGCCAGACTTAGTGGTGTAGATCCTGGAATTGCAGCTACTGGGGGATAGGGCGGGGAGATCTGAGGCAAGAGAATTATAGGCTTGATTCCACAGGTGGAATCAAAGCTAACCTGACTATTATTAGGGTCTTATTTAAAAATAAAAGAAATGAAAAGATGTTCAGATACAGCTCAGGGGTAGAACAGTTGCTTTGAGTTCGAGGCCTAAATGGCTTTTCACACAACCTAGGACAACATAGAAAACTGACTAGTGACCTTGGCTTAGGGAAGAAAGAGAATTGGGGAGTTGAACAGTACAATGGGATAGGATAAAGAAAGGAGTTGTGTAAACTCCAGGAACTTCTTTATATCAGGAGAGAACTCAGGGGCCCCAAAGCAATGGCTCTCACTGTCTGGTGCCAGGAGTGGTAACAATGGGGATAATGCAGAAGGACCAGGCTGGTCGAGAGTGCTAGAAGTGCACATTCAAGCTGGTCTAAAGCATCCTCAGTGAGTGCGCCAGGGAAAGGAAAGAATCTAATGGTTATAAAATGGATGCTTCTTAACCCGGAAGGAAATCTGTAGCTGACTTCCTTTTGTATAAGGCTACGTTTCAAGCTTCAGTCACAGGAGCCACATTCCCCCCAAGGATAGCTGCATTTTGAATAGGTAGAGACGGCCTATTCCATTTGAAGTAGCATATCTTGCTATCGCTCTCGAGCACTTCAGATTGTCAGAGGTAGGAGAGGTGTTATTGATCGAAGTCCTGTCTGTACTATGGGTGGCCTCAGTCCTCACTAACAAAATCGCAAGAAGGGCAATGGCCCTCAACAAGTGTGATTCCTCAGGGAACACCTGGCAGCTTTTCACACTATCAAACGCTTGTTGGAAGTCATTGTAGCTAACTAGTTCTTGTACCCGAAGGCACTGAAGAAGCCTCGGTTTTCCTTAATAATACTGAGTGTTTTTGTAGCAGTTTCTAATCTTTAATTAGTCAATCTGAGCCCCGTTCCTGTGAGATAGGTAAGGATAATCATCCTCATTTTACAGATGAGAAAACAAACACTCAGAGGTTAAGTGACTTTGACAAGGTTATTTACTGAGCTGCGGAGGCAGAGCGGAAGCACTGACAAATTGCAGACCTGGAGAGACAGACAGACGGCCTTTGCCTTCAGCACGTAGCCAGCATAATTCCAATAATGTTTAAGCAATCCAGGTGATGTCATTGTTTTCCTTTCTATCTAGATGACTTCTACACCCTTACACTCTGGCCACTGAATCATCAATTGCTGATGGTTAGTGACTAAAGTTAATATATGTTGTTATTGGCTATCGCCAGAGTCCAACTGGCTAGAGAGTATGTAAAGAGGATTAAGAACTGCCATAAAACCTCCCTTCCAATTAGAACAGAATTTATTTTAATAGCCTTACATAAGGTAAATAATTTTTAAGAGCTGGAAGTTCAACCAAGGCAAACATCAAACATTTTGGAACCAATTGAAGTGCATGTCACTATGGAAAGAAATGATTGATTACCTTCCTGAAATATTATAGACAACTATTTGCTAAAAGTGACCAAGACACTGGTGGATTCTGTATACTTCAAAAATCATTTGTTAGGAACTAACTTTAATGGGAAATTAAATTTAATATAGAGTTCACAGTTAAGATATATTGAAATCAGTGATTATACCCCCAAATTGAACCTGTCTCAAACAACAATAAAACCCTCAAAGTTATGATTCTCCTCCATCTCATCCACCCTTCTTCCAAACTGTGCTGTGTTCACGCACTACTAGAATTATTTCAGGAGCCAAACTGTCAGAAGGGTTGTGAAACTGCGACTTCTTATCAACATCAATAGACCTTCCCAAGCTGTGGTACTATTTCACAACCATAGTGTCTCAACATTCAGACAGACACCAAGGCATTCTATGGCCCAAGATTCAAGAAGATTAAATTTATTTCACTTGTGCAAAAAGTGTTATTAAATTTCTGTTCAGGAGGGGTGTCCATGTGGGGTGCAGGTGGACTGCATGGTAGGGGTCTTCCCTATCTTGAAACTCTATTTTTCTGAGACATTGTCTTCCACTGAAGCTCAAGTTTGCCAGTTTGCCAAGGCTGAATAGTCAGTGAGCTCCAAGGATCTGTCTCCCCGGCACTAGCATCAAAGACCACTGGCTGCAGGGCTTGTGCTTGGCTTCTTATGTGGGTCCTTGGAACTCCGGCGTGGCAGTTACCTTACTTATAGGAGCCTCTCCCCAGCCTCCTAAGGTGTCTACATGTGTGTCTGTGTATATGTGTGTGTGTATGTATGTGTATGTATGTATGTATGTTTGTATGTATATGTACATGTGTATGTGTATGTATGTATATGAACATGTGTATGTATGTGTGTGTATGTATGTATATGTACATGTGTATGTGTGTATGTGTGTGAATGTGTATGTGTATGTATGGGTGTGTATGTGTGTGTATGTGTGTGTATGTGTATATGAGTGTATGTGTGTGTATGTGTGTGTGGTATGTATGTTTGTGTGGTGTGTGTATGTGTGTATGTGTGTGTATGTGTGTATATGTGTATGTGGTGTGTGTGTGTGTGTGTGTGTGTGTGTGTGTGTGTGTTATATATTACAGATTTCTCAATCTAAATCTGGCCCTAGGAGCACTCAGTCTCCTGGGAAAGACTTCAGGATGATAAAGAAGGAACGCATTCCCTATAAGTAGCACAATTCAATTATATAATGAGTGCATTTTTAATTGCATGTGTTTTTTCTCCTCCTATGTAAAGTGTAATTTTAAATTCAAATGTAGCTGTATCAAAGTCTCAATAGTCCCTTACATAATTGGACTTAATTCTCAAGCACGAAAGATCAACTTAAATAGCGCTTGAAGTTTCCTGTACAACGGAGCAGAAAGTGAACATCTTAATACTGAATTGCAAGATAACTTCGAGATTCCCTGTATATTTTCCACGGAAGCTCACCTTTTCTTTTCCTCCAATCATGGTCACCTTCCCACACTACTTTCCCTGCACTTTTTCCAGGCCACTTCACACCCCTTCTCTCTGGTCCCGCCCCGTTGGGCTGCACTCCCTGCTCATTTAGGCTCTTAATTTTCCCTCTCGAGAGTAGTTCAATCTTCTGTTGACATTTTCCACACAAATTCTTACCCACCGACTCAACAAATCGTTGGCCCTTTCTCTACAACCAAGTTCCTTAAAAAAATACTAGAGAAAGCGACTGTAAATATTTGCCATTCAATTTGCCCCGTAAAAATCGAAGGGATAAAAGGAAAAAATCTAGAGGCTGCATAAAAAGCAAACGGGAAATGGGAGCGAGGAGTGTTAACTCTGGTACGTGTTAAGCTGCAAAGGTGAGCCGACTGATAAAAGTCCCAGGAACGGAGAAATTTAAAAGCCGCAGTAGAAGCCTAGGGATTTGCCTCTGTGAAATCAAAAAACAGAAAGGAAACCGATCAGATATCATAGCGGGAGACACGCCTCCACACAGCAGGATGCTGCTTTCCCAGCAGGGGGTCCAGCTCCGTACCTGCCTCTGAGAATCGTGTTCACAATCAATCTCTATTGAGCAAGGACAATTCCAGGCTGCCATGTGAATCTTTGAAAGCTACTAAAGAAAATCTCTACAGAGAGACATATTGCCGCCCCACAACCCTGACAGTCCAAAGGAAGGTCACAGGCTTTCCACAGAAGGGTCACCCATGACCAAAGCTTCAGGTTGGAGTTTTTCCTCACCCCTGCAAGCAAAACCTCCTGACTTCAGAGTGCTCCAGGAAATCTAAGGCAGGGAACATTTATATAAACATTAGAAAGACTCTAGTCTATCAGGGGTGGGGTAAGAAAAGAAGTGATTGCTACTGAGATATTGTAAGGGGTCAAAAGTTAGATGCCTGAGTTCTGAAACCATGTGAGAGCCCGATAATTGCTTATGGATATGGTGTCTGGTGGGTCTGGGGAGAAATGAAGCCATGGCCCACAGGATCTCCACCTCTTCCTCAAAATCAAAGAGAGAAATGGACTGGCATCCGTTGAGATCCTGGCAGAACAAAGATTACTAAGTACTCAGAGGCAGCTTCTCTGAAGGCATCTCAGCGGCAGGGAGGCAGGGACAGGTTCACTGCTGAAGAACGGGAAGGGAACAGTATAGTTAAGGAATGTGAACTGAAGGGTGAGGTAGGGAAATCAGTAGCGGACAGTTGGAAGACTGTATCTGCTGAAAAGCAGGATACCCCTGAACCAGGTCGGCAGCCACATACGATTAAGGGTCACAAAATAGAGTAACCAAGCGAAACTGGAAACCTTATCAGAAACACATCTAAACGGGCCTATATTGAAGACATTTTCCTAGAACTCCCAAATACAGAGCAAACCATTTAGAATGTGAAATGCCCAGCACAGTGACTAAAGAACTGAAAACCAGGGTTGTCTACACCGAGAACGACAGGAAAAGGCAAGCAGAAAAAGCAGTCTGTTCGGAACTCTTCTGCTTGTAGCCATCCCGTGAGCTTCGAACTGGCCAGCTGTGTAGGAAGTGATGCCTGGGCTCTGTTCCTAAGGAATCCCACTCCCGGGTGGAGTCTGACACCTTGCCTGATGCTCATCTCTCACATGGTGCTGACAGTGCTGGTCTGGGACCCACACTCTGCCTGGCACCAGTCTGAAGTATGTAGCCAATTCATTCACCTTCCTTCAAGCTCAGGTTGTCACAAACAATACTTTCCTGAGCTATCTCTCACCAATCTTGATTGCTCATTCCAACCTCAGTTTCTCTTCAAGTGGTTTTAACGGAGCCTTAATTTTCCAGAGTGATTTTTTTTTAATGACACACACTCATCACTGTGGGTGAGGCCCCCTAATTACACAATTAAAGCTTTAAACTCTTTGAAGTCCTAATTCACAAAGAGCCTCACACCAGTGTCCTTGGGCTTTTTAAAACCCTGGTGATACCGACCAAATCCGGCAGAAGCCGCTCTGCAATCTATAGTCAATTCACACTTGCCCCAGATAGTAATTATAGAAAACTTATGACTTTTCTATTTGTAAAGGCTGAAGTTTTTGAGGAAATAAGCAGCTTCAAATGTCAAGCACTCGCCAGAGCCTCCTCAGCTAGAGAGGGTGCTACAGCTGTGGCTGAGGGTGCCAGCATTCTGGTATTAGAAAAGGGATTTAGTCAGACCAGGCTTGAATTGACCTGCAGGGGCTAAGAGTCGCTTCTTCAGTTGGCTTTTCCTGCAGGAGGGAAAAACATTTTGACCCTGTATCTGCCAGAGACTTTTTAGTCTCCAGTCTGACCTGTTTCCTGCCTATTGAAAAACCAAATGGATAAAGAAGAAATTACTTGTTTTGCTTTTCTTGTCTCAAATAGATGCAGTGAATTCTCATTAGTTCCTAAAGAAAATGATCTTCTCTGGCAGATGCTTTAAAGAGCCTCATGTTATACGGTAAGGGAGAGTAAGGTAACTGACGCTGCTGCCCTTCCCTCTTTCCTCACGTACCAGTTCGTTCCCATCCCCTTATTCTTTTGGGGTGTGTTCCTCCTACCAAAGGGGCATCACACGGTTCAAGTTTAGGCTCGTCGTCACCCTCTTCATCATAAATTGATTCAGCACCATTAAGTGCAATCATGCTGGATTATCTTCATTATCTTGGGTGGCCCAGATGCTAAACATCTCTCTCTCTCTCTCTCTCTCTCTCTCTCTCTCTCTCTCTCTCTCTCTCACACACACACACACACACACACACACACACACACACACACACACACTTTCCAAGGTAAGAGGGGTTTGTCATCTCACTATTTCCTTTACCCTATCTGTGAATATAAAAGTTTACATTCTTTTTCTGACCTGTCCCACCCTCCCCAACCCGGTCCCTAGCATTATGTGTCACCAAAGTTCCTTCTCTTGCTTCTTCCCTATATTCCTTACTGGTGACTGGTTACTGCTCCCCAACTCAAAAGCTGGCAAGGACAACTGACACTGGACAATGTTTTACATCTCACTATGGCATACATATGCAGAAATTGCTTCCTGTCAAATACCCCTGCACTAGATTGTCCTATTAACTATTTAAATGAGCACAGATGATTATTCCTTCAAAGGCCCACCTACTGTAATTATTGCTAAGTACACCTTCACTGGAAAGATCCTGGTTATGATAGCTAAGGGTCATGTTCAAGTCTCTCCGTTTGTAAATGAAAATGTCCACATAGCAAGAGCTCCCAAGGAGGGAAGAATGTGCAAGCATTGCAGGGGGTTACAGCTCCACTCAAGAGATCTTTCCTTAGATAAATAATGCGCTGTTGCTTCAAACATCGTTTTATTTCCTAATTGGTAGCACATACTTCTTTGCTGGATAAATGGAACAGACTAGGTATGGCATCATCCTTAATTAATTGGTGTGCTAGCTACTTAAGAGGGCACATACCACTTGTGTTGTTAAACAGTGTGCCATGTCAGATTTAATGGATGTCATTATGGGGGTTCCTTGGGGATCCATCCGTGGACCATTGTTATTTATGCCCCTTGTAAATGAGCTGATGTGGCAATGTTCAGAGCATAGCAAGGATCTTTATGCTTACGGTAATGCGCCTGCGCAGGAGCACACTGACACCGAGTGAACTTGGAGGATTTCTTGTTCGGGGTTTCCTTGGCTCCAAGTTGAATTGCTTGAAATTGGGCACTGTGTAGCAATTCTCCAAAACCATGCACAGGAAGATTGAGGGGGAACAGGAGGGGAAAGGACCCAGGCATTCCTGTCAATAGGATGATTCCAGGGATTGGTCTGTCATCGTTTTGGTAAATGTATTTACATGTAAAATCACATAAAAACAGATTGTATTCCAGAGATAATTTAGAATAATTTACTTCTGCAACTTTTAGGTAAGTTACTGCTGTGGGAGCCATGAGGAGAAAAGGAGCCCAGTCTGTTTGAATTGAGATTTTGTTTCTTCTTAAGCATTATTCCTGGACCTCCTAGGTCTGCATGAGGAAGATTCTCCTTGAATTCTTGGTATGCCTTGAGCTACCTGAGCAGTGACCACACTGAGGGCAGGTTTGCATGGCCCTCACATGTGTTGCTAACCTCACCAAGCCCAGAGCCAAGTGTTTATGGAGTGGATGCATCTGTCTATAGCACGAGGGAGGCAGAGGAGTGAATAGAGGGTCAAGGTGGATGTACAAAGTGAGGATAAAATTACTGAGGTCTGTGGGATGAAGAAGCGCAAGTGTTGCATCTGCAGCAAGGGACACACCGTCACACATCCTCTGCCCACGGACCACAGGCAGTGATCCGTGGAGACTGGGTCTTGTAACAAATAGACCTTGTAAGGGAGTCTGAGAATTAGCCACACTATGCTTAAATCACTGAGATACCACCATGCCCAGGAGACCAATCTTTGGAAAGTCACATCCTTTCCACCTCTCTGACAGATTCTTGAAAAACTATAACGAGATAATATTAAAAAGTGGGGTTCTAGAGAGTATGAGAACAGCTACCCCTCTACAGAGCAGAGGTTTGAGGTGCGGGATCCCCTGACCCAGACTGATGTACAAACAAAATACAGGCACAGAAATACAAAGAGACACTTGTTCTCCCACTGTTGCCCAACAAAGAAGGCGACTTTGACTCATGACACTATTTAGACATCAGCTAATGTCAACACAGGAGCAAAGGTGCAGTGCCAACTCGTCGGTAGTATCTTTCAAGTTGAGCTCTGAGATAATACGTGGGCACGGGAATAAAAAGACTTGCCTCTGCCAATAAACATTTCTATTCTGATAGGACAGAAAAATTAACACAATAAGCAAGATTTAGTTATTGAAAATGATTGAGGACACAGCCCCCAAATAATTTATACTTTATGATATAACAACTAAGTCATATGGGAATTATGCCAGCTTTCTCTCACTTAGAGCCTTCCAGACACCACTACCATTGTGTCTGCCAGAAATAATCTTGCCCTTCTTGGCTTAGCAGACAGTGATTGTATTGTTGTAGGTTCAGATATGTCCCTTGTAGCACACCCTCCTGATGACTTCATCTGCATTACAGGCTGCCTTTCTTCAAGAACAAACCATAAATAATGGCACTATAAGCAAATGTTTCTTATTACAGTGAATGCACAATATGAGCTAAACTACCGCAATTTTATTCTTTAAGGCAACCTTGACATTCCAGGCGCTCTGCCATCCTTTCAGATGGGAACAAAACATGGTAAAAATGGCCTTGCAGCTATGACTTTAGCAAGATCAAAATCCAAGAGCTAGAAACAAAAGAAAAAGGCTGATCTCTTTTTTAATACAGTCTAAATAACTACTTAAATTTCTTTCTATAGTTTTCTGTTGAATATATTGCTGAAGACGATTCCTCAACATTTTCTCACAGTAGGAGAATTAGAATAGGAAGACTTCTCCGGTTTAGTCATGTCCTGTTCCTAAATTGCAGTATTCCTTCGGGTGGAAATAAAGTAATATGCCCATAATTAGGGCTCAGTCATGTTCAAAGGGATATTTAACAATCAGCCGTTAGTGTGTTTTAAATCCCAAGGGACCACAAAGATGACTCAAAAACAAACACTATCCTAATCAATTTGCAACATGGTAAGAAAAGTAGAATAAGCTCACAGATACAGTTAATTGGAAATTAAAGGGTAGATATTAAAATGTTTAAATTCGTTATTGAGAAAGTAATAAATCACAGAGTATACAGTGAATTCTGCCTTGTAGGATGGGTATGACTGGACATTCCTCCATTTCAGAAAAACTGATTTCTATCAGTCATACAAATTTACCTTAAAAACAAAATTCAAGAATCTCTAAGTGAGAACACGTATTTATTTAGTGGTTGGAATGGGGATATGGTTGTCATTGTAATCCATGAGTAGCTTCAAACAGCCGGAAGTTCTTAAGGGGGAGAAGAGGAGAATGACACCCCGGAAGAAAAAGGATATAAACATGGGGGTAAGGGAATGTGCTGGCCACACAAGCATGTGGACTAGAGTTCAAATCCTCTGAACCTACATAGAAACTGGATGTGCGGAGCATATGCCTGTGATCCCAGCACTACTCCAGAGCGATGGAGGTAGAGATGAGAGAATCCCAGGAAACCCGTGGGCCACCTACCCTGGTGTAGTCAGTAGAAAAACAACAAAGCAGCACTGATTTAGATAAACTTGAAATCAAAGTTGAACACCAGAGGATTCCTCTGACTGCACACATTTACCAGGGATGCATGTGCCCACATGTGTATATACACAACTATACACACACACACACACACACACATACAGGCAAACACAGGCATAAATACACATCTAAAGGTGCCACCAGTTCCATGTTGAACTGACAATTGCTAAATCAGACCTCCCCATAGAGGTTTGAAGGAGGCTGAAAGGCCTCTGTGTACAATCAACTCTTTGAATCTTTAGGAGCAGGAGCAGGAAGCATTTCCTCCGCTGTACTTCCATGCTTTGTTTATTGACTCGTCTGCTTCTGTCTGGGATTACACAGGGGACTCCATTTCTTTCCAACAACTTTCTCAAGACTCACATGTTTACCAGGCTCCGCCTTTCCTGAATTATTCTGATGAGAGAGAGAAAGAGCTATGTGAAAGGGAACAGACATTGAAGTGGTGTGAAATTAAGCCAAGGCATACCTAAAGCCTTTGGAAACTAACAGGGACAAGAGTGGACATTTCCCCTGAGCTCTGGAGGAAATGCCATCCTGCCCGGGATCTCGGTTGTAGACTTCCAGACTCAGTCAGGGCTGAGGACTGAAAGGGATCAGATTTCTATATTGGCAAATCACCTGGTGTATTCTCATTCTCTACAGTATCCCCAGGAAGGTGACGTACGTGTGTGTACAACTAACAGTTTTCCATAAGGCTAAAAGATAACTTATAAAAGTGGGAAGAAAGGGACTCTTTAGAGGTAAGAATTAAGAGTTTCTGGAAGCTGAAGTGAAGGCCGTGAGGACACACAGTTTTCTCTGAGGTCAAGGTAAAAACAACAGCTTTTCGAGAACATAAGCCTAAGCCTAAGTTCTTCATAAGGCTCTTTTTTTTTTTAATTTATATTCCAAATCACTTCCCCTTTCCCGTTTCCTCCCTCCCCGAAAGTCCCATAAGCCCCCTTTCCCTCCCTCTTTTCTCCATTCAACCCCCTCTCGTTACTCTGTCCTGGCGTTCTCCTACATCCAGTCTTTCCAGGACGAGGGGTCTCTCCTTCCATCTTTTTAGAAATCTATTGATATGTGGATTGTGTCTAGGGTATTCCGAGATTCTGGGTCAATATCCCCTTATCAGTGACTGCATACCATAGGGAAAAATCACATAAGGCTCTTTTAATCTTGGCAAATCATTAACGTTTTGGCTGCAGGTTCTTCCTGTATAATTTAAGGTACATTTTCTTGGTCATAATATTGTTATGAATATTAATGATCACCATGCATAGGAACTGCCACTTTTCCATAAGAAAGGGCTTCTTTATCCTGCCCTGGACTCAATTCCCCTCTCAACTCCTAGCATTCCCTAGTTGGAGATCATTGTCACCTATACCTAGGGCAAAGAACAGACTGGCCTTTCATTTCATTCTCCAGCCTCAAATGAGTAGAAAGCATTATTTCCTAAACATAATCACTAAATACAATAATATTCTCTAAGCATGGGTTATATGGTTACTTAAGGGGAAACTGTACTTGTTTTAATATGGTGATTGTAGCCATACATTTTGATTTTATGAGTTTTATACAGCACTATTACTTGTGTGGTAATCTTGAGGATATTGTTATAATCTGTTTTATGGGTTAAGTATTAGAGAGGCTGCCTAACGCTGTACCAGTTAAAACTACACAAGCATCTCATTTGAGTCTGGCTTGAGCTACATCTTACAGCCACAGGTTCCTTACACAGATTCTGCTTTCTGCTTCCAGCCTCAAGCTGCTGGAAAATTTAACTCCTTTCCTTCATAACACTGAACTTTCCGAATGTGCCCAAGCTCTGTGCTTTGTCTTCCATGTGCCAAGCTCAGGAGTCTCTTCAGAACCTGGTAAACATCCGTGTTCTTGTTTTATTCCTGTCAACACAGTGGTTGCTGGTAGGTTGACTTTTTCTTGTGCTTACTAATCTTTAAGACCACAGTATACATTCTTGGTTTTCTGTCTTCTTTTAGTTTCTACATCCTAACAGAAATCGGAAGAGTCTATTGGCTTCTTTTGAATGTCATTTTAAAATGTAGTAGAGGGAAAGGCAAGACAGCATGGGTGGTGAGGTTCTTGCTGTGAAACCATGAGAACATGAATTTGTTCACCAAAACTCTCATAAAAAATACAGAAATGGTCATTCATGCTTGTGATACCAGCACTGAGAAGGTGGAGACAGATGGATCCTTTGCATTTAGACATCCTAGTCTAATCAAATAGGTCCAGTCCCCAAAAGTCACTTTGTCTCAAAAAAAAAAGTTTGCCACCTGTGAGACCCCTTGTTCTCAATAAATGCATGCACATACCTCTCTCTCTCTCTCTCTCTCTCTCTCTCTCTCTCTCTCTCTCTCTCTCTCTCTCTCTCACACACACACACACACACACAGATAACTGTTAGTTAAACCTGAAGTAGTCAAAATGTCTACACTGCAATTTCAATGTCTTCTTTTTCCTGAGCTATAACCAACACAAAAGATGTACACCGAAAATCACATTGTTCACCCCAGTTTTCAGTTTCTCCTATTTCACATAAAATGAAGCTATTCCTCCATTCTATAACTGTCATGGCATCTTAATGTATAACATGACTGCTTGTGGGAAGGCAGCTTTTACCATTCACGTAAGAATATCTCATATCTTGTTCTGTGTGTTATGGTGCAGCTGGCAAAATCTGACTATGTACAGAGATCATTGGGGACCAGAACTGTACACCTACATCTTCTTTTGTTTATCTTTGTTATTCTATGCTCATTAGGCAAATTTGTTGTTTTGGGGTGATGTGTAAAAATAGACTTTGACATGGTGAATATTCACCATAAGTTCATAAACCATTAATGATGTCTGATCACTTAACTGTGTGTAATGTTTGCTTTAGATCATTCTTAATACCTATAGCTAGGGAAAGAAGGAAGTAAATAAAGTTACTTAGAGGCCTATAGTATGTATTTGTATGATGAATCAAAACAAAAAGATTAATAGATACTTTCAATTTGGGTTCTGATAAAGAAACTTACAGGGTAGAAATTTTCCTACTGTAACAATGAACATATTATACTAAAATTTCATAGATCTTAACCCAATAAAAAAGAAAGAAGCAAAAACTAACTAAACTATGGAAAATGATGAACTTCCCAATGAAAACAAGAAATGCTTTCTGTGTAGACTGGCAAAGACCTTGGGGAGGCTTCTAATATTACCAGGATGCACAATCTCAAAGAAAATTCTCTTATCCTCTGCTTCTCATAGTCTTCCTGGCTCCTCTTCCTCAGTGTTCGTGAGCCTTAGGTATATTAGTGTTTTGTAGGCGCATCAATTGGGATTGGACTCTACCACTGTAAATTTTAATTAACTGGTTTTTAGAGAGTGACCTCCATTCGTTGCACAGAGAAGTTTCCTGGTTGAGGGGTGAAGACTATACTTATCTGTGAGAATAAGGACAGATACTTATAGATTGTTGTTAAGTACTATACTACTGGCTTAGCAAATTGGTGGTTGTAGATTCTCCTTCAATAACTGTGATTCTACTAGCACTAAATAGTTATTCATCTATAAAATCTCATCAACATGATTGGCCAAATGTGTGCTAAGTAAGGATGACACCAGTGGACATGTCGAATGGGACAGGAAGAAACCCATGAGGCCACAACTCTACACAAAGAACTAACCTTGGGAAACCAAGGAAAACAGAATTGTAGAGATGGCCTTCTCCAGAGAAGAGCACACAAGTAGTCTAATGATAAATGGTCATCCACGAAAACATACATACATGCGGCATTATATAGACTAAACGGGTTATGTTTAGGAATATATTCATATATACACTTCTGTATACAATAACAATTAGTGATCAAAAGATAATGAATTTGAAGTATGCCAGGAAAGGAGAAAGAGGAGGGCTTAGAAGGAGGAAAGAAAAGGGAGAGAATTTATAAGTAAATTATGACATCAAAAATAATTTTATAAAAGAAGTTGGAATGGGTGAAAAATAAACTTTAATTTGCAATGAACACTTGAAAGCCAAGGTGATGGAATATAACCACAACAAAGTTCAGAATGAGTTCTCCACTAATTCCTGTCCATGACAATTCAGGATACACACACACACACACACATACACACACACACACACACAATATGCTAAAGGCTGAGGCAGAACAGGAATTTTTTTTTTTTGAATTAAGGTTACTTTGTGCATCCTTGGAGTTCCTAGAGCTTGTTTTATGGACTGGGCTGGCCTCAAACTCACAAAGATCCAACATCCCCTGCTTCCTGAGTGCTAGTATTAAAGATATACACCATTATTGTTGACAAAATTCTAATATTCTTTCTCACCGTGATTCATAGGGTCTTTTCCTAATATAAGCACCAAGTTTTTATGGGAAATCTGAGGACATACAAAGCCTCCATATTATGTAATCACTGGCAATGATTCCACTAACATTGCATACAAATGTAAAATGCACATACTGGGATAAATGTATGATAAGAAACAATCTGTGAAGATGGTGACCTTGAATGTATCAATAATAATTATATTAAGTAAAATTTTGAAAATAAAAAAAGAGAAAGAAATGAAAGCACCAGACTTGAGTATACACGATCTGGATACAATATTAAAATGCTAAATGATCCAACAATGAATGAATTAAATGTAGCAGGATTAAAAAACAAATTAAACAGGTGAAAATAAGAGAAGGTAAATGTTAGAAGATCAGGATAAATCCAACTACAGCTGTAAATACAGTAAGTATAAAAGGATTGGATAATTTAATTAAATGGTAGGGACTTTTCCAAAGAATGAAGGTCTTGGGAAAAAGGGTCTCTAGAAGCTAGAGAAGATCTTCCATAAATATATCCTCTTACAGAGTTTTCACAGGGGATTACAAATCCAGGAATTCAGGATTGATGATCTAATAATTAAAAGGAATAATCAGTAGGAATCCAATTCAGCAAAGTCTCTGAATACAAGGGAGGTCCTTGTACTATAAATAAATGATATTTTCACATACCAGGAATGAACAATCAAAAGTATTTTATTAAGTTGCTAAAAAGGAGAGCTGGGTCAGTGGGTAGTGACATTTACCACCAAACCTGAAAAATGAGTTCCATCCCCAGTATCCATATGATGGAAGGAGAGAACCAACTTCTGCACACGGCACTCAGACCTCTAGAAGTGGTTTGTGGCATACCTTCAACTACATAAAATAAGTAACACTGTTAAAAGAAGTTTTTAAGTGATAAAAACATATGGAAATATAGATTTTTTTTTAGTAATTAATCTATAGAGTATGTCATTATTTAGTACAACAAGGCATCCCCGAGTTACTAAGATAAGTCTCTAGAAAAAAATAAAAGAAGAGAATGACTTTGTAACCACAGGGCAGACAAAGATTTATTAGAAGAGTCAAAAAAGCACTAACCATAAAGTTTCAAAATGTAAAAACTGGACATTTTTGTGAGGCACACTGACAAGATAAAAAAGAAGGCATGGTCTCTGTACTGTCACCTTAAGAAAAAAGTGTGTTCCCTACATTTGGAAACCCTGAGCTGTGCAGTTCCGATCTTCAGCTGGTTGAAAGAGCAATCCTTTTATTTACAAGTCAAATGCCTCTACATTTTAACCATATCTGCAAAAATGTAATGAAGATATAAACATCTGTGTGCATCTGTACAAACAAATACAAGCAATACAAGCACTTGGGTTAACATTTAATTAAATAACTGAGTGCCATAGCTTTGTAAAATTAACCAGCATGGACCTCAAAAGGGGAGCAAAAGAAACAGCTCATCAAAGTTTTTTTTCCTGATACAGAGTTTATTAAGAACATTTAAAGAAAGGGAAAATAGATAAAGAATTCCTTTAAATAAATAAATAAATAAATAAATAAATAAATAAATAAATAAAAGCTTATGGTGGCTCAGAATCATAAACCCAACACTTTGGAAGTAGACGCAGGCAAATCAGAAGTTTCAAATCGTCCTGAGCCACATAACAAGTTCAAACTTGCCCCGGGCTATGTTCTGCTCCCTGACTCATTTCTCTGAAAAGAAAAGAAAGAAAGAGGAAAGAAAAAAACAAACTGACAAAGCCTCCGAGACCTGTTTTTAAAGAGATGCAAGTAAAAACATAAGCAAATCATGTCGTTCCAGAGGGAAGAGAAGGGAAAGAGGTTGGCTGATTGGATGCAAAGCAGCAGACAGCAGGATCAATGAGTTTGGGCATTTTATTATCCAGAGAGACATTATAGTTAATAACACATCTCACATTTTTAAATAGCCCAAAAGAAACATTCCATATATTCTTGTCACAACAAAATGACAAAGGCTTGAGGGGTTACATAATCTAAATATCCCACGTTGATTGATATACAACATAAAATTCCCTGAAGTATTTTGGTATGGTAATCATCAATAAGATTTTGAATAAAATGTTTCTCCACATCATTTGATTTCAGAGAAAAAACAAAGGAAACTATGATATGATATAGTGGTATGGTATGGTATGGTATAGTATGGTATGGTATGGTATGGTATGGTATGGTATGGTATGGTATGATACAGTACTGTATAACATAGTATGGTATGGTATGGTATGATACAGTACTGTATAACATAGTATATTATATTATAGTATAGTATAGTATAGTATAACATCGAAAGAAAGATAAAATTAAAATCAAAGTCAGTAGGAGTGTGAGTAGAGTTCTTGCATTACTGGTGGGAGTGAAGAGTTCTAGAGTCGCCCAAAAGACTAGAAAGCCTAGAAACTTGCAAATCTATTTCCAAAAGAAATTAAAATATTCATCCCACAAAAGATTTGTACACAAACAACCATGTCAGCCTTATTTAGAATAACTACTAACTAGAAAGTGTCAAATGCTCATCTACAGAAAATGAAAAATAATTGGGGCTATGCGTTGCAATATAAAAAATGCCAGTGAAACATAAAACTGAACGATTGATGCATGCAATTGTGTGAATCTCAAAACGATGTTGATCAAATAGATGGAAAGAATACATACTTAAATACATTGAAGTCCAAATCACATACAAGGATTCTTCAGATACAAGGCACAGGTCTGCAATATTCTGTTTAGTTTGGGGTGTCAGTTTTTATACACATACATACATACATACATACATACATACGGATAGATAGGTAGATAGGTAGATAGATAGATAGATAGATAGATAGATAGATAGATAGATAGATAGATAGATAGATAGATAGATAGATAGATATAGACAGACAGACACACAATTGTCAAATTTATGAACCCAACCCTGAAACTTTCTACAGTCTTTTCATTTCATTGTTTCTGAATTATTGCTTAATGGAAAAAAAAAAGGTAAAAAGAAACAGGTCCTTGAAGAAATGTTGAAAGGAAGCAGATTCCAGAGACTTGGATTAGAAAGAGACAGAGATTGAGACTGAAAAAGGACTGCCCTTCCCCCTCGAGATAACAGCTGGAGGACGCTTGACATCACTCCTTTACCCCCAAGCCATAGAGACTGGAGTAAAAATGGTAGAACTGCTTTTCTCTGAAACAAAACAGATCTGCTCTAATCCATCTGTGCTGACTGCAGCTGAAAGAACAGAAGCTTGCCAAGCACAAGAAGTCTCCTTGGGGTTTGATTTAAATGTTAGCATTGATCCATAACAATTTAAAGGGGAGCTGTTTGGGAGTGCAAGCCCTTGGAAGGTTTGTTTCCATTTGAATTTTTGAAATAATGTTTCATGTTAATCCTTTCTTCAATACATACTATCTTAAAGTGCCAAATCATATGTGTGTGCTAAGCACTCAAGTGTGTGATGGAAGTCACACCCAGACTGAGCAGTAAATCAGGGGATTAGGATTCCTGGACTGCATGTAGAATTTCACTAATTTATCAAGGTTCTGGTTCTCCTGGAGAGCCCATTCTCTGAAAAAAAAATCTGCTACCATAGAGCGTGCATATCTCATAATACATAAATATAAATACACATCCACTTATGTATATATGAACCTATGATTAATAATACAATATCTGACATTTTAAAGAATTAAAATTGCTGGAATGTTTTACATCATTTTTCAGCGATGACAGTAACAGATCTTCTCACAGAGATTGAAGAAAGAGTAATGATGTCGATGTTTGTTTTGGAAGATACTTTCTAGGAAGAGGGGGTTTGAGCAAAGACAGGTTACATGAATCACAGAGCTGAAAGGAAGCAGGGGGTCATATCTTCATGCCCAAACTAGAACTCTCTCTACCGCATTGACTGATGACCAACCTGTCTCTGCTTGAATTCTTTCAGAGACAACAACAGAGATTCAGCTTTGGAATTTTGCCCAATCAGATTCTTCTCCTGAGACAAATGAACCTGGAGCTGAAGATACTGACAACATGCTGCTGTGAACTCTGCAGCCAAAAGGTCAAATCAAGTCAGCACTGGAGAAGTAAATGAGATCTGGGACGGGCAGATGCAGATAGCAGAATGGCCAGAAGGCCAAGCTACCATAAAAAGAATGCAGAGAATGCTGGAGAAAGACAGACCCAAGCCCCACAACCCAGACAGAAGAGGCTGGCTTCCTATTTCTGAACATTCTCTCTCTCCTCAGATTTAAGTGTCTCAAAATGACATCATTTGCCATGACATCCTTTCAGAAAGTATAAGACCTGATTGTCTAAGACAGAGATTATAGAACCACATTTTATCTCACCATAAAAGCCCAGCCTCAGGGTTGTCTTTTGTGAATGTAGAAAGAAAGCTGCACTCTCAAATATAGCACATAGGCCAGAAGAAGCCAATTGAATTAAGACTTTGACAGTCTGTCAAGACCAAGGCACAATGGGACCACGTTTTGCCAATATAAATAGTCCTGTCAAAACAGGGATCTTTTAAGCTATGTGCAATATTCTAAGGCTTAAATGCCAGGTGGTTTGGGCAATAGTAATATTATTCTGCAAAATTATGAGGCAAAGAAAAAAAGAAAACGTCATGGGCATTGTTAAAATAGGAACTAGTCAAGTGTTTTTGACAACCAAGTCATGAAAGAACTTGATGAGAATTTGAAAGCATGAAGCCATTACCTTTGACCCTGCGTTACTGTGGAAACAGTATATGTTAGCATGAAGAAAGACTTCTCTGGCTTTACTTGTTATTTATTCTTAATGGGGATTCTGTTTTCTTATACCTTACCCCCTCTCTACATACATACATACATACATACATACATACATACATACATACATATATACATACATACATACACACATACATACACATATCTACATGCACACACCTCTCTATATTTATGGGTTAGTGTGTGTGTGTGTGTGTGTGTGTGTGTGTGTGCATCTGTGTGTTTCCTTCCATAGCCCATATAAACCTTTACAACTAAGAACATTTTTTTCAGATTTTATCCCTAGAAGAAGTTTATCTCAAAAGTTGACTTTCTGACTTAGAAATCCAATTCCATCATATCTGTGGATAAGAGTGCCTCTGAGCATTACTGAATGATGTGGACTAGATGGATAAGCCTAAGATATTTACCAGAAAATCAGAGTATAATTCTTTCTCCAAGAAAAGAAACTTAGCAATTATATATAAAAAGTTTTGTTAATCCCTTATAGGGTGCCAAAAAATAGAAAGTATAAAGCACCTTAAAGCTACTGAATATCAGGCATTGTGGGTTCTCAGAGCCATGTAAGATATAATTAGTGTCTTCACGCATACAAAACAAAATCTTAATAACAGAAGGAAGTTGAGAAATTCAAGTTTTTAAAGGGTTTTTAAACTTTTCTATTTTAATAAACTTGTCAGTAAAATAATACATTTCATTAAAAAGAATAATATTCTCATAGATTTTCATTAGAAATATATTGACACAATTTTTTACAGGGATGTTATCATTTACTATATATATTTTAGTGTATCAATGTTTAAATGTATAGAGCCAACAACATTCTTTCCTTAAATACATTTTAAATGATTATATATATTAAACATGTGCAAATACATATTAAATAAATATTAAGATGATAAGGCAGCAAATATAGTACTACCCTAATTTATTTACACATATTTATTTTTGCTCATATCAGCGTTCACTGGAGTAGAATTTGTTTGAAAACTTTCTATGTAAAATGTGGAGACATAAAGGAAGTGTGCAGACGCTCACAGGGATTAGCACTCTCTACAGCTAGAAATAAGTGAGTTCAACTCCTTGTTCAATATTTGTTTATTTGTGATCATAAACACATATAGTTTTATAAAAAGACACACCCATGTAAATATTTGGTGCAATGTTTCCTAGCCAGCCCTTTGAGAGAGCTCCCTACCTCCGCTGCTTTTGCACATTTTATGAGCACGAGAAAGTTTCACAAATGACACTGACATCCACAATCCTTAGAAATATCAACCCCTCACTCTCACGACACACCTATGAAGTCACAGAAAGTATCTTATCACAATGCTGGAAAAGAAAGGAGAGTCCTGTCTTACGGATGGCTTCACACAGAGTTGACACTTTTTTAAGCAAACCAGCCAACAGTCAAAGCCCTACTCAAAAGTAATTCAGAAGGAACAGAATAAAGCATCCTCCGGCTGCCAGAATGCCAAGGAGCATCCTGATCCCTAATTTTGCTTGAAAGCATAAACAGTTGGGGTGCTGATGGAAGTCACCAATCCATCAGTAGGTGGGTGAACAGTAGGTGGGTGATCGGAAATTGACAAGAGACACCACTGAGAACCTGGTGACAAGAAAATCTGTGGGAAACGTGATAATCTTTGTTTAAAAGCACACATACAAAAAAAACCCCAAAACTAAATCAAAAAACAAAACAAAACAAAACTACTTTCACGTTACGTGAAGTCTTAATATTTGGGAAAGCAAGATTAACTATTTGAGAATTAATTGTGCTTCTTCATCTGCTTCTGCTCTTGACCAATAGGATCATGAGCAAAGCAACACAGACACAATAATGGCTCCATACTACAGAAGCATGAACTTGTGTGTCTCAGGGCCAACTTAGGGACAGTCACTGCCAAGTATCTACACAGCCAACAGCAGAGACCAACACCGAGGCCCTGTATGGTAGATGTATCACCTGGTAGAGTTAGGGTGATCACTTCTGACTAATTCTATCATGGAAGGGGCAACTCTTTGTTCCCACTGGACTTGGTCCTTAGTCTGGGTATTGATTTGTCTCCCTTGCCTATGATACTTTTGACAAAACCCAATGGACTCCCAGGCTCCTTTATTCGCCATCTGGGTATGCTACCCAGCATTACCTCTCAACAGGAAACTCATTTTACAGCAAATGAAGTGTGGAAATGGGCTTGTGTTCATGGAAGTTACTGGGTTTGTCATGTTGCCCGCCACCCTGGAGCAGCCAGCCTGACACAATGATGGATTGACCATTTGGAGTATTAGTCACAGCACCAAATGGATGACTCCACCTTGCAGAGTGAGGGCAATGCCCTGGAGCATGGTGCAGATACCCCAAGTCAATAAGCAAACGGTAATTCCCCCTGCTTTCATAACTCAGATTCACGAGTCTAAGTACCGGACATGAGGCTATAACACTTGTGAATATTTCTTACTTACTTTGACACAAAAAATTTTGCTATCTTGTTCATTCTCTTTCATTGACAAATAACTTACACTTCTTTCTAAGAAACAAAGTAAATTCCTCAGTGTGATTACTGTCAAGGGGATCTATGACAAGGTGCAAACATCCCACCAATTCATGGATGCTGGTGGAGGCAGCAGCAAGACAGGCAGTCAACACAGCACCATAGCCAGAATCCTGTTCTACTTAAGTCATGTGAAAGAGGTACTATGCTCATGAAAGAGAGTGGCTAACTTATCCTCCCTGAGGAAAACTGGTTCATGAAATCAGGAGTATGCAAAAAGCCTTTACTTTTGATATGGCAGAATCAGTGACTTTGTTAACTGTAGAAGAAGTCCACACGGTCAACTTTATAGATACTGGAGGTTCCCATCATTAAGGTCATTTGCAAGAGATCGTAAAAGAAGTGGAGAAGAGATGTATGCAAGCTACTGCCTCAAAGCTGGGATTCTACAAAGACTTCATCTATTTCCAGAAACAAAGCAAGAGGGAGGGAGGGAGGGAGGGAGGGAGGGAGGGAGGGAGGGAGAGAGAGAGAGAGAGAACAAAAGGAGAGAAAAATGAATGAAAGGAAGAGCATTAACTTCTTTTGTCTCTTTCCAGTTTATCACAGACCTTTGTTAATGAAGAAGCAAAGAATTCTGGGAAATACAGCTAAGATCAGTGCAGCCCCAGAATCACATAGCATTTATTAAGGGGTGTGTGAGACATAAAAGGCGGGAGGGAGTAACTGAAGGGCTATGAATGCTTACCCCTGAGAACCCCACTGTGGAAGGGCAGAAACAATATGTCCCTGAACTGTAGCGCAGGGCTCAGCGATGAGAACAATTTAGATTGTGAAATTGTCCCATTTAAATTGTCATGTTTTTATATGTCAGATGTATTAGATGTATTGCCATCATCACTATCTTTTAGCTATTATCACTTGAGATTCATATTAAAAATCTTAACGTAAATATTTTTGCCTTCCCATCGAAATCAGCTCAAAGCCTAAAAACTTGTCACCAAAGAGTGATTGATCTGAAGTAATACAAACAGTTAGAAAATGCTCCCTAGAGAAGAAAAAAAAAATAGAGTTGCCAGTTTGCCTGAGAATCTACTTTTAACTGATTCAGAAAATTTCCACTGTAAAAAATGGGGGTCTTTCAGCCCTACAAAGTCTATTCATTTTTCTGCTTCTTTGCCCATCTAAACGATAGGGCTCTGTAATGCTTGGACATAGAGCTTGATTCAAGTTTAATTACTGCACACATATGTTACAGCTGTGGCCTTGGCAGAAGTAAACAGAGTAGCATTCCATTGACAAGCAAATAATTCTTGTAAATGAATTCAGATTATATACACGCTGCAGTTCACCACACACAATGGGCCCCCTTGTTCATTAAGTATAGAAGATAGGGTTCAAGCCTATGAGGAATGGTGGGCATATCTTCTGTCTGGACAATTCTAGAAACTTCCAGCCATCCTGGGTTCTCCAGCTGACTATCTCAGGCTGTGGTTGGGAGATGAGCTAAGTCATTTAAAGTTTCAGAGTTGTGACACTCCATATCTAAAGTGGGATAATTAAACAGACTTTAAAGATGTTCAGATGAATGGCATGATGTAAGAAGAAAATAATCTGCAGATCATTAGGAAGACAAACGCTAATCTACTCATGAAAGGGAGTGGTTAGAAAAAGCTTGGTCAAAGAAAATAGACTTTCAGGGAGATTATAATTTTTATAATTACAGAAAGCTAATTATTCATTAGACTGCCACAAGTCTGTATGTTGGCTCCCTCACAAGACAGTGATAGCACTGTCTCAGAAGACCTTCTAACTGTGTGCTTTGTTTTTCCTACAAGACTTTTAAGAACAGAGTTAAATAATATATTTTAAGTGCTTATAATGTTCTTATGGAAAAAAAACAAATAATTGCTTTTGTTGCAGTATGTTGCTGTTGTTTGGTGATTAACTCTGATAGTGCCTGTAGAGTAAGGATTTTGTTTCTGTTTTTAAAGCAGTTTGGTTTCTGAATTTACCAAATCAGATTTTACAGTGATATTCTACACAAAATGTGTGTACTTGTCCTTTGAAAGTAGCACCAAGGAGATTAGAGTCACAAAACATCAAGCCTGGGAAATGAGAAATGTTCATACTACTTTAAGGAATTTCCTGTAACCGATTTGCCAAGGTTGAGATTTTGTGTTTTGTTTTGTTTTGTTTCAAATCACTCCACAAAACTGGGTCCTGTTGCTACAATCAACTAGAGTAAACAATAAAAAGAGAAAAATTGAATATTTAAATACAGGAAAACAGGTAATGATCATTCATTTCTTCTGAGAGACATATTAGTTTCTTTTGAGCAATTTATAAGTCTGTCTTCAGTAGCAGGGTGTGCTAGCTAAGTGACAACAGAGGAGAAGAAGGAAGGGCAGCAGGGACAGAAGTGGGGAAAGGTTTGGGAATCTTATGAGTAGGAGAAAGGGAAGCAGGATGAGTGAGGAGAGAAAACTTAGTTGTTTCATTGTTTGCTTTTCATTTTTTTAAGCTATGTTTCTATGTTCTACCCCAAAGTGACCAAATCCATTACCCCCTCCCCCGAAGAATATAAGTGCATGGTAGGAGTGCTTACTTTTGGTTTATGTGAAAACACTGCAGTTTCATAGTCATACATAATAACCCTAGGTTCTGTTTCTACAGACTGACTAGCACAAGGTTTGTATGTAACTGAGAGTGACATATTTTTTAAATAGTTCAGTAATTTGGAGAAACAAAACAAAGCTGAAAGCAGGCAGCCTGGGGTTGGGGTTAGCCCCTGAGTTCTTCTCCAGTAAAGGGAGTGTATAATTAATGCAATTAAAACAAAGGAATTTAATAATGGGTAAATTACTCAAGTAATTATCTTAAGTGTTTTATTCAAGGTGAATACTTTAGTACAGCTTTCTTTTAACTTACCTGGACAAAATGTATTCTCAAATCAATGTGAACATTTAAAAAATGATATGGAGCAAGGAAACAAATAATGGGGAAATAATAAGTTCATTAAAATGTAAAACTCCTATGGTTACTGATGTGCTTCTGCTTAGCTTTATTTGATATCCTGTGGCATGCTGGTCTTCACTGGCACCATAAAGAGCTTGATATATGATCTTTTTCCTGTGGCCATGGCGAGAGCAGTAGGGGAGGACATTTTTCAAAACCATCAAGTTCAAAGTTTAGCTATCATCAGAAGGAACCAAGGGAACAATGGCATGTGAGCCTGGTCTTGTGAGAGCAGTCAAAAGAAAGGGTCTAAGGCCAAAAGAAATGCTTGCTAAGTCGTCGGGCAGCTCAGGACAGTTGGAATTGTAAAAGATATAAATGATTAGATAAAGATCCCTGAGCTAGGTTTAACTACCTGGCAAGGACAGAGGGATGACAAGGATCTAGCAAATCTTGCTTTGCCAGTGAGCTTAAATGATAATTAGAAATAGTAATAAAGATAGGGAGTGAAGGCTAAAGCTTGGTCATTTCAATATCGTGCATAGGCTTTCTTATTAAATGCATACAATGGCATAGGGCAGGACTGAGTATCAGCTGCTACATAGGGAATGAGAGGTGGAGTTTAATGAGCATTATATATCAGCAAAGATTTAACCATCTCTGGCAGGAACAATCAGTACCCCAGGTAAGAGAGCTGAGGCCATATTCAGCAGGGAGTGTCTCTCCGTCATGCAGGTATCACGCATGGGTGGACAAACTGGAGTGGAAACCAGAAAACAAAGCCAGAATTTACAAATAAAGAAAATAGCCAACCCTTGAGCTGAAGCAAGGATTATTAGTCAGAACTGAGAATGGAGACTATGGAAAACCTGTGGATGGAAGAATCGAGGTTGACAGATGCGACATTGGAGCAATTTTCCCTAGATAGTTTACAGAAAGCTTCCGCATTAACTATGAGGATGTGGCATGGAATAATTCCAACCAATGTGTCTATTCACTACCTACTATCCATCCATTCCACCATCTGACACTGGCTCCTTTTTCCCCCATAGAAAACACTTCTGCTTATTTAATTGTTCTAGTCACATACCTAGAAAGTCTCTCCTGGTTACTCCTTTCCGCTTATGTCTGGGTTCTGATAGACAAATTCTCTTCTACGCGCCTTCAGCATACACTTGGAGTCCCGAGACCTCTCTCCCTACCATTAACTCCCTTGCCTAAGCTCTGTAACTTACCCTCTGTCCATTCAGCCAGACTTGCTGTGGTAAACACTGACCTTTGGGATTCTCATTCAGGCAAGTTACTTTCTTACTCACACTTGAGGCAGATCAGGACATTGTTCTGTGTTTGACTTCAATATTAGAAGTATTACATTTTAATTGATTATTATTAGGTAACCAAGCAGAGATGTTGAATTATGGGTGGGGATAAGCTTTGGAATGAAAAGAACTTACCCAGGCAAAAACCATGCAATACAGATGTCAATGAACTTATGTTATTTAAAGCTGTGAGACCTAGAGAAGACCCAGAGAGACGCTTAGAAGGAAGTCATGCCTGAGTCTCTTTGCTATGTCAAATTCAGCAGCTGAGAGCGGAATGGTAAGTAAACAAGGCATTGAGAGCTTCAGCTCACAGTAGGATAAGCAACAGTGATATAGGCAGTTACCCATGTCTTTACACCATATATCATTCCGCAAACACCATATCATTTCAGAGTTTCATATCATAATAACTAAATACATTGGCAGAAAAATCAAGTTGAAAAGGGCTTACTGCAGTGACTATAATCTCCTAAAGCTGATCTAGAGGGGCCCAACTAGTGGTCGTCAACACTTGCACTCATTCATAGGTAAAGTTGTTAAATTACTATGGTTCCTTTTTGTTATTTGTATAGCTGTAAATATAAATGATGACTAACTCTGGATAAGCAACAGTTCTTGCAGTCAAAGAAAATCAAAGATTATGCTGGGATTCTGTACTTCCCCAAATCCTTTAATATAAAAGACCAGACTTAATCTAACTGTCTTCTGAAATAAATGTTTATAATCATTCAAACACGAGAAATATTTCTCAAGATTATATACAACTCACAAATTATAAAAAACACTTCAATGCTAAAAAATGGAAGAAACCAGTCTGTAAGAGTTTAGACCAGCGGTTCTCAACCTTCCTATTGCGGTAGCCCTTTAATGTTGTAGTGACCACTAACCATAAAATCATTTCTTGTTGCCAATTTCACAACTGTTTTACTATTTTAAATTGTAATATAAATATATATGTTTTCTGATGGTCTTAGGGGACCCTGTGAAAGGGTTGTTTGACCCCAAAAGAGTTGCAGCCCACAGGTTGAAAAATGTTGGTTTAGAAGCACTAGCTGCCTTGAAGTTCAACTCCTTCTTGCCAAGCTAATGAGCCTTTATGTGGCTCCTTTCCTCATATGTACAATGGGATCAGTAATTCTCTCATAGGGGATGTTGTGTTGGATGTCTCTGAAACCCTATGAAGTTGACCTGGCTTATGCAAGAGTGAGAGAGATTGCAAACATTATTATCCAACTGAGCAAAAGATGAGATTAAAATTCATACCTCACAATATTACCTATGAGGTTTAGCACAATGCCTGGAACATCCAAGTTCCAAAAATGTTAATTCATGATATCCACTCTAGACATAGTCTAGCAATCAGTATGCCCGAAGTGTATTCTGAGTAACAGAAATTAGTTATGATGGAGAAATGGAGCTCATGCCCCTACCCAGATCAAATTTCACAAAATCCATACTTTGGATAATTTTGTGAATCAAATCTATAAATATTTAGAGCCTTGCTTGACACTAATCACCATCAATGCTTTCAATGCACGGCAGTAAATACCAGGAATTTTCATGAGGGTATTGTAAGTAGGACAGATGCTTTTGTTCATAAATCAGGCTTTGACCTCAATCATTAATAAACAAATCAGGGCAGAGCGGTGAGAGAGTATAAAGAGTAATTTGGTGAGGAGTCCAATAAATTTTATCAACACAAATAATCAAAGCCCAGAATTTATTCTTTTTTTTTTTTTT
This sequence comes from Tokudaia tokunoshimensis, assembly GCA_036184795.1. Taxonomy (NCBI): domain Eukaryota; kingdom Metazoa; phylum Chordata; class Mammalia; order Rodentia; family Muridae; genus Tokudaia; species Tokudaia tokunoshimensis. The sequence goes on along the minus strand of BTHU01000003.1, from coordinate 11,696,294 downwards.
TTTTTTTTTTTTTTTTTATTTAATTAGACAGTTTATTTGAGAAATGCTGGTTGAGACCCCGCCTTGGATTGCAGGTTCTTCGAAATAAGAAGAAAGCACAGATGCCGAGTGGCTGTGCACAGGGTACAGCATAAGCGTCATCTTATTCCATTCTCCAAAGACCCAATTTTAATTCTGATGAAATTTCAGCACAGAAGAGTTCAGTAGCTTGTACAAAAATATATAGCCAAGGGTCCACAGAGATGGATTAGTGGTTAAAAGCACTGGCTGCTTTCTCAGAAGACCCAGGTTCAATTCCCAGCACTACATGGTGACTCACAACTGTCAACTTTCTGTAACTCCAATTCTTTTTTTTTTTTTTTTTTTTTTTTTTTTTTTTTTTTTTTTTATTTAATTTTATTTTATTTTTTTAATTTACATTCCAAATCACTTCCCCTTTCCCGTTTCCTCCCTCCCCGAAAGTCCCATAAGCCCCCTTCCCTCCCTCTTTTCTCCGTTCAACCCCCTCTCATTACTCTGTCCTGGCGTTCCCCTACATCCAGTCTTTCCAGGACCAGGGGTCTCTCCTTCCATCTTTTTAGAAATCTATTGATATGCTGATTGTGTCTAGGGTATTCTGAGATTCTGGGTCAATATCCCCTTATCAGTGACTTCATACCATGTGTGATCTTTTGTGATTGGGTTACCTCACTAAGGATGATATTTTCAAGTTCTGACCATTTGCCTAGGAATTTCGTGAATTCATTGTTTTTAATTGCAGAGTAGTATTCCATTGTGTAAATATACCACATCTTCTGAATCCATTCCTCCGTTGAGGGACATCTGGGTTCTTTCCAGCTTCTGGCTATTATAAATAAGGCTGCTATGAATATAGTGGAGCATGTGTCCTTATTGCATGCAGGTAAAGTCTCTGGGTATATGCCCAGGAGTGGTATAGCCGGATCCTCCGGAAGTGTCATGCCCAGTTTTCTGAGGAGCCGCCAGACTGCTTTCCAGAGTGGTTGTACCAGCCTGCAATTCCACCAGCAGTGGAGGAGTGTTCCTCTTTCTCCACATCCTCGCCAACAACTGCTGTCTCCTGTGTTTTTGATCTTAGCCATCCTGACTGGTGTGAGATGGAATCTCAGGGTTGTTTTGATTTGCATTTCCCTAATGACTAAGGATGATGAACATCTCTTTAGGTGCTTCTCAGCCATTAGATATTCTTCAGGTGAGAACTCTTTGTGGAGCTCTGTACCCCATTTTTTAATAGGGTTACTTGCCTCTCTGGAGTTTAACTTCTTGAGTTCTTTGTATATCTTGGATATTAGCCCTCTGTCGGATGTAAGGTTGGTAAAGATCATTTCCCAGTTAGTTGGTTGCCGCTTTGTCTTTTTGACGGTGTCTTTTGCCTTGCAAAAACTTTGTAATTTAATGAGGTCCCATTTGTCTATTCTTGATCTTAGAGTATAAGCTATTGGAGTTCTGTTCAGGAAATTCTCCCCTGTGCCCATATGTTCAAGGTTCTTCCCTAGTTTCCCTTCTATTAGTTTCAGTGTGTCTGGTTTTATGTGGAGATCTTTGATCCACTTAGAATTGAGCTTAGTGCAAGGAGATAAGGATGGGTCAATTTGCATTCTTCTGCATGTTGACCTCCAGCTGAGCCAGCACCATTTGTTGAAAAGGCTATCTTTTTTCCACTGGATGGTTTTAGCTCCTTTGTCAAAGATCAAGTGACCATAGGAGTGTGGATTCATTTCTGGGTCTTCAATTCTGTTCCATTGATCTACATGTCTGTTACTGTACCAATACCATGCAGTTTTTAACACTATTGCTCTGTAGTACAGCTTGAGGTCCGGGATACTGATTCCCCCAGAGGTTCTTTTACTCTTGAGAATAGTTTTAGCTATTCTGGGTTTTCTGTTATTCCAGATGAATTTTTGAATTGCTCTTTCTAACTCTATGAAGAATTGAGTTGGGATTTTGATGGGGATTGCATTGAATCTGTGTATTACTTTTGGTAAGATGCTCATTTTTACTATATTAATCCTGCCAATCCATGAGCATGGCAGATTTTTCCATCTTCCGAGGTCTTCTTCAATTTCTTTCTTCAGAGACTTGAAGTTCTTGTCATACAGATCTTTCACTTGTTTGGTTAGCGTCACGCCAAGATACTTAATATGGTTTGTGGCTATCGTAAAGGGTATTATTTCTCTTACTTCTTTCTCAGCCTGCTTATCCTTTGAGTATAGGAAGGCTTCTGACTTGCTTGAGTTGATTTTATATCCGGCCACTTTGCTGAAGTCGTTTATCAGCTGTAGGAGTTCTCTGGTGGAGTTCTTTGGGTCGCTTATGTATACTATCATATCGTCTGCAAATAGTGATAGTTTGACTTCTTCCTTTCCAATTTGTATCCCTTTGACCTCTTTTTCTTGTCTAATTGCTCTAGCTAGAACTTCAAGTACTATATTGAAAAGATATGGAGAGAGAGGGCAGCCTTGTCTAGTCCCTGATTTTAGTGGGATTGCTTCAAGTTTCTCTCCGTTTAGATTGATGCTGGCTACTGGTTTGCTGTAAATTGCTTTTACTATGTTTAGATATGGGCCTTGAATTCCTGATCTTTCCAAGACCTTTAGCATGAAAGGATGCTGAATTTTGTCAAATGCTTTCTCAGCATCTAATGAGATGACCATGTGGTTTTTTTCTTTGAGATTGTTTATGTAGTGGATTACATTGATGGATTTCCTTATATTGAACCATCCCTGCATCCCTGGGATGAAGCCTACTTGATCGTGGTGAATGATCGTTTTGATGTGTTCTTGGATTCGGTTGGCAAGAATTTTATTGAGTATTTTTGCATCGATATTCATAAGAGAGATTGGCCTGAGATTCTCTTTCTTTGTCGGATCTTTGTGTGCTTTTGGTATTAGTGTAATTGTGGCTTCATAGAACGAGTTGGGTAGTGTTCCTTCTGTTTCTATTTTGTGGAACAGTTTGAAGAGTATTGGTGTTAGGTCTTCTTTGAAGGTCTGATCAAAGACTTTTTGAAAGTTAATGAAAATGAAGGCACAACATACCCTAACTTATGGGACACAATGAAAGCAGTGCTAAGAGGAAAATTCATAGCCCTGAGTGCCGCCAAAAAGAAACGGGAGACAGCATACACTAACAGCTTAATGGCACACCTGAAAGCCCTGGAACAAAAAGAAGCAAATACACCAAAGAGGAGTAGAAGGCAGGAAATCATCAAACTCAGGGCTGAAATCAATCAAGTAGAAACAAATAAAACCATACAAAGAATCAACAAAACGAGGAGTTGGTTCTTTGAGAAAATCAACAAGATAGATAAGCCCTTAGCCAGACTAACCAGAGGGCACAGAGATAGTATCCAAATTAATAAAATCAGAAACGAAAAGGGAGAGATAACAACAGAAACTGAGGAAATTCAAAAAATCATCAGATCCTACTACAAAAACCTGTATTCAACACAACTAGAAAATCTTGAGGAAATGGACAATTTCCTTGACAGATACCAAGTACCAAAATTAAATCAGGATCAAATAGACCATCTAAACCGTCCTATAACCCCTGAAGAAATAGAAGTTGTCATTGGAAGTCTTCCAACCAAAAAAAGCACAGGTCCAGATGGTTTTAGTGCAGAATTTATTCTTAATCCTGCCATGCTAATGGCTTCCTGTTAAAGGGAAAATGATTAAATCAAATATGGTTTTAATTTGTTGGGGCTAGATGTAGTTTTCCCCAATGTGATAAATTACTGTGAGAGAAAGTCAAATAATGTAAAATTTACTTTGAGCCTGCTGTTGTGTGTAGGGGAAAGAAATACAAAACAATCTAAGAGCTGGTTAGCACATAGTTTAGTGAACTACAGAATTCACATCAAGTTGAAACCTTGCACGCCCAGCCTCTACTGCAGGAGAATGGCTTTGACATCAGGGCTCAGGGCTCTCAAATCACACCTATCATACCTGACTGGGACTTTCCAAAGTAAATGAAGTATAAGATCAGAACATTCTTTAGCCTCTCCAGATTCCACAGAATAACAAAGTGCTCTTCAATCAGAAACAATTGACCCCCAAATTTCTCATTTTACAAATTAGGAAACTGAGGTCCCAAAGGAGTAAGTGATCTCCCTAGGTACCTAAAACAGAGCACAATGTGTAATAAAATTGCTTTACCCTCCATTAATGCTCAAGAACACAGGAATGAGGTAGGGAGAGATATTATACATAAAATGCAGTTTCCAGGGCACTCCTCTGTACAAGCAATGGATATGAAATTACTCATTAACGCTCAAGTGCTCTGCTCTGAACTTTATTTCCTTATTTTAAATATTGGCCATTGTAGAATATCCACATGTAACACGTCTATGTTTTGTTTTTATTTTTTAAGAAATTATTTTATAGATCTTATGTATTTTGTGCTTTCAGACTAGTAGGAGAAATTAGTAGATGGTATCTGTCTTAGTCAGGGTTTCTATTCCTGCACAAACATGATGACCAAGAAGCAAGTTTGGGAGGAAAGGGGTTTATTCAGCTTACGCCTTCCACATTGCTGTTCATCACCAAAGGAAGTCAGGCTGGAACTCAAGCAGGTCAGGAAGCAGGAGCTGATGCAGAGGCCATGGAGGGATGCTGCTTACCGGCTTGCTTCCCCTGGCTTGCTCAGCCTGCTCTCTTATAGAACCCAAGACTACCAGCCCAGAGATGGTACCACCCACAAGGGGCCCTCCCTGCTTGATCACTAATTGAGAAAATGCCCCACAGCTGGATCTCATGGAGTCACTTCCCCAACTGAAGCTCCTTTCTCTGTGATAACTCCAGCCTGTGCCAAGTTGACACACAAAACCCGTATCTATCTCTCCATCAGAAAAACAACAACAACAACAACAAAACCACAAGGGGAATGGAAGCTTGTTTTGTACCTTTTGTCTCTTGGAGGCCTGCTCTTTTCTGGAAAGGAAACAAAGGGAAGGTGGATCTGAGGGAGAGGGAGGTAGGGGGCATCTGGGAGGAGAGGAGGAGAGGACAGTGTGGGAGGGTAGGGATATATTGTATGATAGAAGACTCTATGTTCAATTAAAAAAAAACTGTAGCAAAAGAAAGTTGAACAGACAAAAGAAAAACCCAAAGGGGTTGAAGAAAGGTCACAGTGAATAGAGAGAGATAATCAGACTTAGTCTGTTATGGAAACAGAATAAAGTAAACCTCGTCTGTAGAGAGAGAGCTGACCCAGTAGACACTGGTACTAGAGAATCTCTCTCCAGAAAAACAAAAAAATTTATGAGAAGTATATAGCATTAGCAATGTGTATACCCTTAGCAGCACTGTCTTCTGTGTTCCGACATTACTTCAAGGAGCTAATAAAACCCTGGTTACTTGAAGCAGAAGCTGTGCTGAGCTGGCCAGCAACTGTGCAAGGAGTGTGCAAGGAAGGGTGACGCCTGCACAGCCGTACCACCAATGCAAAGTGAACAAGAAAGACAGAATACAGTATCGTAAGCTACCCTGTTGTCAGCTGAGCACCTGTCAATCTATGTGTGGCAATATATACAGGCAATGTCCCTAGGGTCACAGCTCTAATCAACAAAAGAAAAGAGACCATTTGCCTAACCTTCTCCTGTCAGCCTCCACCAACTGAGTATCTTTCATGGGTCCTACTTAAAATAGGAACCAAAAATTAGGTAACAGGAGAGCAAACACAGAGAGGGTCTCAGGGAGGCATCTTTAAGTTTATGCTGTAAGCAGGAGATGAGAATTGAACATAAGACCCTTGTCTTTATCCAAGGCCACTGTGAAACAGGCCTAAAATATAGCTCCAAACTTGAACTAAATACAGAAGACTTTCTTCAACACACCCAGCAGTTCCAGAACAGTTTACCAGGAAATTCTCCAGCACCAGCTGGTAAAGACTGAATATTTTCTTTACTGAAGAGCTCCCTGACTAGCCAATCACAAAAGCTTTTCTCCAAGACTCCCAAAGTCCTTCTTCTTTTTATTTTTTTTTTTGCCTCTCTCAAATTCACCTTCATTCCAGCACAAAGAACATTTGTCCTTGTGTTATCTGATTCCAGGAATGCAGAGAATCCATTTGTGTTTCTTCCTTTATTTCCTCACACTGTTGCATGCAAGAAACAAAATTAGACTTCTGCATTTTGTTCACAGTAAAACGATTCAAGGGATAGGAGAAGTTTAAGGCACTGAATTATCCTTCAGTGAGAATGAGAAGCCTATTTTATTTTGTTTGGATTTAGGAAAAAGGCACTGAGCCAACATTTCCATACGCCAAGAACCCAAA
>BTHU01000003.1:11242500-11685000 GCA_036184795.1 Tokudaia tokunoshimensis | reverse complement strand
GTAAGTCATCAACTAACTCCCTAACTATATAGAGACTTCCCATACATTCTGTGACTCTAGAGAACCCTGACTAATGCAGCATCCCTTTCTTATTACTATCTTTCCAAGTACCAAAAGCTATCCATATATCAGCTAGCACTCCCATATCCAATTCCTTCCCTTACAGCTACAAACTCAGGATTAAATTTCCTCCCTGTTCTCTCAAGCACCAATGTAGCTTACTTTTAAGCTTGGCTCACCACATCCTAGGGACTGTGTATTCTGGCCTGCAGGGTCACATTCTCTCAAATGATTTCTAGTTCTAGTGACTCCCATGGAACTTCTTTCCAACAGAGTCCTCATGGGGATTTCTGCAACATTCAGGATGTGCTGATTTAAACCAAGAAATTGTCTTGGAATCTCAGTAACTGGTAATATAGACTCCCACTTTCCTCTTAGGGAGACAAGCTACCATTCCCCATTTCTCTCTTGAAATAGTTTAATTTAGAAGACCAAAGTGATTATTTTTCCTGCTAAGACAATGTCAAGCACGGTCTCCCTCTTTCCTATCTTGAACTCATATAAACTACACACAACATGAATCTGGTTATAACCCCAGGGTTTACGCCTTTTGTTTTTTGTCAGTTAAACAGAGAATAATGAAATCAAAATTCATTTCTGAAGCCATAGCATATAAGCTCTTTCATGACCTAACCACTAACTATCTTTCTAATGTGTGTCTGGACATTTATCAGTTAATCTTAGGCCCATGACACAAAAACCACTCTCTTCTATTGTGTCTCTACTTGGCAGGCTTTTGTTTATTTCTTCTTTTATCTCTCTTTTGTATGTCTTTTAAGACACCATCAAACACAGAGAAATCAGATGGTGTCTCCCAGGGGAGTTGTAGCACCTCTTCCATGGAAACCAGTGACTAACTCTCACTGCTCATTATACTGTTTAGGGGTTTCTCCTTCTGTATTCCAGAATACACGACTAGCTGTTTGAGGCCAGTGCCTTCTTCCGTATTCATCTCAATAGCTAGAACAGACAGACATGTGGTAAGTATCTGTTAATAGTTAATTCATCCAGTCTCTAATCCTGGGCATTGTGGTATAGTCAGGACAGATGTGAGAATAGGAATGTGAGGATGGGGAGGGGGGACTCAGGGCAAACTCCTGCACTGTCCTACCAAAGAAATGGAAAAGCATAAAATAAAATGATTGGATGCTCTGTGTCCTTATATAAGAAAGAAGACAGAGTTGAAGAAAAGTAGTTTTGTTTTAACCTTTTCCATGAAGAGACTCACAGGAAGCAGAAAATTTGGAATTCAATAGCTTATGATTGTTTTCCTTCTTATCATATAGATTGTGGGAGCACTTTTAAGTTCAATTTTTAAAATGTTAACCAAACAGATTGTTCTCATGTGATACTAGTCATTATTCTTCTCTTTTCTAGATCTGCTCTCAAAAGTGAGCATTTATTTCATTTTCTCCAGCTTTTGGAATTCCCCATTCCTCCATGAGCCACTGTGGTCCATATAGGGATTTCATGTCTGCTTTTTTTTCTTAAGACCCTTGCCAGAGAGCACAGTTGACGCCATTTTTCTGAGTATGCCAGGAAGTTCTTCTTCCTGGTCCCCAAAGGAAGGATGAAAATTCTGCTTAGGAAATCAATTTGATATAGACAAGTTGTGATATCCTAAGTTTATGCACTCAAAGTCTTAACCCTGACCTTGAGGACCTGGTTTGGTGATAAGGTCTCTGGAGTATATTTCCTTAAATTTAGTTCTAAGTCAGAAGACACAGAATCAATCCCCTTCTTAATTTTTCTAGTACCACTTGCTTTTATTAATAAAAATTATTTAATTAAGCATCAACTCAACAGTCAAAGAAAATGCAAAATGCAAAAAACATGTAACCCAAAACATCCAGGAAATCCAGGACACAATGAGAAGACCAAACCTAAGGATTATAGGTATAGATGAGAGTGAAGATTTGCAACTTAAAGGGCCAGTAAATATCTTCAACAAAATTATGGAGGAAAACTTCCCTAACCTAAAGAGAGAGATGCCAATGAACGTACAAGAAGCCTACAGAACTCCAAACAGACTGGACCAGAACAGAAATACCTCCCGTCACATAATAATCAAAACATCAAATGTATTAAACAAAGAAAGAATATTAAAAGCAGTAAGAGAAAAGGGCCAAGTAACATACAAAGGAAGACCTATCCGAATCACATCAGACTTCTCTCCAGAGACTATGAAAGCCAGAAGATCCTGGGCAGATCTCATGCAGACACTAAGAGAGCACAAATGCCAGCCTAGACTACTATACCCAGTAAAACTCTCAATCACCATAGATGGAGAGACCAAGATATTCCATGATAAAACCAAATTTTCACAATATCTTTCCACAAACCCAGCCCTGCAAAGGATAATAGGTAGAAACAGCCAATACAAGGAGAGAAACAACACCCTGGAAAAAATGAGATAGTAACCTTCTTGCATCAAACCCAAAAGTAGATAACCACTCAAACATAAAGATAGCGTCAAGAATGGCAGGTGGCAATAATCACTATTCCTTAATCTCTCTTAATATCAATGGTCTCAATTCCCCAATAAAAAGACATAGACTAGCAGACTGGATACGTAAACAGGACCCAGCATTTTGCTGCATGCAGGAAACGCACCTCAGTGTCAAAGACAAACACTACCTCAGAGTAAAAGGCTAGAAAACAATTTTACAAGCAAATGGTCCCAAGAAACGAGCCAGAGTAGCCATCCTAATATCAGATAAAATTGACTTCCAACCTAAAGTCATCAAAAAAGACACAGAAGGACACTACATACTGATCAAGGGAAAAATCCACCAAGAAGAACTCTCAATTCTGAATATCTATGCTCCAAATGCAAGGGCACCCTTATTCATAAAAGAAACTTTACTAAAGCTCAAATCACACATTGCACTTCACACAATAATAGTGGGTGACTTCAACACCCCGCTCTCTGGAATGGATCGTTCAGGAAAGCAGAAATTAAACAGGGACACAGTGAATCTAATTGAAGCCTTGGACCAAATGGAACTAACAATATATATAGAACATTTCATCCTAGAGCTAAAGAATACACCTTCTTCTCAGCACCTCATGGTACCTTCTCCAAAATCGACCATATAATTGGTCACAAATCAGACCTCAACAGATATAAGAAGATCGAACTAATCCCATGCCTCCTATCAGATCACTATGGAATAAGGGTGGTCTTCAATAGCAACAAAAACAACAGAAAGCCCACATACACATGGCGGCTGAACAATGCTCTACTCAATGATAACTTGGTCAAGGTGGAAATAAAGAAAGAAATCAAAGACTTTTTGAAAGTTAATGAAAATGAAGGCACAACATACCCTAATTTATGGGACACAATGAAAGCAGTGCTAAGAGGAAAATTCATAGCCCTGAGTGCTGCCAGAAAGAAACAGGAGACAGCATACACTAGCAGCTTAATGGCACACCTGAAAGCCCTGGAACAAAAAGAAGCAAATACACCAAAGAGGAATAGAAGGCAGGAAATCATCAAACTCAGGGCTGAAATCAATCAAGTAGAAACAAATAAAACCATACAAAGAATCAACAAAACAAGGAGTTGGTTCTTTGAGAAAATCAACAAGATAGATAAGCCCTTAGCCAGACTAACCAGAGGGCACAGAGACAGTATCCAAATTAATAAAATCAGAAACGAAAAGGGAGAGATAACAACAGAAACTGAGGAAATTCAAAAAATCATCAGATCCTACTACAAAACCCTGTACTCAACACAACTAGAAAATCTCGAGGAAATGGACAATTTCCTTGACAGATACCAAATACCAAAATTAAATCAGGATCAAATAGACCATCTAAACCGTCCTATAACCCCTGAAGAAATAGAAGTTGTCATTGGAAGTCTTCCAACCAAAAAAAGCACAGGTCCAGATGGTTTTAGTGCAGAATTCTATCAGACCTTCAAAGAAGACCTAACACCAATACTCTTCAAACTGTTCCACAAAATAGAAACAGAAGGAACACTACCCAACTCATTATATGAAGCCACAATTATGCTAATACCAAAAGCACACAAAGATCCAACAAAGAAAGAGACTCTCAGGCCAATCTCTCTTATGAATATCGATGCAAAAATACTCAATAAAATTCTTGCCAACCGAATCCAAGAACACATCAAAACGATCATTCACCACGATCAAGTAGGCTTCATCCCAGGGATGCAGGGATGGTTCAATATAAGGAAATCCATCAATGTAATCCACTATATAAACAATCTCAAAGAAAAAAACCACATGGTAATCTCATTAAATGCTGAGAAAGCATTTGACAAAATTCAGCATCCTTTCATGCTAAAGGTCTTGGAAAGATCAGGAATTCGAGGCCCATATCTAAACATAGTAAAAGCAATTTACAGCAAACCGGTAGCCAGCATCAATCTAAATGGAAAGAAACTTGAAGCAATCCCACTAAAATCAGGGACTAGACAAGGCTGCCCTCTCTCTCCATATCTTTTCAATATAGTACTTGAAGTTCTAGCTAGAGCAATTAGACAACAAAAAGAGGTCAAAAAGATACAAATTGGAAAGGAAGAAGTCAAACTATCACTATTTGCAGAAGATATGATAATATACTTAAGCAACCCAAAGAACTCCACCAGAGAACTCCTACAGCTGATAAACGACTTCAGCAAAGTGGCCGGATATAAAATCAACTCAAGCAAGTCAGTAGCCTTCCTATACTCAAAGGATAAGCAGGCTGAGAAAGAAGTAAGAGAAATGATACCCTTCACGATAGCCACAAACCATATAAAGTACCTTGGCGTGACTCTAACCAAACAAGTGAAAGATCTGTATGACAAGAACTTCAAGTCTCTGAAGAAAGAAATTGAAAAAGACCTCAGAAGATGGAAAAATCTGCCATGCTCATGGATTGGCAGGATTAATATAGTAAAATGACCATCTTGACAAAAGCAATATATAGATTCAATGCAATCCCCATCAAAATCCCAACTCTATTCTTCATAGAGTTAGAAAGAGCAATTCAAAAATTCAACTGGAATAACAGAAAACCCAAGATAGCTAAAACTATTCTCAAGAGTAAAAGAACCTCTGGGGGAATCAGTATCCCGGACCTCAAGCTGTACTACAGAGCAATAGTGTTAAAAACCGCATGGTATTGGTACAGTGACAGGCATGTAGATCAATGGAACAGAATTGAAGACCCAGAAATGAATCCACACTCCTATGGTCACTTGATCTTTGACAAAGGAGCTAAAATCATCCAGTGGAAAAAAGATAGCCTTTTCAACAAATGGTGCTGGCTCAACTGGAGGTCAACATGCAGAAGAATGCAAATTGACCCATTCTTATCTCCTTGCACTAAGCTCAATTCCAAGTGGATCAAGGACCTCCACATAAAACCAGACACACTGAAACTAACAGAAAGGAAACTAGGGAAGAACCTTGAACATATGGGCACAGGGGAGAATTTCCTGAATAGAACTCCAAAAGCTTATGCTCTAAGATCAAGAATTGACAAATGGGACCTCATTAAATTACAAAGTTTTTGCAAGGCAAAAGACACTGTCAAAAAGACAAAGCGGCAACCAACTAACTGGGAAATGATCTTTACCAACCCTACATCCGACAGAGGGCTAGTATCCAATATATACAAAGAACTCAAGAAGTTAAACTCCAGAGAGGCAAGTAACCCTATTAAAAAATGGAGTACCGAGCTAAACAAAGAGTTCTCACCAGAAGAATATCTAATGGCTGAGAAGCACCTAAAGAGATGTTCATCATCCTTAGTCCTTAGGGAAATGCAAATCAAAACAACCCTGAGATTCCATCTCACTCCAGTCAGAATGGCTAAGATCAAAAACACAGGAGACAGCAGTTGTTGGCAAGGATGTGGAGAAAGAGGAACACTCCTCCACTGCTGGTGGGATGGCAAGCTGGTACAACCACTCTGGAAAGCAGTCTGGCGGCTCCTCAGAAAACTGGGCATGACACTTCCGGAGGATCCGGCTATACCACTCCTGGGCATATACCCAGAGACTTTACCTGCATGCAATAAGGACACATGCTCCACTATATTCATAGCAGCCTTATTTATAATAGCCAGAAGCTGGAAAGAACCCAGATGTCCCTCGATGGAGGAATGGATTCAGAAGATGTGGTATATTTACACAATGGAATACTACTCTGCAATTAAAAACAATGAATTCACGAAATTCCTAGGCAAATGGTCAGAACTTGAAAATATCATCCTTAGTGAGGTACCCAATCACAAAAGAACACACATGGTATGCAGTCACTGATAAGGGGATATTAACCCAGAATCTCGGAATACCCTAGACACAATTCGCATATCAATAGATTTCCAAGAAGATGGAAGGAGAGACCCCTGGTCCTGGAAAGACTGGATGTAGGGGAATGCCAGGACAGAGAAGCGAGAGGGGGTTGAATGGGGAAAAGAGGGAGGGAAGGGGGCTTATGGGACTTTCGGGGAGGGAGGAAACAGGAAAGGGGAAATGATTTTGAATGTAAATAAAAAAAACTTAGAAAAACAAAAAAAAATTTAATTGAAATGTTTTTACAAAATTTTATTATTAGCATGTTAAAAATAAATACAAACAGTGTATATCAAAACAAACCAATCACAAAGTCTACACAACTCAGTGAACAGTCAGAGTAGAAATTTGGGTCAGACATTCTAGAGTTTCCATTAAATCTTACATCTTCAGTATTTGTTATGTTTTATGTACTTCTCTCCCACCAAACCTCCCCCTACCAAAAAATAATGACAGAATTTAGAACTAAAAGAGCAAATGGCTTTTAATTTAATTTTAAAGAAATATTTATTTCACATTGTGCAGGACCTTACTCATGTTGACTAGGTAGACATAGGATTTGAACACCTTGACTCAAGAGGAAAAATTTCTTGCCTCATTATGCAACTTTTAGTACATAGATGTTTTAATCTCCCATGGATTACACTGGTATCTATTATTTTCAGTTTTTCTCATACTGCAAAATCTACTTAATGCAATATTTTATACTCCCTCCAGGGGTGTGCTTTTATGATCATGATTTTAAAAAATTACTTGTTCCTTTTTGTAATGCCGGTTCATAGCCTAGGGAGAGAGTTTATCTCGCCATATGCTCAGCAAATTGCTTCCGTTTCCGAGTTTCTTGTTTGCAAAGCTCTACTGCTGGGGTTGTTGGTTTTGTTTTTGAGTATTTGGAGCTAGAGAAAAATAAACAAATAAATAAATAAATAAATAAATAAATAAATAAATAGTCATGACTAAAGTATCTGTTCATCTGTCCATTTGTTACCAATGCGTAGTGTGGAACAAGCCTATAATTCCAGCATTCAGGAGGCAGAGACAGGAAGATCAGGAGTTCAAAGTTATCCTCAGCTGCAAAATAAATCCCAGGCAAGCCTAGCTATGTGACACCCTGCCTCAAACAACAAAAAAGGGAAAAATAGTCACAGTCAATTTGTCCCTCTCTCACAGATCACTTTGGTGACACCAAGCCGTACTTCTAAGTTCGTTCTCTCTCTCTCTCTCTCTCTCTCTCTCTCTTTCTCTCTCTCTCCTTTCTCTCCATTTTTTAAATCTGTTTAACAAACTGTGAGATATGTAGAAATATGAAGTCAGGGAAAAGTGAAAGTCAGCTGAAATCTTGGCACATATCAGCACAATGGAATTGCAAGCCACTAACCCTCCAGGCTAAGATGTTTCTAGAATAAGGGGAGAGATTCCATACTATATAGAATCGTTGCAAGGTGTGGGGATTATGCTGACTCACATAAACATTTATACCTGCTCGATTATTGAGATTATCATTACTATTGTAAAAATAACAAGGCTACTCTCCTTAGTTTTTGTAATTTCACTTTACAGGCCCCTTGGAGTTTTGACTGTTTTTTGCATAGACTATTACTTGAAGAAGGTGGCGGCAGCGGCGGTGGAGGAGGAGGAGGAGGAGGAGGAGGAGGAGAAGGAGAAATAAGATTCTGAATTATTTTGCATTCTATTCACAGTTGTGCATATTATTGACACACACATGCCAATATTATCAATAATATTCACTTCTGTAACAGAATACGAATGAAAATGTCATTTTGAGTTGAACACGCAGGGAACTTAATCAATTGGATGTGAGTAGTCCAGCACCCGAGTGGAGCGGGGAGGGCCCTCTCCAGCTGCTCCCTGTACTTTGCACTTAAGTCTTGGATCAGCAGAGAGTTTTGAGGAATAGCAATCGGAGCACAACAGATGGCGGGGACTTGACAACTTATCCTGGTACAGGAGGCAAACAGTGATGGCGGCAAATCAGAGTGTGCGTAGACTTGGAATACAAATGAGACAAGCGTCAACCTGACAAATGTGTCCCCCTCGCTGCTTCTAATTACGCCTCAGAAGAGCGATTTTTAATGAACAATCAAAAATCCAATAGAGCGAACTTCTGATTAACTAAATACAGAGCATAAAATATGTGGGTGATATCTTAAAAATAATAAACAGCTTTAGGAGTCGTTGAAGGAAGCAGAAGAACCAACAATCTCTCACAAGCAGCACATACTTCTGAAGTTCATACTCAGCTCCAAGACTTGAAGACAACATTACCTATAGTATTAGTGACTTGGGTTTCCTGTATAGATGAGGAAACGGCCCCAGTCTACAAGGCATAGAACTTAGATTCTGTTTTCATATTTCACTTACACTTTAGCTTTTACTCATAAATGGGTTCGTGGATTTGTAGTTGGCATTTCCTCAGTGAAATTCATCCTGATTTGAAGGCAATTGCCACTTTTTCAAGTAAGAGGATTCTTAAAACCTTACAGACCTTAAAAGCAGTGGACAAAAAACCCAAAACCTTGGCTTTTTAACACCTTACGTTTAAGTTGTGACATGACCTTGAAGATGTGATTTAGCTACATGAGCACTTAAGTTAGAAAGCTTTGCTCAATGCTTCCCACCTTAGCCACTGAATCATCGCAAGACTCCACAGCATATAGGACTGGCCTCACTGCTTAGATGAAGAACTTGGAGGAAGAGCAGATGGAATGACATATTCATGTTTCTCACCCATTAGGGGGAAAAGACATGGATGGAGTCCGTTGTCTCTATTGAGGCCACCCCTTGGTATTTACATCATCCTGGAAGCAGAGCTAAAACCATAGTATGCTTGACCTTTGAAGACAGAAATAGTAGCACATATCTGTAATTCCAGTACTTGGGGAGATGACAAGAAGATTAGGAGTTTATGGCCATTTTGGGTACCTAGATTCAAGAAACACTGTCTCAGAAAAACTCAGAAAATAGCAACACTTGGAAATTGTATTCCGGGAAAAGTGGCTCCAATCTTCTGAGAAATATCTTGCTGCTAAGGAGCATAGAGTAGTGGGAGAGGATGCTAAAGTCAATGTGTACTGGGAAATCAGCATGAGAAGAACAAGCAGAGGCTGGAGACAGAACTCGCTGGATCACAGCACTTGCTGCTCTTCCAGAGGAGCCCGTTCCATTCCAAGCAACCATATCAGGTGATGTACAACCATCTCTAAGTCCAGCTCCATGCATTCCAATGCCTCTGGCTTCCAAAGACACCTGCACTCATGTGCACATATCCACATGCAGACATAGACACAAAACTAAATAATCAAAGTAAATCTTTACAGGAAAGAAAATGCAAGTGGTAAATTGAAGACAGGAAAGAAGAACCTAGGAAAGTATACAGATTCCCTGATGAGCTGAATCAAGGTAATTCAACAAAGACATGGCAAAACAACATGAAAACATGACATAGGACTGAACATCACTGGAGGTGGAAAGTACTTCTACAGCCCAGAGCATAATCTCTGTTTTCTAGCTTTGATTTCAAGGAGAGTGGTATTATCTTTAAGAGTGTCCTGTTGAGAAACTATATTCAGGGACAAAGATGTTGAAATGAGTGCAGAAACCAAGTAGACTCTTTTTTGGACAGCCCCTTTTGAAAAGAGGTTGAAACAAATTTAAAAATTTAACTAATTGCTGGACCAAAGCAATGCATTAGAGATTAGATTGTCCTGAGTCTGTAAAATGTAGAGTTCATAGAGGTGGACTAAGATGGCAACAGGTTCACACACTTGCAAGCTGTGCTAATGGGGAAGGCAGCTTGCAGAGTGGAAGAAGCATAACACAGCATAAAGTTGACTAATGCATCAGCAGGGCTGGGACTCACCTCCACGCATGCATGACAGGCTCTCTATGAGCTGAGCTCTCCAAAGATGGACTACACGTAGTTCAGTAGCAAATGGTACAACACCAAGAAGCAGAAGCAAACTTCTGATTAATTTCTTAACCTTTATTTCAGAATCATTAAGTTATAGCATTCCCGTAATAGAGATTTTGTTGAAATTCTTCACATTTCAGGAAAACCTAACTGTTTCATTCTCCTTCCAGTTAGTAAACCCACTGTGTATAACTTTAAAATTTCCTGTCTGGAAAAACCAAGTTCTATGTACAAGTCCACAAGTCCACAGACAGTATGATTCTGATCTGCCCTTTTGTTGAAGAAAAACAAAAACCAAAGAATAAACATCAAAACCACCATGTTTCTTTTCAAGTAATTTTCCTATAGTTCCATATTTCTGTCTGAGAGACATGCTCCAGGAAAGGTGGCGGGAGGAGGGGGTGGATCGTTTCTGGTTTGATGGCTTTGTTTGACTTAGATATGCCAAACAAAACATATCCACTATATATATGCTTAAAAGAGAAATATATACAAAGACAAGGCATTGTTCCCAGTTCATCATGAGAATGAAAAATAAACAGACAAACAAAGTGCACAGAACTCATGGAAACTACCTTTCGGGTAACACTGGGAAGGAAAAACACCAGCCACGGCAGAGAAAAGGGCTTAGCATCTCTCTCTCTCTCTCTCTCTCTCTCTCTCTCTCTCTCTCTCTCTCTCTCTCTCTCTCTCTCTCTCGTAATTCCTGCCTTCTGATTGTAAAATTCCAAACCTCTTGCTGATTTACCTTTGCTTGTTAACCTCCTCTTCTCCACTAGTATCTACCTTAGAGCTGTCTAGGTGAATTGAGTGGCCATACATCATGAATAGGAATTTATTAGACTGACTTACCCAGTATGGTCTATGGAGTTCAACACCAGCCATAGGAAAACTGGATAGATTTAGAATCCAGAGACACCATAATGTCCTCCAGAGGATATGCCTCGACAGTCACAATGTGGCTCTAAAGGCCTAGAGGATTCCTTAAGAACTGTTGGTCTTCAGCACCCTTTGAAAAGGTGAGGAATCTTAAATCCAATCCCTGTGCTGTGATGGCAGCAGCTACAGTGGAATAAACATAGACAACAGCAAGAAGCCAACATAGGCAAACAAGAAGAACTGACCTTGCCTGGACAGCTTTACATCTGACTGCTGCCAGAGGGTCCTTACTTTGAGCGAGAGTCTTTCCCCCTAGTTAATTCTGCTTGGAAATGCCCTCATGTACAGACTATAGGGTTATCTCTTCATTGACTATAGATACCATCAAATAGCCAAGCAAGATTAAGCCTCCCCATGTCCTAGTAAATACTAACTCCTTTAGAGCCTGAAATAAGCTGAACTAAGGGGTAAACTTTCAGAGCTCCTTCTCACACATCACATAAAAACCTGTTGCATATTAGTGTGTTGTATATTCTATAAAGTACCATAATTCAATTATTTGAGGAGTGATCCTGTTCCATTATATTTTACATATGTCATGTGCATTATATTACTAGTCTTTTCTAGAGGAGTTTGAGTAAAGAAGGTGTAGTCAATGATTGTCCCAGCATACAATGTGTTTTGGGACACTGTTCACATTTCTCAACTGCTTATAGAATGAATACACACCGTGTTTTGTCGAAATCTTCAAGCTTGGGCAGGATCTCATTTGATAAGTGATGAAAGGGAAGGGACACCAACAATGACTATAAAACATGGGACACATTTGAGGAAGGAAGGAAGGTTAGTGCTCTCCTCCAGACCTTGATCTCCATATGTTTGATCAGAACTATATATTATTTACTCACATAGTAGACTGTGAAACCTTTTTCCATCAAAAAATATGTATCACATATTGTATTATGTATATGTACCTATATTTCTTTATATGTGCTTAAATATGTATATGTGTATATATAAATATATAAAATATACACAATTCAACAAACTATTACCTTTAATCAAGATAGAGTAGGGTAAGTTAAAATTATATCTGTCAGTAACTCTGTTTCAAAAAAAACCTTACAATCAGATGAAAGTCCTCAACTTTCTAATGCTTACAATTCTGATCTAGTCTGCAATCTTATGAATGATCATTCTAGATAACTCATGGATATATAATATAGATATATGTATAAATGTAGGTATAGGTATAAATACAGATGACATAGATGATTTTATCTATGTCATCTGTATTTGGATAGATAGATAGAGAGAGAGAGAGAGAGAGAGAGAGAGAGAGAGAGAGAGAGAGAGAGAGATAGAGGAAGGTGGGTGGAGAGGAAGAGGGAAAGGGAGAGAGAAAGGTGATAGAGACACCCAAAAGTTTCTTGGTTACAGATAAGGAGTATAAAGGGGACATTTTCTAGAAAGAGGCACACCTAGAGAGCATGAACTGGTAAGGAGAGAAAGGAAGGGTAGCCACTGTTTTATCAAAGAGATGTTGCTTAGAATCATGATCTTGAAAGATGGGGAACAGAGAACATCTGACATAATCAACTCACTGAAAGATAAAAGCCCCAATGCTCCAAAGCACCCCTAAACCACACAATTGTCCTAAGCAAGGATCCTTCCCAGGCTGAGTCCAGATCCAACGATTTGGTCTGCTGCTTTCCAGTTGGTGATAACCAGCCCGTCTTACAACCCATCCAGCCTTGCCCTAATTGTCAATTATCTTTTTGAGTGATGATCCCATTACTAACATTGCCATGTACAAAACAAGTGATTTGAATCAGAAATCAATCATCAAGTCAAGCTAAGAGACGATGAGTTTCTCTGACCATTGTGAAACCAACTTATACATGGGCCTTTCAGTTTTACATAGAATCCCAAGTACAAATGAAAACATAGATTTATTTTAGGAACCCAGAGCTGAGCCACAGATCACAAGCCCAGGGGATGCTCTCTAAGAAGTAGGAATATAAGTCAACATTACAAGGAAGCTATAACTTATTCCTGCTTCGCTCACAGGGTCCCAGGCACTTGTACTTCTTCTCTCAGAATATTACATTTCTTTTCTCAGTGTTTTATTGTGCTGTTTTGTGCTCGATGAAACCTCTCTGATGACAGGTATACTAGGCTCCTGTCTATGAGTATAGCAGAATATCACTATAGGAACCATGTTCCAAGAACATGATTGACTAAAGAGGGTGTCTCTTCTTCAATTCAAACAATGACAGAGCCTTGCTGGCAGTGCCTTCTCAGGCAAGTCTCATTGTCCAGCATGGATGGACCAAGCTTCCACTGAACTCAGTAAACAGGAGCTGGAAAGACAATGCCAGAATCCATTCCATCTGCAGAGAAGGGCGGTCTGGTTTTCTCAGAGTTCCCCAAGGATCAGTCTATATTGAGACCCTCTAGAATCAGTTCTACTTGATTGACACTCGGATGGAAGTAGCTTTGACGGTGACTCAAGACTGCTTTAAGCAGAAAGGCCAGGATGAGAAATGTGTGTCTCTGAGTCTGATCACAATCTGCATCCTTATGTCACTTGACCAGGTAAATATTCTTCTTGCCTACCTCATGGAAAAGACAAGTGAGTTCTGGTTAACAGCTCAAAATAGATGGAGAACCAGGAGGTGAAGAGACAGTAAAAAACTCTGGGAGAAAAAGAAGCTAACCCAGAGACCAAAGGATTTCCAAAGAGGGAGGAGACTACAGATAGGGAAGACACACAATGATTCCTTGGTGGCCTTGTTGTAAAGGGATTAAGGTAAATATTTGGGATAAAAAGAAGAACCAGCAAGGGTAGAGAAGGGAGGGATTCCTGTGAGCGGGCCTGCTTTGTTAGTATAATGAAACTGTGCTGGTCTGCTTTCCAGGACTTGTTTCCAATCCCTTGGAGACATTTCCCCTTCAGAAGAAAGGATGTAGAATATTAGAGTCTTGGCAGGGGGTACAGAAAAATCTATGCTGCGGCAGGTCCAGCCCAGCAGTGGAGGATTAAGGTGTGATTGAATGGATTGCATTCATCAGTCTCACACTCTGAGATCCCCCAGGTCCTGCCCAGGGCTTCAACCAGGCCTTGTCCCCAGGAGAATCCCCAGTGCTCAGTCCATTTATGCCCCATTTTTCTCAAGTCACCTCTTGTGAGGTATAGAAACCTTCAACTAAGCAGCTTGTGCCCTTCAAAGGTAAAGTTCTTGAAAGTCATTGAGGGGTGCAGAACTACAGGCTTTATGTTTAACTTTTTTCTTTTTAAATATTTATTTATTTATTTTGTGAGTACACTGTAGCTGCCTTCAGACACACTAGAAGAGGTCATTGGATCCCATTATAGATGGTTGTGAGCCACCATGTGGTTGCTGGGAATTGAACTCAGGACCTCTGGAAGAGCAGTCAGTGCTCTTAAATGCTGAGTCATCCCTGCGGCCCCTATGTTTAAGCTTAAAACAACACCAAGCACCTTTCCTTCCATCACTTGACATCTGGAATTGTTGGAGTCAGTTAGCTTGAATGAGCTTCCCTCTTGCTGTGTCAGAGAGCTTTCCTTACAGACACTAAGCTGATCACCTTTGAACCTGGGACATACCTGCTTCCATCTCCCATTGCTTTGGATTATAAACTTCAAATACTATCTGATGGATAATAATTTAAAAACTAAAATCTTGGTATTCTTTCATGCTCAGCTGAAAATATTCTACCAAAAATATTCCATGCTGCTTTTATGTACAGTAAGTATACATCTGTGCTCTCAGAAGCACGTATGTCAAACATATGAATCTATAGGGGAACAGTTCACATCCAACCAAAGTACATGAAGCCCTCCGAACCCATCCTGGTTTACTGCAAACGATAGGTTTCTGTTCATCTTTGTAAATCAATGACAGGTCATGCATCCTTACCTGTCTACTGATTGGTAGTTAGCACCACAGCAAACACTGGCACTGGACTCTGTCTTGTATGCTGAGTTCATTTTGTTTGGATATATACCTAAGACTGGGACAGCAGGATCATGAACATGGTTTTTCTGGTGTGTGGGTGTGTATTAAGGCACCTGAAGAAGCTTTTTTTTTCTTTTCTTTTCTTTCTTTCTTTCTTTCTTTCTTTCTTTCTTTCTTTCTTTCTTTCTTTCTTTCTTTCTTTCTCTTTCCTTCCTTCCTTCCTTCTTTCCTTCTTTCTTTCTTTCTCTCTTTCCTTCCTTCCTTCTTCCTTCTTTCCTTCTTTCTTCTTTCTTTCTCTCTTTCCTTCCTTCCTTCTTTCCTTCTTTCTTTCTTTCTTTCTTTCTTTCTTTCTTTCTTTCTTTCTTTCTTTCTTTCTTTCTTTCTTTCTTTCTTTCCTTACACAGGGTGGGGTTCTGGTTTTTCAAGACAGGGTTTCTCTGTAGCCCTGGTTATCCTGGAACTTATGCTGCAGACCAGGTTGAGAGATTCTCCTGTCTCTGTCTCCTGGGGGCTGGGATTAAAGGAGTGTGCCACCACTCCCAGCTCTGAAGAAACATTTGAATAAACATCATCAAACTCTAACTATTGTCTCTGAATCGCAATATCAAAATTCATGCCCATCAAATATGATTGATCCACCTTGCTCATATTTCTGTGCAGCTTGATTAGCCGGGGGGAGGGGGGTGGAACATAAAAGGAATCTTGAAAGCATAGAAAAAAATAAAAGAATGAAGATTATGCTAATAGTAATTCTCCTGATACAGTCCCCACAGGAAAAAAAAAGGTAAAGAAAAAAATAATACAGTTATGACATTGAAACATCTATCCTCAATGCTAACAGAGTTGCATACACAGATGCAAGACAGGGCATTGTGGCCTAATGAGAGCCATGTGACAACCATAACTCTTGCAAGGCTATGGGACGGAGTCTTCCATGTTGTGCTTTGATTAATATTGAATTTCGGTAAACCTTACTTTTCTAGTAAGCAGCCCCGCTGCCTCAGGAATAGAAACATATACAATTTCAAGCCGCTTGGCACAAAAGCTAAGACATGGCTTGCTGTTTGCATTTTCCCTGCTGCTGGGAAGTTTTCTGTGGACAAGCTGGATGAAGGCTCGTGCTGAGGAAAATGCCGCTCAGGAGACACAGCTTTATAACTGACAGCTGAGAACTAATGCTGGCCTTGGCTGGAGTCCTTGAACGTTAGAACTGGCAGTGGCCCCTCTCCTCCAGGAAAAGATGCTAAAGCCTAAGGGAGGGATCATGAATTTGTGAGGTTGTTCTTTTTAAGAGTTCTCCAGATCGCTTCCCTCCCCATATCCAAAATGATGAATATGGAAGAAGAAAATTCATATCTGCTTATGTTTTGGTGGTCTGTTTGCATACACCTGTCTTGTCCTATGAAATCTTATGGAAGGCCTTTTTCTTTACTTGGAACCTGGTATCCAATGCTTATAGGCTCTTGTTTGTCTTTCCTTTTGTTGCTAAGTGTCATTCCATCAGTAAGTGTCCTTATCAGTTGGGAGAATTAGACTAACTTTGAATGTTCTAAGTTTTTGATGTTAGTCAGAGATAAAATGAGCAGTCTTGCACTTTGTGAACTTAACCCTAAGTAATGCATTCTGAAATCAATCAAAAGTAATATTATGCCCGAAGAATGAAGACTTGGTCCTTGAAAGCTTCTGAACTCTACCTAGAGCTCAAATGATGAGAATGTCTCTGACTTATGCATTTTTTTTGATACTTTGGTTTTCATTCAGCCAGTGGCCAAGAATGATGAAGCCACAATTTATAAGTCCAACTTAGAAAAAAAAATATCATTACTTGGAAT
This sequence comes from Tokudaia tokunoshimensis, assembly GCA_036184795.1. Lineage (NCBI taxonomy): Eukaryota > Metazoa > Chordata > Mammalia > Rodentia > Muridae > Tokudaia > Tokudaia tokunoshimensis. The sequence goes on along the minus strand of BTHU01000003.1, from coordinate 11,667,996 downwards.
TGAAGAAAATATATCAACCAGTGATTAACTGTACTTGTAGAAATATTAGTTGGATAAAAAAGTTATCGAGTATTCTATCCAATGTATTCTACTATTTCATTTTACATGAGTATCCTGAAGCTTTCTTAGAAACCTCATCAAATAATAAAAAGCAAAGGTCAATCTTCAATAATGGGGTTGGTGTTATGTAAGTCAGTGGCCAATTAAAATTCTACATAGAAGAAGTAATTAAGTTTAACTTTTCAAAAAGTTAGTAGTTGCTTTTTTACTTCTGCCCTAAAAAGACTTGCTCTTTTTTATTGGGCTTGGCCCACATCATCTGAAAAATTAGTGCAGAACCAGAGTCTTGAATCAAAACCTCATAATGGTGTGTGTGTGTGTGTGTGTGTGTGTGTGTGTGTGTGTGTGTGTGTGTGTGTGAGCACATGAGTGCCTAATTCACAAAACAACTTCTCTCTTTTCTGGAGAGTTGCAAAAGGCAATGCCTTACCTATGCCTGGATAAAAACAAAAGGCTAAAGACGTTGCTTTAAATTTACTTGGATAAGGGAAGCTACATTTCTTTTCTCTCCCTTAAAGGAGGTTTGGGGTCATGACATGCAACTGACAATGAAGGGAGCAGTAAATATTGGTAATATCCCTGGGGGGGTGAATGGGCTTCTAATTTTTTATTACTATTCAGGAAGTGTCACTCAAACGAGATTCTTTTATTGCAGCAGTGCTGTGGATCTCTGTCATAAATTTTGTTTGTACAATTTCCCCTCTCACATTGTCAAGTGTCTGGTGGTTTTATTAGTGGCTCGCCTGTAATTAGATTCCAGGTACTGACTCACACTCATCTTTCCAGGCAGGAAATCACAAAGACTATCACTTGTCTTCTGCTATTCCACTGAATTCAGTTAGGGATATATGATACATTTCTAGTAATTTCATTTGTGGCTTGCACAGTGCCCACGACAATGGATGTTGCTCTCCTGGTGGTACCACAACTCCCTCACGCTTAGGATTTGTTCCACCTGTACATGTGTGTTGTTAAGTGACAAGCTCCTCCTCATATTTTATGAACTCCAGAAATTAAACTCAGAATGAATTAAAACTTCAGTAGTGTGTGTGTGTGTGTGTGTGTGTGTGTGTGTGTGTGTGTGTGTGTGTGTGTTTACTGGTTTTTCAATATTCCTATCTATCTCTACAGGTCCCTTATACCTTTAAGTGATATCTGACATTGATCATTAATTTAATTTCTGAATAAAACATCTTTCCTAAGGAAAAAAAATTCCCCAGAAGTACTAGCTGTTTTCTTTCTTCTGATAACTACAGGTTGATGGCTTTTTAACTCTTTTTATAGTTCTCATTTGACTGGTCAGGCAAGTATTCACTGTAGACTGCAATTCTTAATGTCATGTGCTTACTTTATATCTTACATTCAAGTGATACAAATTTGACTGACATAATGTGAAGAATCTTTCAGTGAACATGATTCCCTCACATTAATGAGCACCCTGTTCCCAAGACCTACCAAACCTGACAGCCAATGAGCCTCGGTAACCTTATTTTCAGAGATACAAGTACGATGAGAAGAGTCCATTGTTATCATGATAATTTATCAGATTAGGAAATGGCTTTTTTTCAACTTGTGTTAGAACCCTGGTGGTCCTCTTTCTTTTTCTTCTATCTGTCCAGAGACTCACAATTCATGACACATACATACTTCAGAACAAATTAAGGGAAAAAAGATGCTCAGATATTAATGGAAATCTCCCATTTTCTTTTGATTAATTAAAGGGGATTTTAGGAGAAAACTAATAATAGTCCACAGGGAAGAAAAGGCCATTAAAGTCATGGAATATATATTAGCAATTATCCTACCATATTTACTGCCTGTTTTTCTGCTGAAAATGGGAATGCATAAAATATATAAATTGTCATAAAATAATAAATATACACAAAACACAAGAAAGCCTGAAACACATTGCTATTTTTCATGTATTTTAAATACACAAGATGAATTTTCAAATAATATTAAATAAGTGAATTAAGATTGCACTCAAATACAACCCTAATTACATCCTCCTCATTTTGATCTTCTTTTAAACACCTCCTAATTCTCTACCACAGAGAATCATAGATTAGAAGTGAGGCTAAACAATGAACCAGATAAAAATTGTGAGTGCTTATTACTTTATAGAAATATCAAGATGGATTCTTACAGATAAGGATATGATCTTTGAACTTCAACAGATATCAGCAAAACAGCTTGGGTCTAAACTTATTTTCTGTGCATATCAGCCCTTTTTCTTTAAAAATAGAATAGCTTAGGAATCTGTGTTTTTACATGATTTCTGTAGAATTAGATTACAATTAAAGTATATCTCTTTTTGTGTTTGCAAAGTTCCCAATCAAAAAAATCGTTGTTGCAAATGTAAATACGTAGGCGAATTTTATTAAAGTCAATGTTCTAAAGCTCATAATGTTAAAATCTAAGTATCTTCCCCTGAAATAAGAAACACAGGCATAGATATTAATTCCAAGATATCACTGAACAAGTTTAGTGTGTAACATGAATTTTGACTTTAGAAATCAAGGAAGAACCATTCTGGAAAAGTGAGGCGTGCTTGTTGTGGTATGAAATGCTTGATCTTCCATCAAAGTCAAGCTCCACGGAGTTATAAATTCATTCAATTTCTTCATCCTTTGGTTTCTTCCTCCACAAAATAGGATTAAAACATCATCTATCCCATAAAACAACTCAATGAATTAAATGGGCAGACCTACACATTCTGAGTCCTCAGTTGGCAGTTTCTATTAAACACAATTAAGATACATCATTGGATGTGGGAAGAACTTAACAAATGTCACAACCCTTTTTTCCTAACATCAGATAAAAATAAAAGTAGTGGTTGAGAAAATAAAAGTCATGAGAATTTACTGAGAAAATAACCAAGCATTCATAAATAAGTGTGGATCTTCAGTGAGGATATGGGAGAAAGAAGACAAAAATGCAGTGGGAAAGCAAGTATTGGAATGTTTGAAGAATGATTCATAGGAAATTAGCTAAACCAGGCCCATTCATGTATTACAAAATAATAAGATTAAAGAAGCAAATATCAGCTGCAAAAACTTCAAGATTTTTATGACATTGTATGACTATGCATGGCATTTTAATAAGTAAAAAAATGAAAGGAAAGAGAGTTGAAGGGCTTTGTGATAACATAATCAGAAAGGAAGCTACCCATCGGTGGATTAGACAACATGATCAGTGTGTATTACACAACATGGACTGCCCTATTCTGTCTTTATAGCTGACGAACTGTTTACTGCTGTGAGAAGTAGAAACATGGGTCTTGGTAATTTTTTTAATAATAAAAGATTATTTTTCATTCAAATAATATGAGATTCATGGTCAAGAAACAGTTTCTATACCATCAGCCATGGATCTAGACTCCATCTATGCCGTAGCTTCGGCCTCCTCTGAAGGAGGAGTGCTCAGTCCACTCTGCTGAGCAGAAGGTCAAGGAAAGAAAAAGAAGAAAAGTTTGTAGAAAGTTGTAATTGTTCAAGTCCTGAAGATGCTTCCAAAACTCCATCAAATGGACCTCATGGGACTTGGAGCAGAGGCTAAAGACAATAGAAAGTATGGCACCTGTTTAATGATCTGTAGACGTCTGCCATGTCGTCTGAGACATTTGTCTGTCCATACTGCAAGTTACAGCACTCACTTTTTGATAAATGAATGAAGAGCAAGAAAAGGTAAAAACTGCTGGCTCTGTGATTAATCACAGTGCTGTTCACATTTATAATTAACTTGTCAACCTCACAATAAAACACTAGTTTTCATTTTTTTAATCAAGTAGGCATAAATCAAGATGAGTGAGCTTGGGGAATATAAAGAATCTAAAAATTTAAAAAAAAACTATTGAATTTATCTGGGTCTGACTGAACATATTGATACAATTACCTCAATACTTAGATGTTTTGTATGCAGCCTTTTGAAATGACTTAATTCTCTTCTTTCTGCGTGAATATTAAATTTATTACCAAAAGAATACTTGTGGATAAATCCTAAAGATGAGGTATTGTGAGATATTTATATGTAAGATATTATAGCATTTAAACATATTAAATAAAAGAAATCATTTTAATGTAAAAAAGAATAACCAAAAATAATGCAGATGCACAAATTTATAAAGAATGTACCAAATAAGAAAGCATACCATCAAATTATTTTCCAACAATTTCTCTAGTAGATATGTTTCTACAGCATGAATTGTGCCCCTTGCCCTACATTACAGCATGATAGACACTTTCTGGTGTCACTATTTGTAAACAGAGCCTTTAAAGGCTAGGCTAAACCAAGATGAGTATATAGGTTGAGACATTATCTAAAGTGTCTTCTTACAAGAAAAGCAAATATGGACACTCAAGGAGAGAGCAGGGAGCCAGAGACTCAAAGGAAAGTCCATGGGAGGACATGGTGAGAAGGTGACTGTCTACAGACCAAAGGCAGAGGCCTCAGGAGAAACAACAGAAACGCTTGACCTTGCACTTCCCGCTTTCAGAAGCATGAGAGGATATGTTTACTAAGGTCTCTTTGTCTACAGTTTTGCATGATTGCAGCTCAGAAAGACTGAAGCAGGTGCTATTTATGTGACAGGTGTGATTAGAAATGGAAGGTGTCAAAGGTAAGTAGTCAACACAAATGTTTTACCAAATTACATAAAAGTTCCTCTGCAGTGAAAATGGCCAACAAACAATGAGTCTCCTTTAGAAACCTGAAATGCAGCATTCCATTTATAATATAATACTTGAAAATTGTGGGATTTTGCTCAAGCTGCATATCATGAAGATTTTTATAGCCTAATTATTTGGTACACAGAATGCAAATTCTTATTGGAAAAGGAGTACTGGGGGGGGGTCTTAATAATACAAGGTGACGTTGGGAAGATAAAAGAAGGTATTCATTTGCATTGATCACAAAGCAAAATTTGACCCAAATTAAAGAAGTAAAATATATACATGCTCAGGTTAAAATTTGAATTGGAAATGTCTCCCACAGACTCAGAACGTCACCACTTAGACATCAACTAAGGTCCTATGTTAAAGTCCACTGAGCATTTAGAAAGTTTGGATGGCAGAAGCAGGTGACAAGAAGTTGGTTTTGAAAGTGTCCCTGCTTCCAACTTCAGCCCAAGTTCTCAGTTTCTGGCTTGCTTCAGAGTGAAAGGCAGACACTCCACACTCCCTACTGCCATGGACAGAGCTAGAGGTTGGTGCCACCATGCCTCCTCATCATAAAAAACAAGAATCTCTCTGAGACCATGGATCAATACAAATACTTCATCTCTGAAATTGCCATTGTCAGATATCATGTCCCAGTAACAAGTGACTAATATAAACATCTAGGGGATAATTTAAATATCTTCTTAAGTTATACATAATCATGAATTGTGAATAAAATCCATATCATTACAAAAGTATAGCATATTAAAATTCATGACAAAAGCCCCATCATTTTAAATCGCCTTACCTACATTAGAAGAATTAAATGAGATGAAAATCCCTGCCTTTGTCAAGAGAGAGAAACAAATGAAAATCAAAATTAGTTTCACATACACACAATAGACCTAGCAATGGAAATCAGAAATACTACACATTACCATGATATGAAACTACCATAACTTTCATAAAATATTTACCATATAAGATGATTCAATTACCACTACCTAAAAAAATGAGGGTGACCTCACAAACATAAGCAAAAGAAACATGACCAAAATTGTTACTATATGAATGTTTTATTAAATCTTAACACCCCTGTCTGGGTTCCTGAACAGAGAGAGTTGTTATAGAAGGTGTATAAAGGAAATTAGGGTGCATATAACATTCACCTTACTGATCTGAATGACAATTACTCAGGTATGTGTTCAATTCAACCATGCTAAACATCAGAGTGTTAGGAATCCATACTGTTCTTGACTAGGACCAGAGTTCAGTGCCCAGCACCCATGTAGGGTGTATCAATACTGTGCTGTGTGTACTACTCTCGGGGGTCTATTGTACTCTTCAGAAGACCTCAGGCACTGAGTTCACGTACAAAACACACATACACATAACTAAAAATAAAATGATTTATGAGAAGTTAATTAACATCTACTTGCTATATGTTGAGTTCTATCACAACGTTCTCTGTTCTGTTATCATAAAGCAAACAGGTCATAGCAGTCTTGAGAGGAAAGACTATTATAATTAACTGTGAGCAAATGTAACACTGTGATATCCAGAGCAACAACAAATCAAAGCTACTCAGAATTTTATTTAGCGACACTCATTCTCCCATTTATTTTAGAATGCATTATATGCTTATAAAACATGCCCATTAGTTCCAGAAGTACAAAAGGCAAAGCTATGGCAAATATTGAAGATGGTTTACACAACTGTAAACCACAGGTTTTGACTCTTAAAAATCAAAGGGAGAACAGAATGTGTTAATCAGAAAGAATCAGTTGACACAATGTTGTTCTTGCTAATTAACAAGGGAGTGTTAATGTGGCATTTAACACTTAGATTTTAACTATTGAGCAGAAAATAAGCTGGGAAAGACTTCAGCTGAAAAAAGGACTTGTCAAATGTGTGTATGGGATCATTCTTCCTCTGCCATTTTCCCAGTCAGGACAAGTGGATATCTACCACTTTCAGTCACAAACTGATCTGTTAGCTCTACAAACTGGGGCCAGACCAAGGAACTAAATGTGTCTTGATTGATCCATACTAATAATCAATAGTAGCCTCATGCTTCTTGTTAGTAAGCCAGCTTAGAAAATGCTGGATAGCCAATTTCATCTTGGGAAAGCCAACACCATGATGGGGCCTTTAATGTTGCTTGTATGTTAAAGACTGAGCCACTAAATTGTACTAGTGGGAAGCCAGAGGACCTTAGGAAACGGAAGCAAGTTAGGTCATTGAGAACATGACCTTGAAGGTGATTTTGGGAGCCTAGTTCCTTCCCGTTTCTCTTTTTGCTGCCTAGTGGTCATATAGAAGCAGACTTCATATGCCATGTGTCCCCACATAGGCTCCTATATCAAAACAATGCATTTAAGAGAATGTGGACAGAAAGCTTTAAAACCATGAGCCAAATGAACCATTTCTCATCTTAAGTAGCTTCTCTAGGACATTTTATCACTGGCAAGGAACTAACATGGTAGCATTTAAAGAAACAAAGATTAGGCATTTGTCCAGATGGCACTGAGGATTCTTATCACCCTGAGGTGCTTGCTTCCTTGGGAGAAAGAAATATAGAAGTTAAGGAAGTTGTGAAGGGAGTACAAGCTCCCAAACTTTCTGCTATTATAAATCTTTCCCTCAAAATATGGATAAAAGAAGAAATGGAAATACAATTTCTTTCCCCTGAAATGAAAACATTCTTGCCCCAATCTCTCTGCTTGAAGAGAAATCCCTGAAGATGGCAAGAAGTGGACAGATGAAGACAGTAGTGGAAAAAACCTACAGATCTGAGGTAAAGCCTCAGAGCACAGTGACCCTTACAACTTACAACGGGCTTCCATTCCCAGAGTAAAGTAACCGAGGTTGTGTGAGAGATTACGTCTGTGTAGCTAAGGAAGTAAAACACCGTGACTGAATTCGGAAGCTTCTCAGAATGTCATATGGTACCATGTTCCACCAGGGCTTCCACAAGGAAACACAAACATATGTGACTTGACCAGAGACTGATTGGAGGACAGAGCTCAGAATTATGAAGCCTCTTGCACCTGGCTAGAGAAAAGTCATGGTTTCTTTTAAATCAATTTCACACGACACGTGTGGCACCTTGAGTTTGCTACAGGCAAGAGTGAAGTCTTACTGATCTTCTGGGCTTGATGGTATCTTTCTTATTCAAATCTCTTGCACAAATCCAGTCTTTGAAGAACTCATCCTACTTAAGCAAGCGGGTCATCCCCAAAATACTACAAAATAACAGGGAAGAGGGTAGAAAAGATAACAACAAAAACTACCACAGTGCAAAATGTACCATTTTGAATCATATTAATTGTTAAAATAACCATAGACGTCAAAGAAAACACAGACGGTGTGGGGAAACCACACGATAGAAGTTGGAAAAGTACAGAGATAAACAAGCTTTTAATAACACAATTATTGTTGCTTTATTGAATACGATTTTTAAAAAACCCTGCTGAATGACAAAGCTAGTGAATTAAAATCAAAATTGAGAACAGTGACAAGTGAAGAGTTGGCTTAGTGCATGAGAATAGTGCATAAGCATGAAGCCCCAAGTTTGGATACTAAGCACACACATAAAAAGTTTGGTGTGCCTGCAAACCCAAAGGCAGGGGCTGAAGACAGGAAGAATGCTGACGTATGCTGTTTGCCTGCCTATCTAATGCACTGTGAGCTCTAAACTGAGAAAGACACACTGTCAAGTGAATAAGGCTGAGAATGATAGAAAAACATCTTTCTCTTCTGGTCTCTACATGTGCCTATACAAATGCATGAATACGTATACCTATGTCCCCACACAGGCTAAAATTATGAGAAAGGGCCTACAGACAAGACAAAATAGAAAAATAAATACCAAGAAAAAATAGAAAGAAACCATGCACACTGATAGCATAATATAAAATTCAGTGAACGAGCTATGAATAAATAAACACATCAGTCCAATAAATACAGGCAGGTTTAGCACATACCTGTTAAAAGAAAAGCAGTTTTAAGTTAGGAAAAAAACACCTGTACACTTGGAAAGGGATTAGGCCTAAAATAACTAGTGAATTTCAAAATCACTGGAAGTAAGAAGGTAGGGAAATGCACACAGAACAGTCACCATGGAAAGGAGAGGAAAGAAACAATACCACACAGGAGTGACTTGTCACAAAGTATGGAAAACATTTCAATGGAAAGGTAAGCAGGACTACTCAGGTGGTCAGGATTCCCTTGAAATGAACTTTCTACACAGACAGCAAACTTACATGAAAATTTGGTCATAGTAAATTATTCATTATTAGAAAAAGATATAAGTAGTTTTGGGATTACTGGAAAAATGATTTTTGGTTAGAAGAAAGTTAAAAGAAACAAAGTCGAGTTTATAAAGCTAAAACCATAAATTTTTATGCTATTGCAATAGTCAAATAAATATTAGTTAAAGGTGGTTTATAATGATATAAAATATTCAACATTGTAAATTGAATTCAAATTATACACACACGCACACACTCAAGCAACATACACATTATATAGACAGACATGCACAGGCACAGAGATACACACACATACACACAAATGTTTTGTTGGCCATGAGGCAACAAAGAACAATAAATTTAAATTTTAAATTACAAAAATTCTAATTACTGGAAAATAACAACTCTTCTATAAAATACAATGGCTTTTGTAACAGAAAATTTAAAGAGATCTATTAAACAAATCCTATTGAGTGGATGATATAACTGAAATATGTAACTTCTCTTTTAAAAATGAAAGTACTGAATTTTAGAATTCATTCATAATTTTAATGTGATAATCTGAAGTCAATGTTGTTAATATAAGATGTGTTCACATAAACAAAAATAGATAAAATAAAATTCAATTAATATAAATGTCAAAATTATTACTATCATAACATAAGAACAAACAAGTAGAGAACAAAATAACCAATAGAAAATGTGACAAATGAGAAAAGCCAGTTATAATAACAATGCAAAAACGAATGGGAAGAATAAACATAAAATTTAAAAAAAAAATCATAAAGAAAAATGTTGTGGTTCCTAAAATCAATGATGTAGACTTAAACGAATATCCACTGTCATTACAAAAACTTATTTTCAAAGTTATTGCCCCAACAAATGTCAGTATTTAAGTTAGAGGAGACAATATGTTTCTTTAGATATTTTGTTAATGCTAGAAAGTCTGAAATTCACACGGGGAGGGGAATTAAAAGAAAACCAATTAAATGAATAAATAAAAGCCAGTGAGGACCCTACTGTGACTGCAGCAGGAGGATGAGCAATGCCACTGGAAACTTCCTCCAGAGTTCCAGCCCAATCAACAGCTAAACATCCACCTAGTCCATCCTCCCCAGACCTGGAAAACACGCTCCCAAAACATTGAAAGTGTATTTGTGGTTACATAAACGCAATAATAACCCCAAGTGGAAACTATCCATTAATAAGAAAATTTTATCTAACTTAAATTTTACCTATTTTCATTTTTACTGGAATATTTTTGTTGTATGGACAACACTTGCTTCAGATTGTCATCTTAAAACCGTAAACGAAGTCTAAAATTCAACGCTTATGTTCTTAAAAATATTTTTTTTTCAGTTATATCCTCCATTCACTAAGATTTGGTTAATAGATTTGTTTTAAATATTCTCGGTTTCTAGCACAGAATGTTACATAGCTAAACCAACTTAATGGCAAACGCACAGCATTGAATAACTGACATAGCATACTGCAGAATCAACAAAATAAAAACAACTTACACAGACGTGTCCTGGTATAAGTCCATGTACATAAAACCCGGGGAGGAGTCCAACTAAGTAATGATGGAAAATATCTCTGGGCAAAATGTATGAGAAGGATATTGGAAAAGAAGAAGAGAACATTATTGTGTTTGTTGCCGGTGCTCCATTTATGATTTGTGGATTTCACTATGTGCAAATTTATTTTAAAATATGATAAAGTAAGACCCAAAGTCAAAGATCAAGTGCCGGTGAACCCAGGAGTTAGAATGTGAAGAAGGAAAGACCAGGCATGGCAGGCTTGGCTAATCAGTGAGCTGAATGAGACTCTGTCTCCCAAAACAAGGTAATACAAAGTAATGAGCGAAATTAGAAACCTCAGAAATACTCACTTCTGCTCCAAGTCATAGATGCTGAAGTAGTTGGTGAGGTGAGCCTAAGATCTGCAGCTCTCTGTGAAACACACTGAAAAGCAAGATGGACTGAGAGGAGGATAGAGAAATCTTGATCGAATAAAAATTGATCCAGCTGGCAGATCAATTAATTTGAGAAAAAAATTATAACATGATAGAGAACAGTACTTATTTAGTCACTTGAAGATTATTTCAGCATTTTTAAATATCTGAAATTTTGCCATATTAAAATGTTTGTGGAGAAGAAAGATGAGAAAGTGGAAATCAAAATACATTATAGTACCCCTAAAATTTAGCAAAAAAACAAACAAACAATAAGCCTGTTGCTATTTGAAAGACTATTTGGAGAAAGCCAGCAATGGCATGGAAGGTCTAAAGACTAACTCAAGTACTGAGGCACATTTAGCATATTTTTGCATATGATAATTTGACTTCTCAGACCACTGACAAATGATAGATACCTTGTACACAGTGTTGACATATTGGATATCCACTTGCATAGCAGGTAAATGGGATCCATACATAGATCATAGTAAACTCAAAATGGATAACAAGAGACAGTTAGGGTGCTACAAAAAGGCAAGAAAGGCAGAGTCAAGTGACAATAGGTAGATGATAGATAGATAGATAGATAGATAGATAGATAGATAGATAGATAGATAGACAGACAGACAGACAGATAGATGAGAGAGGGAGTAAGAAAGAGAGCAAACAAGAGAACAAGATTGATATATTTATTATTGATTAAATGATTTTTTTCTTAAGGAATTGGCTCCTCCAACTGTGGAGACTTGGCAAATCCAAAATTTGATGAGAGAGGCCTGAAGATGCCAAAGAATTAAAGGTTGAGTCAAAAGGCAAAATGCAGGCAGAGTTGAGTTACTTCTTTCTAGAGGAAGGTCAGTCTTTGTTCATTTCAAGCTTTGGAATTATTAAATGCAAAACCACTAATGCTATGGAAGACGATTTTTATTCAGAGTCTAGTAAACTAAATATTAATCTCATCCAAAAAACTACCTATGAAGAAACAACAAGAAAAAGGCTTGATCTCATCTCTGAGCATCACAGCCCATATCAATAGATTTCCAAGAAGATGGAAGGAGAGACCCCTGGTCCTGGAAAGTCTGGATGTAGGGGAATACCAGGACAGAGAAGTGAGAAGGGGTTGAATGGGGAACAGGGGGAGGGAAGGGGGCTTATGGGACTTTCGGAGAGGGAGGAAACGGGAAAGGGGAAATCATTTGGAATGTAAATAAAAAAAATATAGAAAATTAAAAAAAAGGCTATGATAGGTACATACACACACACACACACAAGCACACACTCACATGCATACACATACACACATAAACACACATGCACAGATGCATATATACACACACATACACATACACAAACACACATGCACAGATGAATATACACACACATACACACACACACACACACGCACACACGCACACACATACACATACACACACAATCACACATGCACAGATGCATATACACACATACACGTACATACACACAAATACACACATGCACACACGCATACACATACACACACACAAATGCACATGCACACATGCATATACACACACACATATACATACATACACACGTACACACATACACCTTTTAGTTGGAAAGACAAAACATGAAATCCAAGAAACTTTGGAGAGATAGAGCCTTCACCCTCTTGATGAGTGCACTGAAGAGCTGTACCATATAGAGACTATAGAATAACCAAAGTGTAGACAGACTATGAACATCATCATGAGAAAACATAAATCCAAACAGCATGACATTCATAGAGAACAACTTTGCTGAAATATATTTGTCAATACCAATATCACATACATTTTAAAAAGGGAAAAAACAGTTTAACACTAAAATACTAAAGATACCCAGCTCAAGGGGAGTCCCAAGGCCTGACACTATTACTGAGGCTATGGAGTGCTCACAAAAAAGGAACTGAGCATGACCGCACTCCAGAAGACCCAACAAGCAGCTGAAAGAGTCAGATGCAGGTATTTGCACCTAACCAATGGACAGAAGCAGCTGACCCCTGTTGTTGGATTAGGGGATGCTGAAAGAAGCTGAGGAGAAGGGTAATCCTGTAGGACCAACAATCTCATTTAATCAGGACCCCGGAGATCTCTCAAACACTGGAACACCAAACAGGCAGCATACACCAGTTGATATGAGGCACCCAACACACATACAGTAGAGGACTGCCAGGTCTGTGTTCATCTAGAGATGATTCACCTAACCCTCAAGAGACTGGAGGTCCCAGGGAGTTTAGAGGTCAGGTGGGGTGAGAGATGGGGACATCCATGTGGAGACGGGGGTGGGGAAGAGGTACAGGATGTGGAACAGACAGAGGGTGGACGGGGGTGGAGGGGATGGAATAAAATATGGAGTTTAAAAAAAATTAATTAATCAATAAAAATGTTAAATGTGGCTAGAGGGCAGAATGGTGGCAGTTACAGCTCTTCGAGAGGACCTAGGTTCAATTGCCAGCACCCACATGGTGGCTCATAATCATCTGTAACTTTAGCAGCATCCACAAGCGCATATGGCACACAGACATACGTGCCAGCAAAACACCCACACACATAACATAAAAAAATGAATCTTTCTAAAAATAATAACGAAGATGAAGGAGACAACTAAATGCCATATTTGGCCCTCTATGAATGGCAGTGAAAGGAAAGAGCTGAAGTATCTGTGGGACAGCTAGGGATATTAGAACATGGGTTGTGAGTAAGACATATATCAGTGTGGGTTCTTGAGAGGGATGGCGTTTGAGGGGTCTGCAGCAGAATGTTCTGGTGCTTAGAATACAAATCACCACAGATTTGGGGGTGATTCTCCAAGATGCCTGACACTTGTGATCCTGTAAATTCTCAAGGAAGAGAAGATACAGACGTGAGAAACCAATGAATCTACGAGACTAAACGAGGGCTCCTGGAAATCTCCCTTCCTCTGCCTCAGGCAACCCTAAAATTAGATTCCTCTTAAAATTGCTTCAAGATGGGATGAACAGCCAGGCTTGGTGCCTCCTCCCTCCCTAAACAGTCTCTGATTTGGGAAGAACAGGTCCCTGGGCGGGACCACTCTGCATCTGAGGCAAGCTTGAAAGCAGGTGAAGACTGTGGACCTTCAAGCCTAGTACCCCAATATCAGGGCCAACAACTACTCCTTCTAGGGGCCCCTGGGCAGCACACCACAGTCTCTGCTGCAGAATATTTCTAGCTATATAAAGAAACACCTTAAGTTATTTCCACAGGGGACATCATTTTCTCAGCCAGAGAAAAACAAACAGGAGGACCAATCTCCTATTAGCAGCATTGCTCTTGATAACACATGACATTCTGTCCTAGTATTGATATTGCCACTCAGGGGTTATTTCTGCAGCCTTTGCAACCAACTCATGTTAGAGAACTCTCCAGAAAACAGCTCCCTTCACCCTGAAATCACATGCCTGTTTTAGCTGAAAGAAGTAGGGCAGTGTACACACTTAACTGAAACTCAGAACAGTGATTTTCCTCTGAGAAGGTCAAGGTTAACCTTCAGTATCCTCACTCATGACAAACTGTCTTTAACTTGAATCAGCATATTTTTTATTAAGTTCACGTTCGCTTTCGAGGTGCCCAGAGGGCTTCCAACTCCAAGTGGGTGACAACTACTTAGAGATAAGATCCCAAGCAAGGCACAGTTTAAGCTGCAGTGATGTCATACCTAATTCAGGAAAGACATTGTAAAAGAGTTAGAAAACTATTTGCATGACAGAAACCAGAACCTGGGCTCTCTGGTGTGAATCACCCTTCTAAGATGCGATACAACTTTTTATTTGGACACTGGTGTTTGTGAAGGTGTATTCACTTGCAGGCACACGCATCTGTGCACATGTCTAGGGACATACATGCTCATCTACAGCCCACCACTCCGTGTGGCTCGTAGGAATGATGTCTATAATTGACTGCTCTTGCAGGAAAATCACAAATAAGAATAGTCTATCCTTCTGACCACAGAAGTTCAGCCATAACTTCCTTTAGGAAATTCCATTTCTGACACTCAGAATAGAGCTATAAGCCAAAATTCAATTTGTCATTTATTTTGGCCTTGTTAGAGATTACACATGACACACAAGAAAAAGCAAGATTATGGCAAATGGGCCAGGATTCAGTATCGGCCTGAGCCCAGCACAACGCCTGATACATAATAAACCTGCTGTATGTATTCATTGTTTCAAGGTTACTGTTGCTCCAACAGTCTGTTTTCTTTTTGGAGTATGAAAATAATGTTGTCAATTTAAATGTGGCGTAGCTTCTAAGAAACTATAATAGGTCAGCTTTCATAAGAAGAGTTTGATCTACCCATTGATGTTTCATTTCTCATAAGCTTCACAATGTTAGCATAGTTTGGAAGAAAATATTGCCTGTCTTTGTTTGCCAAAATGTAATTTCTACAATACAGCACATACATTGCCTACCTCATATCTTGGTCTAATGAGTGAGTGTATTGTCTTCTCAACACAAGCTCCATAGAGAATGTGTATCACCTGCTAGAGTTTCACCGAATTCACCAACACACCCTGAAAAACAGCTGAGAGCAAGAAAAGCCTTCTGCTTGTATTGCTTTCAGCCTTATACCAAATGTGCATAAAATCGAGTCAATCCGTCCATTTTACCCCCAAGTAGCTCTTACATAGATGAAACCACAATGGGGTAAATTGGAGGCAAGTCAAAAGATTGGAAATTTCTGGGGCGTGCATTTCTGAAGAAAAGTTGGAAAAGCTTTTGAAAGTCAAGAATGTGTGAGAAAACTCTAGTATTAATCATACTTCCCAGAGCAAGAGAGGTTGACAAAGCTGCCTTAGGGCAATCGGAGTTATTACTATTTACTTTTCAAATTTATCTCATACTGTCTTGACAAGACAGACAAGATGTGTTGTCTGAGCTTGAGAAACAAAGTCTGTTTTCCATCAATTAGATCTGCTCCTTTCTCCCACTTAAAAAATGGTACTTGCTCTGGTATGTTTATTTTTTATTTTGAAATGAGGTTGGGGGTGGAGGGAGGGTTGGTTTTGAGGGGTTTTTGCTTTCTTAAGTTTTTGTTTTGATTTTTTTTCCCCTCTCCTGAGAACCTCATTTGAATCTGTGTCAGTAAGAAAAGTGTTATCTATAAATGAGAAATGCATGCAAGGATCTCTGGCAATGTAGAATTTCAATGAATGTGGTGCTTCTAATGTCACGAGATTCTGTCAAATGTGAACAGAAATTATAGAGAGGATTCTTAAGGAAGCTTTCAAATCAACAAGATTTCTGTCAGCATTTGAAAACAACCTGGTGTCTATGTTCTATGAAGACACTGGTGTATAAACCTGGACCTGAGGAAACACCCTGATTTTCCAAGGCTAGTTTAATGAATAGCATATATTTCCAAGTTTGAGCATTTAGAAACAATCTAATTGTGGTCTTTTTTCTGATCCATTACATAGCAAATAGAAAAAAAAATAATGAATGACACAAACATTCATTTGATAATTGGTGATATTTCTGATTAAAATGATAGTGTGTTTGCCTAAATGTTCTCTCTCTCTCTCTCTCTCTCTCTCTCTCTCTCTCTCTCTCTCTGTCTCTCTCTCTCTGTGTGTGTGTGTCTCTCTCTCTCTCTCTGTCTCTCTCTCTCTCTCTCTCTCTCTCTCTCTCTCTCTCTCTCTCTCTCTCTCTGTGTGTGTGTGTGTGGGTGTGTGTGTGTGTGTGTGTTTTAACAAAGGAAAGCCAATATGAAAATCTTTAGAGGGCTTTAATTTTCCAGTGATGTAATGGGAGGCACAATCAATATTATGTAATAGGGCAGACAAAATGTTAAATATGAATCTTTTAATAACCCTTTCTTTCTCTCTGTGGACTCAGTACGCTTCCATGAATATAAGTATTTAATGTGGATAACGAGCCTCAGTGTTGTTCACCTTCGTTCTAATCTTTGAAACATCAGTGGAAATCAACATTCAAGGGGCTGTGAATGACAGAGAATTCTGAGTGTAGTTTATAGGGGTCAGAGGTCAGTCATTCTCTAGTTAGCTGAAATCGCCTTACATCTGCCTTCCTCCTGCTTCTGCCCATTCTGGAATATTCAACAGTGGAGAGGTAGAGCCATGAGCACAGGTTTGGAAGCAATTCAGAGACCCCCAGGATGGCTTTGCCTTCTCCCCTGCTAGGCTCGCTAACCAATGATTTCGAGGCCATTTTGAAACAAGATTTGAGCCAAGGAAGAGAGGGTTTCAATGAGCCTTCACAGAGGGATTAAAATGTCAAGTTACATTGACAGCTTCTAGCCAAAGGGCTAGGCCATCTATCCTTAGACTGTAGTGAAGAAATATAAATGAATGCTCAGACCGAATTTTAAAGTAGCTGTGTTGACAAGGTTCCCCAAAGGAGCACGAGTATCCCAACCTGTATTCACAAGTTCACATTCACTGAAGTAATTATATTCACAACAGGCAAGATACAGAAACAACCTAACTACCACTGAATGCATAAATGGGTAAAGAAACAAGTGTTGAATGCAATGTATGCTTATTCAGGTGTTAAAAAAGAGATTGCCATCCATGGCATGAATTAACATTTCAGATATTATACTCAGTGAAGAAAGCCAGAAACAGTCAAACAGATGCAACTGATCTCTACAACAAGAGAGTATGTTGAGTCTAAAAGAAACAAACATAAAGGCAGGAAGTGTCATATGAGTTTCCTAGGCAACATAGAGGGAAATCTGTTAAAGGATACAGCTGGAAGTTATGAGTGATTGTCAGAGTTCTAATATGCAGCCTGGTGACTATATATAGTCAGTGACAATGTTCTTTAGAGTGAAAGTTTACTAAGGAAAGAAATGAAGTGTTCTTGCCATCATAGAGGAAGGAAAATAGTGGGCTGGGGAGACAGCTCAATGTGTAAAAGTGCTTGCTTTACTAACCTGAACTCCTGAGTTCTATCTCCAGAACTCATGGTGGTAATGAGACAGCCCACTCCCATACACACATGCCATGACACACATGTACATGCATGTGCACACGCACACACACACACACATTTATACACACAATAGCAACTCGTTAAGGAAAAGGAAGGGAAGAGGGAAGGAAGGGAAAAAGAAAGGAGGAGAGAGAGGAAGGCAGGTTGAGGGGAAGGGTCTCCAGTGTACACCATATCAAACCACCAACCATGCTTCAACGGAGCTTGTGAACCATCTTCACAGAGTAGATAGAGTACAAATACTAGAAGGCTAGGACCCAAGTTTGATCTGTTCACTTTCCATTCCTGTCTTCTTTGCCCTTAGTACAATGTCCAAACAACAGATATAAGCTCTGAGAATGAAAGTTATCAGAGCACTTGTCTTCAGTTCTCCTCCATTGATGTGGTAAAATGTGTGACAAGAGCAACTTAAGGAAGGATAGGTCACATCTTACCTATGATTGGAAGCAGAGAGCAGAGCATTCATTTTGCTGCATAGTTCACTTTCTCCAACCATACAGTCCAATATGCCTTAGAAAGCAATTACTGTATGCACAGCAAGGATGGGCCTTCCCACATTAACTAATGTAAACTAGATAATCCCTCACATGGGTGCTCTGAGGTTGGCCTCCCAGGTGATACCAGATCCTGGTAAGTTGACAATTAATGCTATCCATCACAATATGTTGGGATCCTTTCTTTCCTTTGACAGTCTTCTCAACCGTAATAGATATTCTCAGGTGGATTTCCTTGCATGTGTGCCTATGTGTAGTGACTGTGATAAATGGAGCAGAATGACTGAAGCTATGCTATTTGAGATTAAAGGCAAGGATAATATAATGTTTAGAAAGCCAATTTTCCCCAAATTGCAATGTCCTAATGGAGTCATTCAAATTTTACAATTCATTACTAGTTATTAGAGATTTGAAGCTTTAATCTTAGAGTAACTGAACACTTGAAAAATTAGCATAGCCAAAATAAAAATGAGCTATTTAAAAACATAAATGTGAAAAATCAAATTATAGGTTAAGTTTAAATTAGAGAAAATTAAAATATTTAATAAAAACAGAAACAAGCCATTGTAAATCATAAAATAAATTTAATTTGCTATTTATTTGGGCATTAGCTCAAGAACAATTAGAGTGATATTTGAACTCTATTTTAAACATCTACCAATGGAAAGCCAAGAATTACTTCTCTCTATTTTCACCTAAACTGTCAGTGGTTCCTGGATTCTATTTGTTGGTATTTTTATCTTCTCATTCTATCTTAATTTTGGCATTTTCATGTACTCTCAATTCTGAAACTGATCTTGTCCATATTCTACATATTTTAAACTGAGCCAGTCTAATTTTTGCTTTCCAAGAGTCAGACCTGTCAATCTGTGTAGACTTCTTTATTTGATACTCTATAACCCATGGAATCTTCACATTGAAGCAGATTATATATTTCACCACTCTATCTAAATCCCATGAAATTTTTCCTTATTTCTTGCCCCTGCCTCCTTCATCCCTCCAAATGGTACAGTGCCACATCAGGACCTTCCCTTTCCCCACTCTTTATCCACTATCAATTTCTACTGCTTCTACCTCCCAGAATCCTCCTTGTCCCTAGCCTGGCCTACCTCCAACCTTCTGTCACTCAGTCTGTGTGTTGTCTTGCATCCGTACTTCCTCCAACCTTCCACTAAAATAATTTAATCAAAAATCAACCCTGACTACTCTTTTTTAAGCATAGAACTCTCAATGGCTCATCAACACTGAAACATTTCACTACAGGTATGTCATCTAACAATCCTGTCTTTGATGACTTCCCCCATTGCGTTGTTCTCTGACTAATGAGGAGTGATACTGAACTGCTGAAGTAAGTCATTGCCTTTTTTGTCTGGATTGAATTGTGTGCCTCAAAATATATGTAGAGCAGCTTTAATCTCTGATGTGACTGCACTTACGAATAGGGCCATTAAAGTGGTAGCTGGGGTCAAATGAGGTCATTAACATAGGTGTGATGTCTTTATAAGGAAAGAATGAAACCAGAAGTCATACTGATGGAGGCAACCATTTGCAAGCCAGCCCTGTTGGTACTTTGATCTTGAACTTCTAGCCTCTATAACACTATAGAGCTATAGAAAAACAAATTCTATACCCCAGTCTGTAAGCATTCCCAAGATGGCTGTCATTCTACCATTCTGAAACTAATGTTGCTCTTCTCTTGGCTTTCTTATTCACCTTCTCGTTCCCCATGTGAAGACTCATTCCTAGGAATATTTGATTCTTCTATTAAAATATCAGTGCGTCTAACTATCCTGTCCCTCCTCATAGATGACAGGTACCAGGGCCTCTTATCATTATCTTTGAATGGTCTACAGTAATCCCTTCTGCTCCAAATTACTAAAAGCAGAAAACATCTTACATGTGCTTTCATTCTCAGCACAGGTCTCAAGTTTCATTTTTGGAAAAAGTAATGAATGGTACCTAGTCTATATGGTCAGAAACTGATAAACAGAAGACAGAAAACTTACATGAAATTATTTCAACAAAATCATGATGGAATCCCAATAGACTCTAGTGAAAGAACTATGAGTTACTGCCAAAATTTAGCACAAAGAATGTCCTGGGAACACAAAGTAATTTGGCTTTAACATCCAGGCATCAGGATGTCACAGGATACACACACAAGAATAGCTTTCATGGCAGAGAAGGGACCAGGAAGGTATTTGGAACAGACTTAATTCAAGTAATAGTTCGATATCAACTTTGTCTTGTGATTTGTGATCAAGAGTACAAATTCCACCTCCTCGTTTTCTCTTTTCTCCACATGCACCTTCAGAAGAAATGGTTATAAAATAAACCTTTTAAGATTTCATGAGATATTTCATGTTTTGTCCCTCCAATGGTTCTATTAAGTCTCTTCAAAGGGACACTTTCCACAGGAGCAAACCTGGAGGAACAGAACATTTATTCCAAAAGCAATTTCCTTCCTCAGTTATTTTCTGTGTTCCCTTGGCAGTGTTTCTCGACACTTTTACTTGAATAAGAGCTTATTTGATCCCAAACTAGTTTCTCCTGCTGTTTGAACCTACAGTCAAGTCTCAGACCATTTTTATGATGCTTTCCCCACATTCTACTACTGTAGAGATGATCTTAGTCACACAACTGCAGCATATATTTTTTGTTACAAGAGAAGCTCTTAGATTTAGAAAGAAAAAGATTCAAGACAATACTTACAAGATGTGTTCAGAAGTGAATTGTGTGGCTTTCTATCCATTCAAAGAAATTAAACAGGTTCCCAGGTGGAACGTTTTATGTTTAAAGAAAAATGTTAAAATCAAAAGATGATTATGGCGATGATGACGACGATGCTGCTGCTGCTGCTGCTGATGGTGCTGCTGGTGGTAGTGGCGATGATGATGCTGCTGATGTTGATGCTGCTGCTGTTGCTGCTGCTGATGATGATAAAAATGTCTTATAACTACATTACAGTGTAAAGTTGTCAATAAATGACTGGTTTGCAACAATGCAGGAGAGGAAGAGTGATTTGACAGTGGTATTCCCATTTCCTGAGCATTGCAAAGCTCTTCCATCAGAGACATCTCATTCAGGTTTCTGGTTCAAGTTTGTTAGTCCTCAAAATGAAGGACTGATACAGGAGATTCTCCTAAGATCAAATCTCCATTAAGTAACAAACCCTGGCTACGTACCCACTGTACAGACAGAGGATGTGGCATGTAGCATGATGGATGGAGTCTTCTCATGCACTTATCCCTTCCAGAGGATGAAGCCCAGGAATGACTTGTTTACTATTCTAAGCCCACTTTATAAAAATAACAATTGAAAATACTCATATGTTCCCATAGTTCCAAAAGAAGCTTTTCTTGAGAACTTGGGGAACAAGTTTTAACAATTATTTACTTAACAATTTATTAAGCTAATTTATTGAAGACTAAAAAACTTAGACAGATTTGGGGTTTGGTGTCTGCTGTCCCTGTGACTTAATTGCAACCCTGAGTTTGGTTCTCTGCTCCTTTCAGAGATGTATCCTGGAGGGGAGGGGTGGAGTGAGGTATTTTTCAGCAAGCATGATTTTTTTGTTGTTGTTGTTTCTCCAAATTTTCATCTTACTCGAGAAACTCTGCTAGCGCTGCTATCAGCAATATCAGAGCACTTTGAAGGAAAAGAGCCCCTACTCACAAAACATCCTAGATTTACGAATCAAAGGGAATTTGAAAGTAATAAAATCCAACAAACATCCATCAAAACTTTTGTCTATTTATTCAAGCATTATAAACTATGCTATTTTAGTCAGACAGAATCAGCAGTCCTTTTTGTTTGTGTCTTTTGTTTTGTTTTAATTCTGTATATGTTTATCTAAACGGAAGTATACCATTGCTTTATCCACTTAAGCTGTATTCCAACCTGTTTCCTTGTAGCTACAGTTTTCTCTGACCTACCCAGACCTGGACCACCCCTCAGGACTTGTATGATATTCCAGGAATGTCCCCCAAAGTCTTCATGAGATGCCATCAGGATAGCAGAAGTCGGCACTGTGGCCCATACCTGTAGTTTCTAAATAGTTTTAATAACCCAGCTACCTCTACTAGAAAAGCTTGCATGTCCTCAGATAAGAAATACTTTCCTTCTTTCAAGGCACTCTTTATACTCTACTCTTAATCCATCTGCACCATAGCTGTGGGCTCTTGGAAGCTGTGGGGGCATGTCCGTACCTCCATGTGTTCAACTGCTGCCAAGGTTCACCATAGCTGCTGAAAGAACTGCAGAGGTGCTCCTTCATCAAGATCCTCATGTAAACTCATCCCCATCCGCCTCTGCCTTTGAGGCTCCTCCCGCCTCTACAGTTGTTCACAGCAGAACTGCGAGTACTCCTTGGATTCTGGTTTCTTTGTGTTGATGTTGCAGTCCCCAGGTGTCTCTGTTAAAATTCCTGGGGCAAAGAACATTTATAGTTCCGCACATGTTTTCATAGTCAATGTGAAAAAAATTTGCCTGTACTCCTAATGGACTGTCTTCGGTAATATGCTTCATGGCACCCTTGGATGTGTGGGAGACTGACGTTGCCAGAATATTTCTTTTTTATGGCTTTTGTTGCTTTGACAGCTTAGATTTTATGGCAACTTTAATCATGTGTGTCCTATTCCTTCACCTCTGGCATTTTGCAAATATTCCATTTCTCTATTGCTGCTACCATAACTGCCTTCAACAAATTGTGATTCATCAAACGATTTCCCCCATGTCCCTCTACCATAACCACAGGGGAAACCCCGATAGGGGCTGCATCAAACAAACAAGGCAATGCTAAGTGCTCGAGAGTGTGAAAATCTATTAATTACAAAGGGGAGGAGAGAGAGAACAGGAAGGAAGAAAAATGACATGTACCCATTAATGCAGCCCCAAGCCACTGCTGGCAGTAAGCTATGTTCTGACACTTTAGACAGGCTTTGTGAGTCTGTTGGCTCTATTCACAAGTGTTCATGAGAAAATAAGCCATCATGTCTAACAACACAAAGTGCATGTGTTATCTTAAAATTACAGCAAGTCAATAAATCATACCTGATCCGTAACAGTATTATATGTCCCTCTCTTGTATAATCACAGAATAATGGAGGTATAAATGAAAGAGAGTTAGAGCCAGGAAAAAACAAACAGGTTATCCATTCAATCTTGCTGTGCCAGAGTATCAGTCTAGAGCAATACATCTTAAGTTGTATCATCTGGAAATTAGTGTGTTGGTAGTGTCCTTGCTATCACCCAGCTTCTAAGCAGCTCATTTCTGGGTGGCAGATGGGAGTGGATTCTTTTCTCCTTCCCTTAATAGGAGATCTAAACTGTGACTTCCCTGATTTATTCACCTTCTTTCTTTTTGCTCCAATCCCCTGGATCCTATATGAAAGTTTCTTCTTGTTGTTATTCATGATGTGCTAATGTGAACTGCATCACTCTCTGCTTCCTACTGCTCATCTAGAATGAACTTCATGACTGGCTTTCTTTCTTTCATGGGAAGGCAATGCATCCCTTGGAAATGTAGACATCCCAACCCCTCCCATGCAAACTGTTTTGTTTACTGCATCCCCAAGAGGGTGACTTTAGTACAATGTCTCTTCAGTTGCGTTATGGCTTCCTTGCTTTCCAAGCTAGGCAGGAACACACTCGCGAGGTCCCCAGAACTCTCACTTCATCCAAGCCGCCATTTCTGCTTTTGTGCACCTATGCTTCTCATTAATTTGTCCCACATTGCTCATGAGTATCAGTAAGCCTTGCTCCTGATCCAAGATAATATCATCCATTTTAATGACAGTTGGTGCATCTTAGAAATGCCAGAACTGTTTTCAAATTTCACGGAAGCACTGTTGACACTCTTATGGAGATCACTGGAGATTTGTTTTCCACCACCAAGAAAACTTATATTACAGTCCATAACCCCTTCAAATTGATCAACCCATTGTGATTTCAAAGCACTGCACTCCTTCATCACCACAGCTGAGTTTCTAAAACAAACATTTTATGGAAATCATCAGTGCTATCAGAACAATGTGAATATTTTAGCAATGTGCTGAAGCTTGTGACATGACGAAGGACAAGGTCATTCACTTGTTACCTCTGTTAGCACAGAGCAGCTATTCAATGTGAATTCCGGATGATGCATCATTTGTTCAGAGACAAATAAATATAACTGTGTTAAGTACATGCAATAGACAGCCAAGGCTGAGCACTGCAACATTGGAACAATGATTAGGAAATGCCAGTGTAGATGCCCAGAAATAAGTTGTTCAGTCGTCATATAGAAATCCCAAATGCTGCAAGGTCCGTTTAAGTCACTGCAACAGATTAAGGTTCAGAAATGGACCTTGCCAGAAATCAGAATACTACAGAGAAGTGTGTGTGTGTGTGTGTGTGTGTGTGTGTGTGTGACAAGCACACATGCATGCTGGTGATACAAGGTAATAATTACAACAGTAACATACCAAGAAATCACAAATTCATTCATATGAAATGACTTATGAAAACTTTCTTATGCAATTATGATGGACAAGAAGTCCTATATTGCACCACCTTCAAGATGGAGAACCAACAAGATCAGTGGTATAATTTAGTTGAAGTTTGAAAGCCTGAGAACCAGGAACCCTGGGATGTGAAGCCTCCAAAAGATACCACCAAGAAGAAACAGAATTTTCCCTTCTGCTACCTTTTCTATATAAAGGAGAAAACCATTCTACATGAATAAAAGTTAACCTTTTTTGGTGACTCTACTAATTCAAATGCTAATTGCTTCTAAAAACACTTGCACTTTATACCCAGAGACATATTGTTTTCCCAGTTCTCCAGGCAGACTTGAGCCTAGTCAGAGTGGCATACAAAACTAGACATTACAGAAGCTAAAGCAGAACATGGGGATATTTCTTTAGCACCTGGTAGATTGAAATAAAATGGATTTTACAAAGGACAAATCAGAGTCAGGAGGCAAATGAGGGGGCTTCCCAATAGTCCAGACAGAGACTGTGATAAAGAATCAGAAGGCAGACTAGATGGACTGAGAACATGCTACTGAAAATAGGTTTAAAGGAGAGATCAGACACTATAATAGGAAAAGTTTGTGGAATCAGATCATAAAGATTATGTTCTTTGTTGCTAAAATCGTTTTAGACTTAATTCTATTGTGAAAACATTTCTTGAAGAATTCTATGCTACAAGGTTCCCAGAATATCTCTGACTTGTAGCACTAAGTACCAATTTGAAGAGAACATGGAGCGATAAATGTCTAAGGGTGTACTGCAATTGTCTAAGTAAAGAATTATTACTCAATAACTAAGGCACAGTCTGTGAGGGCAGAAACCATGAGTTGAGCTGACATATTGCTTATTACGGAGATCTGAGTGAAAGGGAGATGGGGTTACTATATAGTGATATTGTGATATCCTGCCTGGAGGTCAAAATGTAGATCCCGGAAACAGTTACAAAACATCATGAGTGGAAAAGAGAGGGATAGGCAGTATCTTAGTATGAACTTTCCTATTGCCTTGATAAGATACAATGACCAACTTTTAGAAGAAAGTTTATTTTGGGCTTACAATATCGAAGGGTTAGAATCCATGACTGTTGTGGCAGAGAACACAGCAGCAGCCACGCCCTGTGCAGGCATAGTGATGGATCAGTAGTGGAGTACCTACATTTTGATGCACAGGCAAGAAGCAGAGTGAGAACAGTAGAAATGGCATGGGGTTTTGGAATTCCAAAAGCCCTCCCCTAGTGCCACACCTCTTCAACAAAACTAAATCTATCCTTCCCAGACAGTTCCACCAACTGAGAACTGAGTGTTAAACTTATATTAGCCTATAGAGACACTTTCTCATTCAAATCCCCACAGCCGTCAAGAGTGATTTAAAGATAAATTCAAGATGGAGCACACTGACGCTCTAGGACCTGGAGGCCTAGAAATTTGCATAAATTATTGCATTAAAAGGTAGAGGATCATGATTGCTGATACTGGTGCATCTAATATCAAAACTATCATTATGTGACACAGAATTTTCTTAATATAAGCATTTGGAATTATATATCTTAAGAATTAGAGTAAATTATATTCTAATCCATTCAAAATTGTTACAAAATTTGGCTTATAGATAGACGTTTGGTACTCAATACTTTTAGACTTCTCCTTACCCATCTTTTTCTTTTTTTGCCATTTTGTAGTAATTTGAAAATGTGTAGTGTGATCTTTGCTTTTTAAAAATTTAGTTCCTTGTTTAAATATAAGATCCTTTTTCACTGAGGTACTATTTGCAAAACTTTTCATATCTTTAGAGAATCCAATATTTTTGATTAAGCAATTTAAAAACATTGCATAGCTGTCATCATGTAAATTTAAAATTTTCATGTTAAAATTTCATGAGTATTTAAATTTAAAGATTGCATATTCCTTTTAGAGTGTTTTATCTGAGAGACACAGGTATCGATAAAAGGGCTTGCCACACAAGTTTCAGGACCTGAGTTCAAATCTCCCAACCCAATTTTCAAGCTGCACACAAACACTGAGGACAGGGGAAGTAGAGACAAAAGGAATTCTAGAAGCTCCTTGCCCTGAGAGCTGGTTTGCACTGCAAAAATACAATGGAAAGACTCCATCGTCTCAAGCAATGCCTTGCATCCAGGTAGTCCTCTGCCCTGCAGCAAGTACACATTTGTATTTACACATACAAAAGAAAGAAAGGGAAGAAGGAAGGCAGGAAATGAGGGATAGAGGGGGAGAGGGAAGGAGGAGAGACCGAAAGAAAGACAGACAGAGACACTAACACCAACATTAATCCAGCTAAAGGACACACATGAAGGAAGCATGTGTGATATTGGGATGGCTTCTAACACCTTCTAAAACTTTTCAAAGTGGCATATATAAGTGTCTACGTATTTTTCTGGTATATCATCCACAGCTTTCTCTGAGACTCACTGAATTTAAAATCATTGTGTAAGATCAGTCATTTTTCCTTACTATTTTTGAGTCACAATGATGCAAGTCAATACTATTTATTAAATAAAGAGCAATATGAACTCATGTTTCTCACTTCATATAGACACAGTTCATGGGCACAGTTGATACACAAGCTGTCCAACTTAGTGGAGGCTGAATGATGTTAGGAACCTTGCGATCTTTCTCAGAGAGGTGGACTTGTTTGATGGCTGGAATTTTATTTCTGACCCAGTTCATTCAGAGCAATATAGATTGGCTTAATTTTCTCTCTGAGACTCGCGAAAATAAGCATGAGAAAAACGCAGAAGAACTTTGGTGCGTTAATGTTCATATAATGAAACTGAGAAACGTAGACTAATGAACCTCTCTTACAGGGTCTAACCTTCTGAGAGCCCACCCCCATTCTGCACTTTGCTGACTCAGAGGTTCTACTAAATAAGGGTTGTAATTTTCCTTCCAGGGCCTATGATCTATGCTTCTGAATACATGGCTGGTCCTGCTACAGCAGTCTTTCCATTCTCCCTTCCCTTGTTTGACTGGCATCTTTGCCTATTTCCAACACTGTCATCCCTGGAGAAGAGTCTCCTCAGAAGAGCAGGGTACTCCCTGCTGTTTTCTCACACAACCAAGGGCACTCTTTTAACAAATATTTTTCAATCCTTACGAATATTTTTTCAGTGCCTCTAAGCATTGAGGCTGTATCACTGATCGAAACAATGTGCTCTCCCATGGAAATAATAATCTAGTAGGAACAGGCAGATTATAAATAAATGAGCACATGATATATGTCAGTGGTTATAAAGCCTCTGAGGAGAAAAGAAGGAAGGTCAGCTAGGCGTGCAGAGGCGGAGGGATGTCCTTCAGGTGAGAGGAACATTTGAGCACAATCCAGATGTGAAGGAGGGAGGCTGGTATCTGCTTAGGAAAAGTCCATTCAAGGAACAGCAAATCCCAGGGTTGGATACAGGAACACACTTGGAATGCTGGAAGTGAAGTGAAGGAGAACAGAGGGAGTGGGGGGCAAGAAAGAAGCAATAGATGAGATCAGAAATGGAGATGCTGCCAACTCAAGCTCTTGTATGCTCTGGCAAGGGCTCTTGGCTCTCATTTGGGTGTAATGAAAGCATTGGGAAACTTTGAGCAAGAAATGACCAGGTCTTTCTGCTATTTCTCCTAGCTCACATAGACTTGGCATTAAGGACCCAGGGAAGCCAAGGACATAGTCAGTTCAGTAGGTAGAGTCATCATGTAGTCTGAGGTGAGTAAACAAGGAGTCTTTTGAGGTATTCATCTGGAGGAAAGAGTAGAAAATGGCTAAATTGTTGTAGGAGAAGTTTCAAAGGAAAATCATTCTTTCGGGTGCATAACAGCATATTACACTGGTGAGAATAAGCCCGTTGAAATCGAGAGACTGCTGAATGGAAAGAGGCCCATTTTCATGTCTTTAGAAGGTGATGATAAAGGCTAGAACGCAGGAGACAGAACTTGACCTGGGCTCTGTAGACAAGCAATGATTCAACCTTGCATGGACAAGGACAGACAGTACCCATGACAAGTGATGCATTAAGTCAAGAGACCCAGTGCCTTGGATCCAATGGATGGGACAGACGAGAAGAAAGTTGGCATTGTGGTTCCCATGTACAACGTACCCTGGACTCAAGTGTTTGAATACTTGGTGCTCAGTTGGGGGCACCATTTGGAAAGACTGTGAAACCTTTACAGGGCGGAGCTTCAGTGAGGGAGTTTGTCACTGAGGAAATGCTCTGGGGCTGTATAGCCTGCTCCCGTGTCCTGACTGCAGATATAATACGACTGTGACTTCTTGTTTTTCTTGATATGCCTTTCCCACCATGAAGGAATGATCCTTAAAACTTTGAACCAGAGTAAACCCCCAACCCTTAAATTGCCTTTTGTTGGATATTTGTCACAATAAAGCAAAAGTAACTAACCCAGCTGCTGTCTTTTGAAATGTTTAAAAATTTTATTATGTGTGTACCTGCGTGTGTCTGTATATGTATACAGATGACCACAAATGCCAGAAGAGAGCATCACAGGGTTATAGGAAGTTGTGAGATGCTCAATGCAGGTGCTTGGATCTGAACTCCAATCCTCATGATTGAACTTCCAGAACTCTTAAACTACTGAACCATCTCTTCAGCTGAAGGCTGAATTGGAAGTGTCTGATTGTGTCATGTGATGCAGATTCATGTGGTATTTTGCTGAGGCAGACTCACATGACATTTTGCTGAGGTAAGACCCGTGAGATGACATGTGATATTTTGGAGAGAGTATAAATAGGACTCAACAGACAGTGATGGGGAGCTTACATAGCTAGCTGTGCAATGCTGATCATCTTCATTTTGTTGAGAGAGGCACAACAGAGAAGTCCTGACATTTTGGCTGGTCCTGGTCACTCCTGCTGACTTGTGCCAATTTGGCGGAGGCCTGGAGGTTTCTGCTGTGTTGTACCAATGTTGATGATTTATGTTTGGTGACACTTTTGAACTACACTGCTGGTATCCTGACAAAAGGAGATAGGAACCTCTCTAAAGAACTACTTCTAAGCAGGTCTGCATCCCCCTTTCCTATTTACTGTATGATCACTCTATCTTTGGACATTGGGCTAGAAGGGGGGGGGTCTAAATATTTGAGAACTCTTATCAAAGTAGATTTTGAAAAATCTAAGTGTACAGAACACAAGTGTCTTAAGTCATCTTAGATGATCAAAACACAGTGACTGACAGTAATATGTTAGACTTTCTGATGATTAATCTTCTCATCTTGAGGAGTTTTACACTTAACACGGAAACATACCTTTTCTGAACATGAAGACTGTTTCAAAAAGGGTTGCTTGAGGCAAAAAGATCCACTCTGAATGCATGTTGTATGACTGAATTAGGGAGCCTTATACTAAATAAACAGACAAAGCAACTGAACCTTAGAATTTATCTCTCTCTGCTTCCTGAATATGGATAAAATGTGACCAATTTCCTCATTTTCTTGTGACTATATCTTCCCCACCATGATGCACTGTATCCCATTGAACTTTGAGGCAAAATGAATTCTTATCACCTTATATTGTTTCCTGTCAAAAACCGTAATTACAGCAGTAAGTAACTACCACAACCCAGATAGGCAACTCTGAAGGATCACAGTACTGCAGTATTGCCTGGTTCATCAGAACCTTCCAAACTTCAATGAATTCCCAGGTTACAGCTATTTAAATCCCGGTAATCAATCCGGACCAGCTGTTTATCATTTTTCCTAGCCAAAATAAAAAAAAAGGTTCTGCATTGTGCCCCCTCCCCGATATATGTTTCCCAAGTGAAATCTTACTGAGGCATGTCTGATAGATGAAACCTAAGTCATAGTCTAGGCCCTGTTTGTACAGGACATTGGAAAGCGATGTTTCAGATATCTACCTCAGAGATAGAGGTCACCTACACGAGGCATGGGTAAACATGAGGATGAAACAGAAGAAATGCTGGGCAGCCTAAGAGTGACAAAACAGTCTTTATCAGTTTGCTGTCATATTTCCAACTATTTCATCATATATGGTTAAAAAATAGGATGCAATAAATGTTCTCTGAGTAAACATAAAAAAAGAAGTTGGTAAATAACAGCCAGTTCACACCTGGTCTCCACTTTAAACCCTGCAAACATTGGAAACATAATGATTAAAGCAAGGAACTCCCACTTCCATCTCTGGGGATTTTCAGTAGTACATGAAGACTCCTGGGTGGAATGTTAATCACTTATGTCAATGTAATAGTCACAAGAGAGTGCTGGGTTCTTGGAATGTTTGAGAACATAGAAGAGAGTATTACTTCATTGAATGAGTAGATGTTGAGCCCCTTTTGTGGCTAAGCATCACTGTGAGTGTTTGGAATCCAGCACAGAACCAGAGTTAAGATCACATGTTGTGATGGTTTGTATACGCTAGGCCCAGGGAGTGACACTGTTAGAAGGTGTGGTCATGTTGGAGTATGTATGTCACTGAGGGCATGGGCTTAAGACCCTCATCCTAGCTGCCTGGAAGCAAGTATTCTGCTAGTAGCCTTCAGATAAAGATCTAGAACTCTCAGCTCCTCCAGCATCATGCCTGACTGGATGCTGCCATGACCTGCCTTGAGGATACTGAACTGAACCTCTGAACCTGTAAGTCAGATCCAATTAAATGTCATCCTTTGAAAAAAAGTGCATACCAAAAGGAGCATGTTATGGTTGTCTCCGGAGGGGCCCTGCCAGAATCTTACACATACAGAGGCAGATGCTAGCAACCGACCATTGGACTGGGAGAGCTGAAAGGGTTTACAGCCCCATGGGAAGAACAATGTCCTCCTGTTTCATCTCATGAACAGTTATAGCACATTTCTATGACTGGAAAGTTATTGTTTTTCACTCTATAAACACTCTTCAATGAACATCTTTGTAACTATATTATGCAGGCTTACCAATTATTTCCTCAGAATTATTTCACAAATATGTGATTACATGACCAAAACATCTTCATATGTTAAATTGTTACTCTCTTCCAAAACTTTATGAATTTCACTCTCAGCTCCTCTGTATGTATAATTACCTACTGTCTACACCATTAAAACCTCTGCCTTTTTTCCCCACTAATCAACTCCTGATGACTCAGCCAGTGATTCTCCACAGTAGGAAGAAAGGCAGGTAGGCAGCTGTCACTAAATGATAAATCAACAGATTTTCTCGATATGAATTATTTGTCTACCAGGATTACTCTTTGCCTGGTGGGAGGTCTGCCTGTTTTGTACTGATAAGAATGCAGGAGAGACTTCTTCAGAGAGAAAAGTGAAACTCAAATGTGTGAGGGCAACCACCTTCGATCATTACCCACACAAGTCGAGTCTTCATTAATAAAATGCTGGTTGCAGTTGTATGTGGGTACATGCCCTATAATCCCTGCCCTTGGGGGTCATAATGAGCTTGAATCCAGCTACATAGCAAGTTTGAGTCCAGCACAGGCTACCTGAGACCTTGATTGCAAAACTTCATCTTTAGCTATTGTCTGAGACTCAACAGATAAGTTTTCACTGGGTACACAAAGTAGCCGGTAATGATTATAAACTTAGTACCACTCTAGGAGAAGCATTGAGTTGCTGAGGAAATGCATCCAATCTCTTGAAATGTCTGCATTCTATCCTATCAAGGGAACACATTAAGATGAGTTTCCACTTTCTCTTATTGTTCAGTGTCCCATGCCTTAGCTGTTAATGTTTAACCAAATATAATAATAATATTAAATATATGTAATTGTCAAGACCCATATACATTGTGTAAGATCATAGCTAGCATGGTATGTTCTGAATTTGAATTCAACTTTATTAACAATAAAGGATATACATATATACATATATTTATATGTATATATATATATATATATATACATATATACATATACATGCACACACACACACACACACACACAGTTTACTCCTTTGTGTCAAACTATCCCTTGAGATATGGTCAACCATCACTATGAACAGGAGCATGAGTATGTTCTTTAAAAGCCCCAGAACCACTTCCCTCTAATTCAGAATTATTCATTTCCAATTCCAAACTTCTAAAGATCACCCAGAAAAGAATGAGTAAAACTGAGACTGTTGAACTAGTGAAATGTCCCCAGTATCTTATATTGCACTTAACTATACTGTCAGACCAAATCTCTGCCTGTCCTTCTGCTGCAGCCTAAATCTACAAACCTTTAACTTTTTCAACACTAAAAGCTGGTCAAAACCAGAATTGTCTGATGGATATTAGTCATGACTACTGGTCATGAGTACTAGTCCTGATACTAGTCGAACTCTTATTTCCTCCTAAGCATGCCTTACATCTGGCTTGAAGATAGATGCTAATTGGTCATCCCACTTGTTGGCCTCCAAAGTCTTCCTGTGGCTTCCACTGTAGCCTCAGCCTTTCTCCTCCACTCCCCAGAGAACACATCTTCTCTGATTGTATAAACTGCTGCCCAGGTGGCCCACTGTCTATCTTTGTCCTAACAGAGTCAATTGTTCTACATTCCTTAGCAAATGGCTTCTTAAGTCTGTGCAACTTGGAGTTCACACCAAGCATCTTCTATGTGGGAATATTTGGAGTCTATTTCCATTTCCTTCTTTAATATGCATTACACCTCTACCAATTTCTGTCCATTTATCTTCTTATTAAAGAATAGAAAACAAAGGTGACCTGTCATATCCATTTTCATCATACCTAAGCATAGGGCAAGAACATAGGGAGGAATAATATAATTGGATTCATTGATAGAGAGAGCATTCACTCATGGCAGGGTTCACTCAGGGCTGTAGTGGTAGAGCATAAAACCACTTGCTCATATTTCAATGGACCAAGATGGAGACACTTCATCCCATTATCTCACCTTCTCCAGCTAGGTCACAATATCCCAAAGTTCCACAGCCAAAACCAACCAAACAAACAAAAAAGAAAAACAAAAAATACTTGTAATAAATTACTCAAATATCTGAGAATGTGGGAGACATTTTATATACAAAGTCCAATATTCCATCCTTAGCCACAGTGGGCTTCTTACCATCTCATAATGAAAAACTACATTCAGCCCAACTCCAAGCATCCCCCATAGCCTTAACAAGTCTCAATTCTACTCAAAAATTCATCAAAAGTGTCTTTTAATATACAGGCAATATTGTACTTATAAGAATCTATGAAATCTTGAGCAATTTATATAATTCTAGCACACACACACACACACACACACACACACACACACACACAATCATTCCCACTACAGAGAGGCATTGTAGGGACATGGCAAGAAAAGACAAATCAATGCCAAACTGAAACACCAACAAAGCAAATAACAAACACAGCTTCATCTCCACTAGCTGAGCTCATGATGTCATTATCTGGATATGCAAGGCTTGGGTAGCCCTGAGGGTCCAAATTGTTCTCTGTGAGGCATGTTCACTGCTTGGGGCTGATCCTGCTTAATACCTGCAGCATTCCTTGGCAAATGTCCCTAATTTCTGGCATTTCTAAAATCCTGGATCTCCACTGAATTCGAGGTTTTACTTCTGCATTTTCCTGTATAGGTACTTAGGAGCTATGTGCAGGGAATACAACCTTGCTACACATCTTTGGCTTCAGTGACCTTCTTCTACCTTGGTGCAAGTTTCCATGATGTATTCACTCTTGTATGCTTATAAAAGCAGCATCACATAGATGATGCCTAGCTTTGTAGCCAGCTTTATATGTAGCCTGTTCTGTTACTTAACTCCATCTACATTCACCCCTGGGTTCCTTTTAGCTCAATTGGAGAAAGCACTTCCCAGGGCAGTGTTTTTGTAATGACATACCCCAAAGGCTCTGTGCTTTTAGCCACTCTCCTTTCAAATGAATTGTATTGTTACACCCTGGAGATCTCCATGAGTAGGGTCTTGCCTAAAGATATCTATCTTAGGTTGTTTTCCAGCACTAAATTCATGGTTAGATCATTAGTGTTGAATTCATTCTCCTAGGGCCTGGGAAAACTTTAGGCAGATTCTTTGCCAGAAACTAACACAATGGCCTCCACTCCAATTTCCCAACCATCCTTGTTCTTTTCACATGCTTGCTTTTGCTGCATTTCCCTGGTCATTCTCATCTTCTATGCTCCACCAGAATAATCCATTAAGTTGTGTTTATGGCATTCTGGGAGATCTCTAGCCCTCAATATTAAATACTTTCACATTCTTCCTACAAACTTGTCCAGAAAACCTACAGTATTTTACCACAATGACAAACTAACTTCTTGGAAACAATTTTCTGGTTTTGATTTCTTCCTCATTGCTGACAAGAGAACCTTGGTGGATGTAAGGGTTCTTTGGAGTCATAGTTGAAGAGTGCAATCCATCCTGAAAGGGGAAGACGTGGCCGCAGGAATGACTTACAGCTAAGGTGGATGATGCTACATGTTTGCTCACATCTAAGTGGGCCAGGAATCAAAGAGAACTGGAAGAGACAGGCTATAAACCTCAAGGATTGTTCCTAAATATTCTTCCACAAAATCCTTACCATCCCAAGGGTCAGCATTCTCTCAAATCAGCACCATTACATGAGAGCCAAGTATTCAAACACATAGACCTCTGGAGAACATGTTACATAAAACCAAGTGGACAGAGACAGAGTGAATGACTACTGCACTTTCAATAATGGTGTCCTAACAGAAGGCTTGTTGAAAGCTGTACAGCATCTACAATGTTAAAATATTGTTGGAAACCAGTACAACAACATGAAGAAGTAAGGCTTTTAGGAAGTATTAATAATTGTGACATAAAGTCCTTGTTTTCATGGATGGGATTGTCCTTATAAAATGCATGGAAGGACAATATATTTGTCTCTTGCATTTTTGTCTTGGGAGGGAAAACACTAGAGTAACAATTCAATGTCAGAGTTCCCTCACAATATACCTAATCTACCAGGAATCTGGCCTTGTACTTCCTAGCTTCTAGAATATGAACAATGAATTCTTTACTATTTGTTATTCCTAAGATACTTTATTATATAGACAGTAGCAGACTAAAACAGTGGCTTATCTTGTTTTTACACAGGGGAACCAAGACTTGAACCTAAGTCTTCTAGGTCCAAAATAATGTTTTTCTAGTTCATAACCTTGAAAAAATCACACAGAATCAGCCTAAACACCCCTTTAAAACAGGGGTGTTCCTTTTCCACTGACTGATATAGAAAATTTCATCTGAACAAAAAATTCTGAGTTTTGCCCAGGTGAATCTTGTACTCAGTCACAAAAATACCAAGTTAAAACAAAAAAGAATCATGAATCAGGCAGACAGACACACCCTGCCTAGAATCTGCACTGTGAGATAAGAAGCACAAATTAAATACTAAGAAATATCTAGCCAAAGATTAATAGTAAATGAAAGAGTTAATTGACCTATGCAAAACTTAAAATGCACAAAGAAACTCTAAAAGTGTAAAAAGTTTCTGTTGTCTTCTACACAGTATGGTCCCCTCAGGCAGACATGTCATCCCAGCACAAGCCCCACGGGATGAAGATATTCCAGTTAGCAATAGACCACAGACGTCTCAATGTGGAAGATAGCATTCAGTAGGCTTTTGATTATATAGGATGCTGTAGTTTCCTGCAAAAGTAAGAGAGAAAAGGAAGAAACCTTCTCTTAAGCTCTTGCTTAATTACCCTCCTGGACTAATCAGGGGAGAGGAGATGCTATCTCTTCCTCTGACCTTTTCATCTGTTTCCTACTGTGGTTTGTTTCATTTTCTCAAAACCACAAAAAGAATAAAACAAGGTGATGAGGCTGAAGTCATCCCCTCTGCAGCCTCCTCTGACATGACACACTTCTTTATCCTTAAGCCAAATCATGTAAGAATTCTGTTGAATAAATAGCAGGTTACTACTGCTAATTGCTATGGAAATGCATAGCAAAATGCTCCTTAGTTTAGGCTAAGCAGAATTTTTTCCTTAAAATTACTACAAACACTATATGCACTGATTACAGTTAGCATTGTAGTTTCTTCTAAGATTCTATGGCCTCTAGATTAACAGATACAGGAGTCCCAGAATTGCCATAGTCTGTAAGACAGAAACAAATGGGGGTGAGGGTTCAACTCTGAGTCTATACAGGAAAGATGATTTGTGAATAAGGTACTGACTGCATGAAGACCTGAATGCTGACTCCCTGGACCTGTGTTAAGTCTATATTTGGCAGAACATGACTGTAAGCCCAGAGCTCCTGCTCTCCAGCTCAGGGATAGAGACACATCTGACCTCAGTCTTAAAGACTACCCGATTTAGTTGAATTGGCAAGCTCTGTTTTCAACAAAAGACCTTGTCTCAAAACAAAAAGAGTAAAGTGCTATACAGGAAGACACCTGAATTCAAGTTCTGGGTTTCACATGTGCACACACACACACCACAGGCATGCACACATTCATGCATAAACCACACACAGCAATAAAAACAAATACCACTAGAAATTTCAACCATCTAAATAGATGGTCTGCTATACTATGAATACAAATACTTTTAAGTTCTCAAGTTTGCACATAAAATAATCATGTAAAACAGTGTCAAGGTAACCTGGAAAACTATCAAGTCAACATTTATTATATCATTCTTTGCTGTTGTTGTTGTTTTATTTGTTTGAATGGTTTTGGTTTTTATAATGGATTTTCATTTTCTGTTCCTTGGTGTTTTGCCTGAATTTATTTCTACAGTTGATGAGGAACTGGACAGGGAGGATCTGCCATGTGGGTGCTGGGAATTGAACCCAGACCACCTGGCAGAACCACAAGTGCTCTGAAGCACCGAGCTCTCCCTCCAGACCCCACTCTCTGTTTTTAAGCCAAGAATTTGTTTCTATCCTCTCTGCATCTTCATAAGTGACGTTCTACATGGGTAGTGAAACTTTCAGAATCTGTATTAAATGGACAGTTTGAGACATAAAAGCAGCAACCTTTAGCTCTTGGTCAGACAAAGAAGGGATTGAACAATGCCAACTAATGTGCTTGTCTTACTCAAGAAAGTACACTGTGTTTGTTTCGTTTTGGTTTGTTGTTTTATTTATGCTTTGGGTTTTGTTTGTTCGGTTGATGTTTTGATTTGTTTTGGTTTGGTTTTTTTTGTCTTTTATTCAGTCAACTGTCAATCACTTGCTGTTTTTGCTTCACAGATTATTCTATTCTGCAAATTTAATCAATGAAACATCCATACTTCTCAAGTTACAGAATATTTTTTAATTTGAGTGGTCTTTAATGATAATGTCCTAAGAGCCTGGGCATAACTGATTCTATTTTTTTTAAACCAAATATACCATTTTCTGAAATTTTCAGTCTATCAAAAGTTCCTCTCAAGCAAAAAAACAGAATGACCAGTGTGTGTGCATTTGATAAAGATCTATGATATCACAAATACTCAGCTATCTTCTTGGAATTGGAGTGGAAGGTTCTATTCTCCCCAGTTTAGAAATCACAATTTAGAAGTGCACATGCCCTGGATTCCACATTCCAGATTGGAATCGGAAAGTACCATAAGTCACATCAAGAAGAATTTAGAATCGTCTCGTGATCCCTGCACAGCACAGCGCCTGTTCATTATAACCAATCTGCTTGGCGTTCTGCATTCCTGAGTTTGGTCTGAGTCTGCCCTCCTCATTTACTTTTTTCCTGCATTATAACACTACTTCCTTTCCCACTTTCTATGATAATTTAATCCCACAGGTCTCTCCTTAGCTTCCTCAATTAACCTTTCCGTATTGGCTCTTCCATGGCCATCTTCAGAAAGACTCAGTTACTCCTACTTTTAAATAACTTTTACCAACTGTGCTCAGTTAATTTAGAAATAACCTCTTTCTGGTAATTCTAAATGTCATTCTCTGACTGATCTGACCCATTCCTTTTCTGAGATTCTTCTCTGTGGTGGCTTCTGTGAGGATGAAACACATTAAAATCATTTCTGCTTTCCTCTCTTTGGACAGCCTTTCCTCTTCATGTTCCTCTTGTCCTTTCTTAGTTTCTTATTCCATATTTCTCTGAGTCTTTCAGTGACATAAATCTTGCCTTAAGCTATTCCTTCTTTTTTGCTGAATTTCTTTTTTTTTTAAATTTTATTTTCTAAGATTTTTTTAATTACATTCCAAATCATTTCCCCTTTCCCGTTTCCTCCCTCCCATAAGTCCCATAAGCCCCCTTCCCTCCCTCTTTTCCCCATTCAACCCCCTCTCGCTTCTCTGTCCTGGTGTTCCCCTACATCCAGTCCAATGAGGAATTGATGATCATCTTAAGGACTAAGTGATCTGATCTGGCTTAAGGCTAGAAAATTAAATTGAGTAGTGAAAGGGATTTGAACTGGCTAATTCATGATATAAGGAGGAAGAACAAGTATTAAGTAGAAATTAAGAAATGCCTGCAGAGAGAGCATCCCTCAGGCTTGTACAGTGAAAGAGGGGGGTGTGCGGCTTGCTGAAACAAACAACGAACAAATTGGCAAGGCATCGTGACTAGCCACACACACTCTCAGAGGGTGATGAAGGACTCTGAGTAACCTCATATGTATAGCTTTCAGGACGTGTCCAAACACATAAATAACTTTAAAACATATAAACTTGGTAAATGATGAAAGGTGATGCAAAGGCCATGATAACGAGGTGAATATTGGACACACTCTAACTGTCAAAGTCATACATAGGCTGGGTGATTAATGTTCATGAAAAAAAAATCTCTTGAAAAAAATAAAATAAAAAGAACAGTCACATATGAAAAGTACTCACATAAGACACAATTGCAAAATAGCTACTTATTTTTTTAACTTTTACTGATTTATTGTGAATTTCACATCATGCATTGCAATGTCAGTCATCTCCCTGTTCCTCTGCCCATTCCCTCTGCCCTTTAAGCTGCCACCCCCAAAAGAAAACAAACAAACAAATGGATGAATCAAATCTCAATAGGGAAGCTGTGGTATATCATAGTTTGTCACACAGTGCACTCCTTTGCCTGAACAGCTTGAGTCTCAGATGTTCACTGCAATGAGTCATTGGTCTGAATTGAGGCCTCTAGCTTCAATTGTTACACTATCAATCCTGAATCTTCACTGGGACTCCCCTCAGATATCCTCTTGTTACCCTAGGTCATGGAGATCCTGAAGTTCTGAATTTGGAGGACTGGCCACCTTAAGTGTTACAGCAATTCATGAGTTGGGTGGATGTTTGGATGAGCCAACTCAAAGCTCTGGGCCTGGGCCTGAGTGGTAGCTGAATTAGTCAGTCTACAAGCTCTCCTGGATGGATGCCACCAGGGTTAACTCTCTGGCACTGCCCTGGTAAGGGGCAAGAACAGCTCTCCTGCACTCACTCCCTTGGGGCTGGTTCACCTTTGCCCCTGTCATCAGGGTCAGCTGTACTGTGCTCCCTGGGCAAGGTGAAGGACTGCTTTCCAACGTACTATAGCCAGTTAGAGGTGAGGTCACCTCTCCTGCTCTCAGGACCTTGAGACCAGCTGTCCCATGTTGCCCAGGTGAGAGATGGGGCCATCTCTCCTGTGCCCATACCAACACATAGCCACAGGGTCATCTACTTACAAGTGGTCAGAGAATTACAAAGGAATGGGATGAAATAGATTTCAGAATTCAAATATTACATGAAAATTAAGTGAAATGTGAAATTCAGAGTGT
The DNA here is from genome assembly GCA_036184795.1 of Tokudaia tokunoshimensis. Taxonomy (NCBI): domain Eukaryota; kingdom Metazoa; phylum Chordata; class Mammalia; order Rodentia; family Muridae; genus Tokudaia; species Tokudaia tokunoshimensis. The sequence goes on along the minus strand of BTHU01000003.1, from coordinate 11,627,428 downwards.
GTGTTACATTTGAGACTTAAAATACCAGTGGTCATTGTTCTTGTAATTTCCAGTGAACAATGAATGCAGAAACCACAGGGGAAAAGCACTGAAGAACATTGAAACTGTTATTCGAGGTCTCTGCCATGAGAAAGAAGCACTGATTCAGTACTGGTAACAATCAAATGAAGGAAGACTTCCCTGTCTGCTTCTCATGAAGGTCACTCCTCCCTTATTAGAATCAAGTCACAGTCAGAACTCTGCCACATTTCCATGTCTACTTATTAAGTACCACAGTCACACAATGGGTGCAACACGACCTTGTGATGAGGAGCCCTGTGCACACAGTTTGCTGGAATGAAGCACTGAGCAACATTAATCAAAATACTTCAAGAGATTCATAACTTCCAAGTTCAATACCATCTGTTTCTCCAACTTACAGTCTAATCAGAGAAACAGTGAATTTAAAAGACAGTCATCCCTCCTTTGCTGCCTGTCCTATTCGTTCCGACATGGTAGACCTGTGCTAGGTCTGCCACGGGGGAAGACCCCATTTCCTGGCACTTTCTAGAGATCCAGCAGCAGCGGAGCATTTGGCCTGTGCCAGGTCTGCATGGAGGAAGCCCTCATTTCCTGAGATCCAGCAACAGCAAGGCATTCGAGAACCAACAGTTTACAGGACATTCAACTCTTGCCAAATCTGCCACAGGGAAGACCCCATTTCCTGATACTTCCTGGAAAACCAGCTGTATGCAGGACACTTGAGAGAAAGGGAATCCCAGGAGTACAGATACACAGGCCTGAAGGACAGAGAAGTCACAGTCAGAGACAGCAACACCAGCTAATACTGGAGATAACTAGATGGCCAAAGACAAACACAAGATCATTACCAACAGAAACCAAGGCAACATGGCACCATCAGAACCCAGTTCTCCCACAACAGCAAATCCAGGATACTCTATCACATCAGAAAAGCAAGAACTGGATTTAAAATCACATCTCGTGATGCTGTTAGAGGAATTCAAGAAGGACGTAAATAACTCCCTTAAAGAAATAAATGAGAACATGCGTCAATGGGTAGAAGTCCTTAAAGAAGAATCACAAAAATCCCTTAAAGAAATGCAGTAGAATATGGGTCAACAGGTAGAAGCCCTTAAAGAGGAAACACAAAAATCCCTTAAAGAAATATGGGAAAACATGGGTCAACAGGTAGAAACACTTAAAGAGGCAACACAAAAATCCCATAGGGAACTATTGGAGAGCATGGGTCAACATGCAGAAGACTTTAAAGAGGAATCACAAAAATTTCTAAAAGAAACACAAGAGAACATGAGTCAACAGGTGGAAGCCCTTAAAGAGGAAACACAAAAATCCCTTAAAGAATTTCAGGAAAACAAAAGCAAACAAGTGAAGGAACTGAACAAAACTATCCAAGATCTAAAAATGGAAGTAGAAACTATTAAGAAATCGCAAAGTGAGATGTCTCTAGAGATAGAAAACCTTGGAAAGAATTCAGGAGTCATAGATGCAAACATCAACAATAGAACACAAGAGATAGAAGAAAGAATTTCGGATGCTGAAGATTCCATAGAAAACATTGACTCAACAGTCAAAGAAAATACAAAATGCAAAAAGCTAGCAACCCAAAACATCCAGGAAATCCAGGAGCGAGGATTTACATCTTATAGGGCCAGTAAACATCTTCAACAAAATTATGGAAGAAAATTTCCCTAACCTAGAGAAAGAGATGCCCATGAACATACTAAAAGCCTATAGAACTCCAAACAGACTAGGCCAGAGCAGAAAATACCAAATGCACTAAATAAAGAAAGAATATTAAAAGCAGTAAGGGAAAAAGGTCAAGTAACATATAAAGGCAGACTTATCAGAATTACACCAGACTTCTCACCAGAAACTATGAAACTTAGAAGATCCTGGGCAGATGTCATACAGACCCTAAGACAACATAAATGTCAGCCCAGACTGCTATACCCAACAAAACTTTCAATTACCATAGACAGAGAAAAGAAGACGTTCCATGACAAAAGCAAATTTACACAATATCTTTCCTCAAACCCAGCTCTACAAAGGATAATGGGTGGAAAATACCAACAGAAGGTGGGAAACCACACTGTAGAAAAAGCAATAATCTTTCAACAAACCCAATAGAAGATAGCTACACAAACAAAATTTCATCTTTAATAAGGAAGATAACAGTAAGCAACAATCACTTTTCCTTAATATCTCTTAACATCAATGGTCTCAATTCCCCAATAAAAAGACATAGACTAACAGACTGGATATGTAAGCAGGACCCAACATTTTTCTGTATACAAGAAACCTACCTAAGTAACAAAGACAGTCACTACTTCAGAGTCAAAGGTTGGAAAACAATTTTGCAAGCAAATGGTCCCAAGAAACAAGCTGGAGTAGCCATTCTTATACCGAATAAAATTGACTTTCAACCAAAAGGTGTCAAAAAAGATAAGGAAGATCACTTCATTCTGGTCAAAGGAAAGTCTACAAAGATGAGCTCTCAATTCTGAATATCTATGCTCCCAATGCAAGGGCACCCACATTCATAAAAGAAACTTTACTAAAGCTCAAAGCACACATTATACCCCACACAATAATAGTGGGAGACTTCAACACCCCACTCTCAACAATAGACAAATCATGGAAAGAGAAACTAAACAGAGACACAGTGAAACTAACTGAAGTTATGGAACAAATGGATCTAACAGATACTTATAGAACATTCCACCCTAAAGCAAAAGAATATACATTCTTCTCGGCACCTCATGGCACCTTCTCCAAAATTGACCATATAATTGGTTACAAAACAGGCTTCAACAGATACAGAAATATTGAAATTATTCCACGTACCTTATCAGATCACCATGGCCTAAGGCTAGTCTTAAGCGCAAACAAAAACAATGGAAAACACACATGCACATGGACTTTGAACAATGCTCTTCTCAATGATAGCTTGGTCAAAGAAGAAATAAAGAAAGAAATTAAAGACTTTTTAGAATTCAATGAAAATGAAGACACATCATACCAAAACTTATGGAACACAATGAAAGCAGTGCTAAGAGGAAAACTCATAGCTCTGAGTGCCTCCAAAAAGAAAATGGAGAGAGCCTACACTAACAGCTTGACAGAGCACTTGAAAGCTCTAGAACAAAAAGAAGCAATTACATCCAAGAGGAGAGGCAGCAGGAAATAATCAAACTCAGGGCCGAAATCAACCAAATAGAAACAAAAAGAACTATACAAAGAATCAACAAAACCAGGAGCTGGTTCTTTGAGAAAATCAACAAGATAGATAAACCCTTAGCCAGACTAACCAGAGGGCAAAGAAGCACCACCCAAATTAATAAAATCATTAATGAAAAAGGAGACATAACAACAGAAACTGTGGAAACTCAGAAAATCATCAGATCCTACTACAAGAACTTATACTCAACAAAGTTTGAAAATCAGGATGAAATGAACAACTTTCTTGACACATACCATGTGCCAATGTTAAAACAGAATCAGATAAACCATCTAAATAGTCCCATAAGTCCTGAGGAAATAGAAGCAGTCGTTAATAGTCTCCCATCAAAACAAAGCCCAGGACCAGATGGATTTAGTGGGGAATTCTATCAGATCTTCAAAGAAGAGCTAATACCGATACTCTTCAAAATATTCCGTGAAATAGAAACTCAAGGAATACTACCCAACTCATTCTATGAAGCCACAATAACAATTATACCTAAACCAAACAAAGAAGGAGAACTTCAGACCAATCTCCCTCATGAACATCGATGCAAAAATACTCAACAAAATTCTGGCCAACCGAACTCAAGAATGCATCAAAACTATAATTCACCATGAGCAGGTAGGCTTCATCCCAGGGATGCAGGGATGGTTCAATATACAGAAATCCATCAACATAATCCACTATATAAACAAACTCAAGGGAAAAAAACCACATGATCATTTCATTAGATGCTGAAAAAGCTTTTGACAAAATCCAGCAACGCTTTATGATAAAAGTCTTGGAGCAGGAATCCAAGGCCCATACCTAAACCTAGTGAAAGCAATATACTGCAAACCAGTAACCAACATCAAATTAAATGGAGAGAAACTCAAAGCAATCCTGCTAAAATCAGGGACCAGATAAGGCTGCCCATTCTCTCCCTATCTATTCAACATAGTACTTGAAGTTCTAGCCAGAGCAATCAGACAACAAAAAAAGGTCAAAGGTATACAAATTGGAAAAGAAGTCAAAATATCACTATTTGCAGATGATATGATCATATACTTAAGCGATGCCAAAACTTCCACCAGAGAACTCCTAAATCTGGTAAACAACTTCAGCGAAGTGGCTGGATATAAAATTAACTCAAGCAAATCAGTAGCCTTCCTCTACTCAAAGGATAAACAAACTGAGAAAGAAATCAGGGAAATGACACCCTTCACAATAGTCCCAAATAATATTTCATACCTTGGTATGACCCTAACAAAGCAAGTGAAAGATCTCTATGACAAAAACTTCAAGACTCCGAAGAAAGAAATCAAAGATCTCAGAAGATGGAAAGATCTCCCATGTTCATTGACTCGCAGGATCAATACAGTAAAAATGGCCATCTTGCCAAAAGCAATCTACTGACTCAATGCAATTCCCATCAAAATCCCAAATCTTCATAGATCTAGAAAGAGAAATTCTCAAATTCATCTGGAATAACAAGAAACCCAGGATAGCAAAAACTATTCTCCTCAACAAAAGATCTCCTGGGGGAATCACTATCCCTGACCTCAAGCTCTACTACAGAGTAATAATGATAAAAATTGTATGGTATTAGTATGGTGACAGGCAGGAAGATCAATGGAATAGAATTGAAGACCCAGATATGAACCCACACACGTATGGTCACTTGATATTTGACAAAGGAGCTAAAAATATCCAGTGGAAAAAAGACAGCATGTTTAACAAATGGTGCTGGATCAAATGGCAGTCAGCATCCAGAAAAATGCAAAGTGACCCATTCTTATCTCCTAGTACAAAGCTCAAGTCCAAGTGGATCAAGGACCTACCCATAAAACCAGACACATTGAAGCTTATAGAGGAGAAAGTGGGGTAGAATCTTGAACACATGGGCACAGGGGAAAAGTTCCTGAACAGAACACTAATGGCTTACGCCCTAAGAATAAGAATCGACAAATGGGACCTCGTGAAGCAGCAAAGATTCTGTAAGGCAAAGGACACGGTCAGTAGGACAAAAAGGCAACCAACAAATTGGGAAAAGATCTTTACCAATCCTACATCTGATAGAGGGCTAATATCCAAGGTATACAAAGAACTCAAGAAGTTAGGCTCAAGAGAGTCAAATAACCCTATTTAAAAATGGGATGCAGAGTTAAACAGGGAATTCTCAAGGAGGAAACTCGAATGGCTCTAAAGCACCTAAAGAAATGTTCAGCATCCTTAGTTATCAGGGAAATGCAAATCAAAACAACACTGAGATTCCACCTCACACGGGTCATAATAGCTAAGATGAAAAATTCAGGGGACAGCAGATGCTGGAGAGGATGTGGGGAAAGAGGAACACTTCTCCATTTTTGGTGGGATTGCAAGCTGGTAAAACCACTCTGGAAATCAGTTTCGTGATTCCTCAGAAAATTAGACATAGTACTACCTGAGGACCCAGCTATACAACTCCTGGGTATATACCCAGAAGATGCTCCTACATGTAATAAGGACTCATGCTCCACTATGTTCATAGCTGCCTTGTTCATAATAGCCAGAAGCTGGAAAGAACCCAGATGTCCTTCCACTGAGGAATGGATACAGAAACTGTGGTATATATACACAATGGAGTACTATTCAGCTATTAAAAACAACAAATTCATGGAATTCTTAGGCAAATGGATGGAAGTAGAAAGTGTCATCCTGAGCAAGGTAACCCAATCACAAAAAAACGCACATGGTTTATACTCACTGATATGTGGATGTTAGCCCAAAAGCTCAATATAAACAAGTTACAATTCACAGACCACAGGAAGCTCAAGAAGGTGGAGGACTGAAGTGGGGGTGCTTGGGTTCTTCTGAGAAAGGGACCAATACACTTACAGGAGCAATAATGGAGGCAAAGTGTGGAACATGGACTGAAGTAAAGGCCCCTCAGAGACTGCCCTACCTGGGGATTCACCCTATAAACAGTCACCAAACCCCAACACTACTATGGACGACAAGAAGCACATAACAAAAGGAGCATGCCATGGTTGCCTTCGGAGGGGCCCTACCAGAGCCTTATACATACAGAGGCAGATTCTAGTAGCCAACCATTGGTCTGGGAGTGGGGTCCCCAATGGAGGAGTTGGAGGGCAGTCCGGAGGAGCTGAAGGGGTTTACAGCCCCACAGGAAGAACAATGATGTTGACCACCCAGATGCCCCAGGACTCCCAGGGACTAAACCATCAACCAAGTGGTATACATGGTTCCAGCCAAAAATGTGGCAGAGGAATGCCTTGTCGGACATCAGTGGGAGGAGTGGTCCTTGGTCAGGTGAAGGCTAAATAGATGCCCCAACAAGGGGAAATTGAGGAGGGGGAAGTGGGAGTGGGTCAGGTGGAGGATCATATACTTGGAGGCAGGGAGTAGGAGGAGGGGTTGGGGGGTTTTGTGGAGCGGGGAAACTGGGAATGGTTTTGCCACTTGAAATGTAAATGAGGTTTATATTTAATAAAAAAAGGCAATCGTAGCATATGATGCAGTGTTTGCATGTGAGAGACTCATTGGGCATGGTAGTTAAATGCACAGCTTAAAAAGCTAGGAGAACCAGTAAATCATTCTTGATTTACAGTCATTTAACCCATGGGATTCGTAACGTGGTAGAGTCTATAGTGTTGGTAAAAAACGTTGTTGTGACTACTAAATATGTTATCATGTCTTTGTTGCTAATAGCAAGTCTCATGTAGACTCTTTTAAAACAGATACAAACTGAAGGGCACCATGAAACAGAGAAGACATAGTTCTAGAATTTTACATCAGGTAGCTATTCAATTTCACAGGGAAGGTAACATTTAAGTAGAGAGTTGAAAGTAGTCTGATAACATATTAATATTTTGGTAACTTAAGGAAAAAATCCTCTAAATAGAAACACAAGCTCTACTCATCAAACTCCATGGAACGGAGGTCAAGATGGCTGGGTTAAGGTGCAGTGAGTGTGACAACCATGTCAGACAAAAGCAAATGAGGATAGGAGATACACTGCAAAGTGCTCTTAAGTTATAGGGGCATTGGAACATTTGGGCATTTTGACTGTCTTTTACAGAGATTCCTCTGTCTCCTATGCCACACACAGTTTGAAGCCCAAAGCCACTGAAAAATACCAGGTTAATACTATATAAGGCTTTGGCCAGAAAGAGCATGTAAAGAGGGAAAACACAAACAACCAAACAAAAGGAAGAGGAGGGAAGGAGAAGATAGAAAAGAAGGAGGAGGAAGAGAAGGAGGAGGAGAAAGAGGAAGAGAAGGAAAAAGAGGATGAGGAGAAGGAGAGGGAGGGGGAAAAAAAACAAAAAGAGTGCCATTTGAGATATACTCAGACATCAATGCCTATATGTTTTGATGTCAAAGAAGATATGAGGTGCCAGAAAAAGATAGGTCAAGTGTTATTTAACATTAATCTTAATATTAAAAAGCCAATTAGGTAACATGAGAATTCTTACAAGAAGAGCAGCTTGAGGAATGTGGCTTTGGATATATTAACTGTGAGGTACTGATTGCACATTCAAGTTGTGATGTGAAGTACACAGCTGAGTCTACTTTGAAAAGGCTATTCCATCTAAAAATGTCTTTGGGAATTATCTGTGATAAACAGAGCTTAGAACCATGGGAGGAGGATAATGAAGAGAAATCATAGTATGTGTGTTTGTATGTGTAAGAGGCAGAAAATGGAGAGATGAGGGTGCACAAAGATCAGCAGATTGATCACCAAAGGGAAAATGCCTACAGAAAGCATTCACTACCTCAGGAGTCAAGGAAGAAGATGCCAAGGAAGCCAAAAAGAAATCAAGGTAAGGAGGTATTTTGGGAAGCAAGTACAAAATGCATTTTAAAGAAGAGCGAAGGACCAATTTTGTTCACTGATTTACCTGACAGTAAGAGATAAGTAAGGAGAGGATGTAGATGTTAATGGTAGTGACAGACTACTAGTGAAGTTAATATGCTGAGGCTCAGGAGTATCTTGGAAGTAAGATCAGGATACTGATGATATGAAAGAAAAGAGAAAATGATTTAGCTTTTCAGAGCTTGTTGTACATATAAGAAAAAAATTAGGGTCTGGAGACAGACAATTAAGGAAAAAGCAACGAAAAGTTTTGGAGGAAAAAAATTTATCGGGAAAAAATTCAAAAGGAAGATTTTCTCTAGCTTTCCTGACATCAAGTTTATCACCAACCCACTTCTTTGACAAGAAAATTTAAGGCCATGCAAATGATTTCTGTTCTAGAACATTGCCTCTGGGGTTCACTTTATACCATAACTGCATTCTCCAGGAGAGTGCTATTCTGCAAAAAATGCATGTCTGTTAGAAAGGCTCATGACCTCAGGCTCACACCGAATAACTCTTCAATCTTAAATTATCCCGTTGCTGTGGGCCTACTGCCGCAGTCATGTCAACTGAATTATTATGATAAGTTTAGCTTGTCTTTCACATTGCATTTCTGAGGCTCTTAACTCTAACTCAACACATGCTGACAGGATCCACCATGAAGATCCAATCTCCATCTCACCTCTACCGTTGGGATCGCTGTATGTATTTAATAGCAGTGCCCATAAGGCATGGTGGGCACTCACATCTCTCCAGTTGCTATGTTCACATGTCTGTTTTATTTTAAAGTTAGTTGATTCACTCGTCAAACATTCAACAGTAAGCTATCAGTCTTCCTGATACTAATTATACAGATATTCACAGATATTCTAGTTTTCCAAAATGAAAAGAATGGAACATAAAATATAATAAACTGTAAAAGGAACTTTTATTTGTCAGATGTAATTATGATCTCAGAGACTTACTGCTGAATAAGCTAACCCTGTCTAGCTCTTTCTGAACACTGGCTGGCTGGCTCAGACTGTTCTCCAAGCTGCTTGATTCAGTCTTGCTTCCCTCAGCTTTTCACTGAAGTGCTCTATTTGGCTGCAAACTAACTCTGGCAATTTGTTCTAATCTTCTGGTTCCTTCTTATTCTCTGGCTTAAACTGTCTCTGCTAACCTGCACTGCAGGGCAGGAACTCAACTCCACTACACTGAGCTGACTGACTCTCCCCACACTGCTATTAATTAGACTCTCTTTCCTGTCTGTTCTGGTGAGAGATGGGCATATCTTATCTCTCGTTTATTCTGCAATCTCTTTCTCTGATTCATCACTTTTTCTGTCCCTCAATTATATGTCATTGTTGGGGATTGAAGATGTGTACTAAAGGCAGTCTATATTCCAACCAGAGGAACCAAAGGTGTATTGTATATATGCATTCCAGCTGCATCACACAGACCTAGACATATCTTAAATGTGATCCCTTGCCAAAATAGCCTTGTTGCTGTATTTAAAGGACAACAAATTTAAAAACTAGTGGATCAGAGACTCAAACAACTGAAAAAATAATTTCTTATACAATGTAATTAGTATTTAATAAGAGTAGTTTAAAAATATAAGGATCCACAGAAGAATAACTGAATAAAAAGTGTGACTGCTGTTGTAAAGTTTATCCAGGAGTTAAAGATTAGTCAGAAATTATGCAGGTAAATGCCATAAGAAGAAATTGAAAAGGGACAGTACAGTTCAGTGTAGATCACTGGTTAGAATGCACGAGGCTCCAAGTTATTTCCAATACCAGGAAGGAAGATGATTTGGAAGAAGAAGGAAGAGCAGGTGGCATAGGTGAAGGAAGGGGAGGAGGAGGACGGGAGGGAGAGAAAACAGGGAAGAAGAAGAGGAAGAGGAGGACATTTTTATTTTGGTGAGTAGATGGATATATATCTTAGGTTTTTTTTGTGTGGGAAGGAAGCATCATTCAAGAAATGCAGTAGATCAGTCACCATTCTGTGTTTTTGTAAGGTCTTTTGCTAGGATCTGGGATGGCATGGCTTTTTGCCATAAGGAAGCAAAACCAATGTTCTTTGACCTCATCAAATTCGACTAAAAGATCTCGTGTTTTTGTAGTTGGGCTGAGGAAGGTGTTTAGAAGGTCCCAAGGTCATTGCTGGGTTAGAGCCATCTAGGAGAACAATGGGCCTAGTCAGTATTTGCAGTAATATTCACAAAAGATAAGAACTGGGAATTACCTGAGTGTCCAGAATTCACCCATAAAAACTGTCATTTGCAACTTGAGAGCATTAGAGATCAACATGTTAGGTGAACTAAGTCAGACACAGAAAGATGAGAGTATAGCACCACAGGAGCTCATTCAAATGGAATTAAAAAGCACCCATCTCACAGAAGTTGGGGATAAAACAATGCCTTGCAGAAGCTGAGGAGAGGAGACAGAGCACATCTGCAGGAGTGCAAACCCAGGAGCACACAAACACATCCTAGGTGTTAGGATTACAAATGTGCGCCTTAGCAACCAACCATGAGACAGATTTAGAGAGCTGTGAGGGGAGAGCTCTTAGGCATAAATTTGATACCTTGGATCATAAATGTATAGTGAAGCAAGCATCCATTAACATCAGGAATACAGGTGTTCCAAAACAGAACAGGTGAGAAAGCCAAAAACAGGCTAATTTTAATGTCCATGAAGAATTAGTATATACAGCTAGTTAATGTTTGGAAAGTCAGATCTGGGCTTTCTAAGAGATGCTATGGAGATATGAGTTCACCAGGATGTGTGTGGAAGGAAATTAAAGTTGAAACAGTGGGCACAATCCCCTGGGAGAGTGTCAGGAAAGAGTAAGGGCATTCTAGAAAAGAATCATGGGAGAGATCTACCCTTGGCAGGCTGCTCGAGCTGTGCCTAGAATACAGTTGCCTTGTATGCCTTTGCCATCTTTTTTCTCAAGCTTATTAACCAATAAAAGCTGACAAGACCCAGCTTCTAAACTTAAATCTCAAGAAAGTATTTATGTCTAGGATTTCCATTCTTGGACCACGTATTTCTTTTTTGATAATTTGCTTACGTTTTCCAGGAGTCTCTGATAATTTCAAATGCTATTGTTTCTCCTGTAATTTCTGGCAGAAATGTCCAATATTATTTGAAGATGTTATGTTCTTGGTCCATGTTCAGCTGTTCTAGTTTTCCACAGAACATCAACTCTCTATTCACAGAAGATAACTTAAGCGTATGCAGCAGAGGGTGGGGCAGACTCACAAGTGTGGCTTCCGTATCCAGGCATGCAGGCATTCTTACTGCCTCCTGTTTAGGTGCCTAGAAATATCTGGTTTTCTTAGTTTTCATTCTCTGGATAAATCCCCTACCTTACAAGGCAAGCCATTCCCCCAAACCCTTTCATTTTCAACAAGACACACAGAGTTTACAGTCTTGAATAAAGTACGCAAGAGTCATTCCTTTTGATGGTATGATTTAGTCCATCAACTGAATTTGGTTCAGACAATAAATTCAACCTTTTATCTGAGGTGAATTCTCATAGCCCAATATAGTTTGAATTGGAATAGTTCTATATTTCCATGAACTTATACTCCAGTGAGAAACCATAGTTCTTAATGGATTAGAAAATTAATTAAAGTGTATTAGGCTTTAAAATAGTCAGAGAAAATGGAAATAAGGGTATGTATCCATGCCCAAAACATATATTTAAACTTTTTCTGTGTAATTTCAACTTGAGCCATCGGCATTAATGTACAGATAACTCATTTTAAAATTGAGAAAGTAACTGTTATAATTTTTATAATTTCCCTTTACCAGAGCATTTATATACTGCCTCTAAAACTTTAAGTAAAATACATTCTAAGGATTTCTGTACCTCACAAACTTTATAGAAATTTCTTGGTCACTGACTACTTGAGATTGAATATAATAACTACTGAATGTGTCAAGCACTAAAATCAGTCTTACCTGTGTGCATCTGCCCTTCAAAGGTTTTAAGCTCCTGTTTTTAAGAACTTGACAAATATCCTTTAAATAGGAAATTGGGTTCTAGGTTGTTGCCAGTCCTCAGTGTAAGCAATCTTATGTTTCTGAACTGGCAGTGTTCACAGTTCCTCATCTCTGTCTGCAGATTACACCTACAGCTCTGTTCTAATACGGTCCTCACGGTGTCCACTCACTTCCCATCACTTGGAGAATAGCCTGTATGCAGACTTTTGTCCCCTGCATTCCCATCTATAAAGGGTTCTAGTCTGTAGTCTTACCATTCTTGGTCTGGTTTTGTAAGTTTTATTTACTTTTAATTGAAAATAGATTCTTTACACACAACCACAGTTTACTCACTCTCCACTCCTCCTAGGCACCCCTTCTCTTTCTTCCCGATCCACCCCGATTTTGTCTCCTATCAAAAAAAGAGGGCCTCCAAGTGAAGACAACCAAACAGGACAAAGTAAGATACAGTATGACAAGGTAAAAAGCCCTCATACCCAGGCTGGGCAACAGAGAAGGAGGAAGAGTCCCAGGAGCAGACAAGTGTCAAGGACATGCCCACTCCCACGGAACACTAAGCTAACGGTCACACATATCTGCAGAGGACCCAGTGTGCCTCTGCGAGCACTGTGCTTGCCTCTTCAGTCTCTGTGAGCTCATATGCACTCAGCTTAGTTGATTCAGTGGGCTGTGTTCTGCTAATGTCCTCCATCCCTCTGACTCCTACAATCTTGCTGCCTCCTCTTACCCAGAATTCCCCAACCTCGGAGGGGTGCGACCCTACAGAGACCTTTAATTTAGACTTCATCTCCAAGGCTTAGTGTCTGGCTCTCTGTCTCTGCATCTTCTCCCATTTGTTGCTGGAGGAAGCCTCTTTGATGATGATTGGATATGAGTACAGCAGAATTTTGTTAGGAATCATTTTCTTGGGGCTTGTTTGTTTGTTTGTCTTAACCTGTTATGTTTGCTTTGCTGTTTGGTTTTATCCTAGGCCTTTGAGCTAGTCTCTGGTTCTTGGCTACCCCAGCAGTGTTGGATAAGTGTTCTTTCTGGAAGAATGGAACTTAAGTCATATCAGATATTAATTGGCTATTCCCCTAAGTTCTATGCCACCACTTCCTTAGCACATTTTGCAAGCAGGACATAGGTCAAAGGTTTTGTGGTTGGGTTGATGTTCACCTTTATCTTTCGGTAATCTGCAGAGTACCTTCCCATATCAAAACCAGAGCATAGGGGTAAAGACTACAGGAAGGCACCAACTTGACCTTTTCATGTTCAATGAGCTGAATGGATATTTTTGTAGTATTAGGGCCTACTATTAGTTTGTAAAGAGCAAATCTCTGCCCTAGCATCATCCTGGATTGTTTGGGGGGTCACCACGGGACCTCCAAGCTAACAACTCAACCGAATGCAAACCAGTTCCTACACTGTGAGCCTTGACTGGCTATAAAAAATGACCAGTTCAGACTCCATGATCCACATTAATAAGAGTCCTCACTAGGATCACCTTAATATATTCCAGGAAGTTTCCATTGTGTCAAGTTCTACATCCCCAAACATCTCAACGTAAAACTAGATACATTAAACCTGATAGAAGAGAAAGAACTCATTGGCACAGGAAATGACTTTCTGAACAGAACACCAATAGCAATAATGGGCCTTCATGAAACTGAAAAGCTTCTGTAAGGTTAAGGACATCATCAATAGGGCAAAGTGGCAGCCTACAGAATGGAAAAGATTTTTACCAACTCCACATCCAATATAGGAATAGCAACCAAAATAGATAAAGAACTCAAGAAACTAGATATCAAATAATAATCCAAAACAAAATAATCCAACTTAAAATTAGGGTACAGATCTAAGCAGAGAATTGTCAACAGAGGAATCTCAAATGGCTGAGAAACTCTTAAAATGGTCAACATCCTTTGCCTCCAGGGAAAGGCAAATCATTCTGGAGTCTTTGGCCTTTGATGATTTAACTCCCAATGTCTTTATGAGAATTCTACCTGTATTTATCAGTTCTATCCAATAACTATTCATGATGGAGTCTGCAGAGCCACGCTTGATAGCCAGGCAATTCCAGGGGTGGAGCTCTGATTTCGGTCAACATATCCAGAAGGGATGGAAACCAGGCCTAAGTTGATTGGTACTGAGCTTAGTATCTATCAAGACTCAAGAGTTGATTAGTACTGAGCTCAGTATCTATCAAGACTCAAGACTTCGGAGCCATTTTCAGAATCAGAGATTTCAACATTGTGTGACCTGAAATTCCTTCCCACTGAAATCCTGCCTTCTTTTATGGAAATTTTTGTTTCTAAGGCCATACCTCCTGACAGCATTCCCTTCAGATCTGGAGGTGGATGTCACAAGTCTCCACCTCAGACTCCCCTACGCTCCTGGTTGCCTGATGAATATTGATGGGACACATATTTCTCTTAGTCATTTATAAGAGCTCAAGTAACAGATGAATTTTTCTACCCCTGCTGCTCTCAAAACTTTAGGAAGTATCAAGTGAACCATTAGGCATTTCATGATATTCAACTTGGGAGACCATGCTGGGAACAGTTGCAACTTAATGCCTTTTTAAATATACAACTGTGGGCTGTGTCAGATCCCATCCTATTACATTTTTCTGCCATTTTTTCATTTTATTGTGCAATTAATTGTTTATTATCAGTACTTTTTCTATCAAATAATGTTAATTATGTTATGTACATGAATTATTTCTCATTTCTTTTCATAAAGATTATAACATTTACAAAATCTTGGACGATATCTTGAGAGATCAACAAGGTCCCTGAATTGCCCTGTGCCAACTTGTCATAATGAAACTCTTTGCTGGGATCTATTTGGTCATTTCTTACATATGTAAATGTGAATCCTGTTACTTAGTAACTGACTCTTCTTTTTTATTCTGTAAGTTTTATGTAATTTATAAAACTAGAAAATAAATAGTGATGTTCTCAATATGAATCAGTTTTCTGGGAAATTTTAACAGGCTTTTATTCCTCTCAAAAATATAAGTATTGTAGGAATCTTAATAACTCTGTGTTAATTAATTTTCTATTATAGCAATAAAACACATGACCATGACAATTTACAAAAGAAGTCATTGTTTAATTGGTCTTAGGGTTCCAGAGGGTTAGAGCCCATGATGGTTGAACAAAAGCATGGTGGCAGGAACAACTGCGAACTCACATCTTAAACTGCAGGCCAAAAAGAGAGGGACAACCAGTGATGGTAGTCATTTTTGCCCCAAATCCCATCTCCAATGATATATCTCTTGAACAAGGCCACACCTCCTAATCCTTCCCAAGCTATTCTACTAACTGAGGACCAAGAATTCAACTCTATGAGACTATTGGGGTTATTCTTAGAGTTAACAACCTCCAAGTTATTTGTTATTAATATCCAAATAAGGTCAAAGCATGCAGTATTATAAGCAGTAATGACATTATCACTATATCTGAGGTGAATTTTTCAAAATTAAAAATCCGAGTTTAGAGGAAGTACAGCTTTGTTAACAGGAAAGAATGTCATAAATTTTGAAGAGGAATGAAAAGAATCTGGGGGTTCTTGTCATTCAGACTTTATGTGAAAGTAATCATTCTACAAAGGACTTGATTGACAGTAGTTCTTTCGTTGTCCTATTTGTGTGTGTGTGTGTGTGTGTGTGTGTGTGTATGAATGATCCTAACGCTTATGTTCATTGTGGGAAAAATCAAACAAAGTTTCAGTCATATTTCAAGTTCCTGAGGACAATACTGTTAGAGCCTGCTGCTATAGAATCCTACAGCCTGAATCACCAGAGAATCTCAGTAAATGCTTGTTGAGTGAAGCAATAAATAGGGAGATATATGGACCACCACCCATCATCGTGAAAGCTAATCTTGAGGGACACCTGGGTTGGACTTGGAATTACCTGAGACATCCTTTGATTAGAGCTCTGAGGGCATTTCCAGGGAGGTTTTATTGATCAGGGAATACGTACTATGAATATAGGAGGATTGGCATCCTAGACTGAAAACATGAGAAGGGAAAAGCCAGATGAACGTTATAATTCTCTATCCCCACTTCTTATTCCACTGAGAAATGAACAAGTTGTTCCTATGCACTGCTTCTCCACAGAGCCACCAGGCACCATGCCTCCTCCACCATGAAGGATGTTGCCTTCAAACCAGATAATCAAATAAAAATTTTCCCATTAAATTTTCTTGTCACAACACTGAGAAAGGTTAACTGATATGGTTGTACTTGTAACCTTAGGTATCCTTTCTCAATGTTGTGGCAAGAAGCAATTTAATTATTAAAATAAACAAAAATAGCATAAAAAATACTATAATTAGAAAAAAACTATGTAGCCATTTGTAACCTCTACCATAGTATTTCACTGAAATTATTTGGTATTATCTATTTAAGAACGCCAGTTCTTCTTGGATCTGATTGATAAATTAAGTCTTAACATATATCTGTCCAAAGGAATATGAATGGATCAAAGAAATTTTTTTCTAGCTTCTCTAGAAAAATAAGAAATGCAATAAAATCCATTTCTGCTTTCAGATAGCACATGCAGGTATCTTTCCAGTTCAATGTCTAGTGCCCTTTTGGCTGCAAATCGAGAACTACCAATACTAATTAGCAAACAAAAACACACATCTAATGGGGTTCCTAAAGGATATGCCTTAGTGTAATGAAGCACTTTGAATTTTTACAGAGCAACCAAAGATAAAAGAGCATTGTGTCAGCCCTGTAATTGATCATTTTGTCCCCTACCTTTCCTTACACAAAAGCCAGGCTTGTAAAGTATTTGCTAAAGGCCATTTGATTTTCCTCAGATGTAAAAAACAGATCTAATTAAAAAGCACACTTAATTTATAATAAACCTCCATTCTTCGTATGCTTTGTGCGCTTTTGAGAATATGTTTGCTCAGATGTGGGTTTCAACTCTTTGAAATTGTATGTAATAAAAAGCGTTAAGATAGCAGCAGTTCCATTTAAAGTGTTCTAAAATATCCTTTACCTAACGTTGGATTACTGATATATGTGTGTTCAATGCATGCATGTATATGTATATATGCATAAAGATAGATATATGCATGCAAAGATTTCTGGCCTCACATGATTTCTATATCCAGAGACTCATACATATAAACATCTTATTTATAAATGTCACTGAAAATCAGCCACCATTTTCCAAACAAAATATCTTGCAAGAAAACCCAATTTTGGGCTGGAGAGATGGCTCAGCAGTTAAGAGCACAGACTGCTCTTCCAAAGGTCCTGAGTTCAAATCCCAGCAACCACATGGTGGCTAGCAACCATCCATAATGAGATCTGATGACCTCTTCTGGGGTGTCTGAAGACAGCTACAGTGTACTTATATATAATAAATGAATAAATCTTTAAAAAGAAGAAAGATAAAACCAAATTTCCACAGTACTGCTACATCATTATCCTGGTTCCAGATTATATACTTTATATGTATATATTTACAAAGACAAAAATGGTGGCTTATACCTGCAATCCTACCACTTTGATGATCAGAAAGAAAGACTGGCTTGAATTAGAAGCCAAACTCAAAAGGGAAAAGAATGTATTCACAGTGTAAAACTAATGCCTCAGAAAACATATTATGTACATTTGTATATAAAGCAACAGAGACTAGAACCAGAATAATTGATATCGAAAAAAATGTTCACATATTGTTTGATTTTTCTCTTCAATTTGGAACTTCCGAGATGTAAAATGGGTACTTACGTTAACAAAGGGCAATAAGATGCAGCAAGGCAGAAACCAAATATAATGATAGGGATACAAAGTATGTCTAGGACACTCACTGGTAAAGGGAAGCATGTTTAACTGGATAATCAGAAGATTATCTAGGGCATCTATTCACAAAGATCATGGACCGGTAGGAATAAGAAGTCACCACCAGGTCCAACCAGTGTAGCAAATCTACATGAGTGAACAGAGAGATGTAGAAAGGACCAGGTAACTTTAAGCAGCTAGCACATGGTAGTCCCAAAAGAATGGAGTGAAGACACACATTCCACATCTTCAGAATTTTCCCTTTCTCCATTGGCAAGCTTTCTAGGAGTCAAAAAGACTCAGATCATACCTGAACTCTTTTATTAAGTAGAAAGGGAGGGCAAATGCATCAGAAGGATACAAAAGGGATAGGACAACCCATTGCAGGACCAAGAAAGAAAGACAGGGGACATATACAAAGACCAAGAGAAGGCAGCCAGTTATCAAGTAAGCAGGCAAGACAAATTCATAGCAAGTCGCCCCCCACAGTAGGGACAGGGCCAGGACTCAGCAAGACACAGTCTGAGGGGGGGCTTATTCTATTAGGGATTGCAACTGAGGCAACTCAGGATTTGTGCTTCCATGCAGGAAACAAATTCAAGAGTAGCCAATAGGAGGTATAGTCAGAGATCTGCTAAAGATTTTCTAATAAAGACTTTAGGCATAAGGGTTAAAATTAAGTCCCCGAGTAAGAGACAACCAAAGATGTGTGTGAGCTTCTGCAAGGAGACTTGAGGTTTATCAAAAGACATGTTTAACACAGATTTTAAGCAAGGAGCCAAGAAAAAAAAAAGATTTTGAGGAAAGACATACTCAAGTGTTGAATGGGTTCTTAAAGAAAGAGGTGTAATCTAGTGTCTTACCCACATTGGCTATTTTGGTTACTCTCAAGTTAAATCTCAAAGGGATGCTAAGAAATCTATAGAATTTTTCCCTTCCCTTTTAAATAAGGAAGATTATAGGGAGGGTATATAGATGCTTTTTATGGAACTGTAATCTAATAATGCAAAATCAGGAGCCACCAGGGTCTCACAAGAGGCTTCTGGTGAGATTTCTAGAAAACATGGGTTTCAGCAAAGGAATGAGAAAGGTCTTAAGCAGTTGTTAATTGTGCTGGAAATTCTTGCTTTCCAGCTTGCAAGATGCTTCCACTTGTCTCACAGCTCCATAATTCTTTTCTACCTTTTTATATTGCTTCAGTGCTCTCATAGGAATATAAGCAGGAATGTAGTTACAAGGAGAGTGTAAGAAATTCTGAACCAATAAAAGAGTGAAAGACAAGGAGTTTACCATGGTAGTAAAATACTATTTACCAAACACTGGATTAAGAACTTGTTTTGGTAACAGATGTCTTCATTTCTTATAACCTACCAATGAAGATGTCATGATTACAACAATTTTAAATTGATGAAATCTATGTTTCACATGGGAACCTTTCCCTGTCTCTACTCTAAGCACACCTGGCTATTATCTCTGAGTTTATCTCTGCCAAACAATTCAGCCACCAAACATAAGGAAAGATTTTTGATGGTATATCAGCACCCTGGCCTTGAGTTTTTCCTGGCCTAAGAAACACTACAGAAATTCGTGAGCACTTCCAGAAACGTCTGTATTTCTTTGTTTCACCAGGGTCCCTGGAGATGATGAACCTACAGCCTTGGCTGCTTAGTGTGCCCAGACACCTTGGGCTAGATCTCTGATTCTTCTCCATCAGAGCTGACTAAGGAGGTAATCCAGGCATATAGTTTTACAACACATGTGGAATCCGTTAGACAATTCTACTTGGACCCAGATAGTAATAACCCTACTTTTCTTCCAACTTAAAATGGCCATTTGGGGGTCCCACACTTTCCAAAGCTATTTCCAGCCAGCTTACTTCCTAGTCTTTGCCACAGCGGTTCAGTTTGTCTTTTCCAATCCTGTTTATCTACAAAACTATTTTTATATTCTATTGCTCCAGCCTTACAGCTTTTCCCTCAGCTCCACCAGATACGACCTCAGCATCCTCCCAGGGTTTCTAAATGATAAAAGCTGGCATTTACAGGAAGGGTCATGGCCTGGACTAAGGGATCAAGACCTGGTTTGTCTCATGGAATCTTCAGATGGATCTATGAGGTAGGTATGATAATTAGCCTCATTCCATATCTAAGTAACAGGAACTTTAGTGTATCCTAACATTGGGACAACAGGAAATATCAAAGATAAGCTGAAGGCCAGAGAATTCAGTGTGCCTAGCCATTGCCCTTTGTTGTTTCTCATTGATTTTAGTAAAGCTCCATTCAATACTCCTCCACCCGACCTCTCTGAACCATTTGCCAGAGCTTCCATCCTCTTCGCTTCCTTATTCTTCCTTCTTTATTCCTTCCCCCCTTATTTGCTTGTCTGGCTGCAAACCTTGGGTTTCAGGAAATGATACTCCAGCATGACACATTGGCTTGCTCAGTGCTTTACAAGAAAGGATGTTGTGAGAGCTTCAGAAGGTCTCTCTCTGACCTCCTGCCCTCCTGTCTCCTGCCTGTCATTCTTCTCTCAAAAATAGTCCTAGAAACCAGGTCCGAAGGAGGCAGGCTGGACATCACAGGGGAATAGGCATGCTGGGTAATGTCTGACGCAACAGCAGAGCTGTATTATAGCAGGACATTACATGACACCTGCCAGTGAAAAACAAGCCTTCCCAGGACCCACAGGGACCAACATGGCAGATCAAGATGACCTCTAAGTTCATTACAGTGGCTGCTCTGTGTCACCCCCCTTGCAGAATTGGCTGTTTCCATCATGTTTCTGGTGTCATGACACATCCAAAAACGCATATAAGAACAGAATGTACAAGTAAACTCTACTCCCCAGGAAAACCTCCAGCTTTTTCTCTCTTGTCCTAACTCATGAATAATTCTCCCCTTCTTTAAGTTGAATCCTAAAATGTGCTGTTCAAAATGACGGAGGGCTTACTCTGACAGCCCCTATATTTCAACCCTCAAGTGTATATTTTTGCTGCACAATAAGGGCTTGCTCCCACTTCTTTCATTTGTGAGTTCTTTCTGACAGTAATGAGAACCTGAAAATACTAGGTAGAGGTTTAGGTTCTATCCCTTCCCAAGACCTTGCCAGTCCCTATAGCTGACAGCAATGGAAACCAAAAACAAGAATCTAACTTTCCCTTGCCTTTCTCTATAAAAGCTAGACACAAAGAAATTTTCCTGGTACTCTTCATTTGAATAGTAGATAGCACACGCCTTCTAGAAGGTTCCTTCCTGGAAGGAAGTAGTAGCAGTATGTGGGGAGTCCAAGTATCTAGAAAGATTAACTTTGTTACACCTGCCACTTCAGTCTACTGCCTGTGAAGCAGGCCACACAGCTCATCAGATCACATTTATTACTTCAACCAAATCACCAAACAAGTTAACCTCCATCGGATATCAGCATTCATCTAAAGAGACTTACTACCTCTAAATCTCACCCTTCATCCAACCAAATTCACCACCATCAGGTCCCTCCATTCATTGAACCGTATTCCTCCTAACTGTTGTTGTTCATCAAACCTATGCATAAAAACAGTGCTTCCTGAGTTAGACGTCCTTGTGTCATATGAAACTCGGATCAGACAAATCTGTCATAATTTCTCATGTAAACTCAACTCTAGTTGTGGAAATGCTACTGTAAACAATGTAGAAGAGAAAGGGATGCAGGGATGCACTCATTCACAAAAATATGTTTTTTTCTTTACTATAAGTTATATTTAAATATTTTGATGTTCAGTATCACAAAATCTTGAACAATTTTTCCAAAAAGGCCAAGTAGGGGGTTGATATCACTCTCAGCTTTGTCATATCAATGAAATCACATGAGGTAATTCAATGCTACATGCAGAGAACTGGGTGGTAGGTATGGTGCATGGCATGCTCTACCACTTCTAGTCTGGTAATCACCAATCAGTCAAATAATGAATAATAAAATGTGCACACACTGAGGGCTCCATGCGCTATTGATCATGAAATTAAAACAAAGAAAATTGAGTCCTAGAGTTACTGGGGAGACTGGTTTCAATATTGAAAAAAATCAAGCCTCCTTTAGTAATAATTAAAGAATTCTGTATGGAATCTGAGACCTGTAGGCAAAACTCATATTATTTGAGTTCTCAATATAATAACGTTTTCACTATAATAATGTTTGAAATAGCAACTAACCAAACTCAGATGTGAGACTATGGCTTCAAAACTAGTAGACAAAAGAAAATGTACAGTGTTCTCCAGGGAAGATAACAAAATGCACCAGTTTTATTTCAACAGGCATCAATTCTATATATTTTCTTTATATCTCATAATATATCTAGAAAGAGCTCCCCACCCTGGTGCTGACTAAGATGATTATTGGCAGTTCTTTGGATTTATAATTTTGTCTTTTTCAGCTCTTACCTCAAACTTGGTGTTAAATAACTGATTTTTGATCATTTCTTTGTGTTGTGTCATATGTAATTGGGATAGGTGCCCCTGGGACAATGGGATAGCTACAGTGACTACAAAGTTGGTGACATCAATTTTGCAGCCAGACTGGCATTGATTTAAAATACATTTTGGACTGATGAAAAGCAGTGTATTCAGACCCTGAAACTGAAGCTCTCTGGATCTCCACTGAACAAAACGTGTCTAGGGAACTGCAGCACCCCATAAACACGCCTCCACTGCTATTGGATGCTCAAGAGAAAGATGCATGTTTGGGTAGCTATGGCAGAAAGAGCTGCATCTCCAGGCAGACACACAGCATTTAGAAATGGAGAGGGTAAGTGAATTCTGCTAGATGAGCCAACCCAAAACAGCATGCAGAGATAATTTCAAGTCTCTTAATTTTTTCCCCTTCAAATGTCTAATTTTTTTAAATAGCTGAGTTTTCCTACAAGGTTAGTTTTTTCCTTATTCAAAACTTTTCTATCTTTCTAACATACAATATCAGACATTTTTATGATAGCATATGATCTAGAAAACATATCTACTAAGGGGTTATTAGCCTAGCATTTTACAATATACCTTCTCTCTGTAAGGTTCTGAAACATGGTCAAAGTTTAACATGAAAGAGAAATATTCCCTTCTCCATGGGTGGCTTGAGAATAGTTCACTTGGTTCTAGTATGTTCTCTGGATTCTAAAATAAATATGACAAGCATCCTGAGTTCAGAATAAAATCAGTATCAAAAGCTGTGGGGCTGAACTGATAACTGTCTTTAAAGTGCTTGCTGGACAGACATGAGAACTAAAGCTCCATCCCCAATACCTACATTAAAAAGCCAGGTCTATAGGATTGTTAATCTGGCACTGAGGTGCCAAGACTAGAAGACCTTTGGACTTACCAACATACCAGCTCAGCCTATGTGGTGAGATCTAGGTTAATAGGACCCATGTCTCAAAATAAAGATAGATAGATAGATAGATAGATAGATAGATAGATAGATAGATAGATAGATAGATAGATAGATAGGTAGGTAGGTAGATAGATAGATAGATAGATTGATAGATAGATAGATAGATTGATAGATTGATAGATTGATTGATTGATTGATTGATAGTAGATGGTAGCCAAAGAATGATATCTAATACTGCTTTCTGGCCTCAAAGCATCCTTACAAACATGTGCACATAACACCTACAAACACATGTGTACCTGAACACTTACACACACACACACACACACACACACACACACAATTTTAGATATGGTATGTCTGTAATATGTCTGTAATCCTATCATCTCCTGAGACTGAGACCAGAGAATTATTAGTTCAAGACAGTCTATTTTGTCTCAAAACTTATTAAGGAAACAAATCTTTAAAGTTAAGAGTGGCGGTTAACATTTGTAATCCTGACTCTTGGAAGGCTGAGGTATGAGAACTGCCATCAGCTTGGGTTGGTGCAGAGTGAGACTTTATCCCAAAACCACAAACAAGAAAGTTTTGGAGCCATTTATATGGGAATACCCCAAATGGTTCTATCTGTTTTCATCTCCATAATAAATAAGGTATTCAAGCCATTTCTTCTGTTTGGATTACTAATGAGAATTTCACAAAATAAAACTAAGAAAGCTAGCTTTGTTCTGTATGCTACATGGATGTTTTCCTAAGTACCAACCTTCAGCGATGGCTGTTGGAATGCGCTCTGACAACCCTACTCCTTCATCTCCAGAAAGGCTCTCTTGCTGTGGGTCCTGATATTTGTCTCAGGACAGATTTTTCCACTTACAAAGACCTCATATTAAAATGAAATTGGGGGTGGGAGAATGGCTCACTTGAGCTGTCTTATTATCCAGCAGATTCAAACCAGATCTAAGATTGTGGAAGAAGATGAGAAGCAGAGACAAAGATAAAGCATGTGTGCCATTGGGTTGTAGCTGCAGCTGGTGTTTGCTAGTGACATTTTATCTTATGTATACTCTCTTGGCCACTCCAAATTTGTATTTCACCTAGTGAAAACACACACACACAAACACACACACACACACACACACACACACATACACACACACAGAGAGAGAGAAAGAGAGAGAGAATGCCAATACTTAGCTCATCCTGCCGGCTTGTACCGTAAATAGTTGATTACACTCATGGATCAGTATGGTATATACTCCAAGGCCACCTTCTCAGCTCACAATTAATTTCAGACATCTCCTACATCACTCACAGGATAATTGTCTATTTTAAAATGTGGCTTTTTAAAAGATTATTATTTTTTTTAAATCTACATCTGTCTCAACAATCCAATCTTTGAAAAGTTATGTGTGTTTCCTTGAACTTAATGCTGGTCAATTTCTTTAATAGAGAAGAAAAACACAAATGCCTTATTAACTTTAACATTGAAGACCCAGTGGTACTTGATTCCTATAGTGAAATAGCATATACATACATGCATGAATACATGCATCATATACATATATATATATACCTCATATATATATACATCATAGATATATATGTATATATCATATATATATATGATCAATATTTCCTATGTTTCTTTCTCAAGGATTTCATTTTTCAGAGATGCTAAAATGAAGACATAAATGAAATAATGCATGTCTTTTATAGATGTGTAAAGGTCATCTGTCAATGAAACTCTACTCATTGAGAAGGGAAAAGAAGGAGTCTCTCATTGTACTTCATTGAACTTGAAGTCCATGGATTAAGCTAGACAAGCTATCCAGCAAGTCCTGAAAAGCCCTCCTGTCAGTATCTCCCGAGTTCTGGCCTTAACAGATACATGCAATGATGCTTAGCAATTCCACATGGAAGAGGGGCAAAGAATACAGATCCTCATGCTTGTATCTCAAGCATATTACCAACTGAACCATCTCCACAGCTCCAGAAAAAAATAAAGTGACAAATAGTGATTAGTTATAATAGAAGAATGAAGAATGAATCCTTACTAATGCCTTATTAGAAAAAAGACTTACTGGCCTCAGTAAGGTAACAGTGTCCTCAATAATGTGGTAATGCTTCTGAGTCATCCCTGAAGGACCAGCAACCATGTATCACAGACCTCAAGTCTACTGAACAGGACATGGCGCAACAACCATGCATTTTTATTTAAAGTATGCTTTATATGTGTGTGTGTGTGTGTGTGTGTGTGTGTGTGTGTGTATATGCATATGTATATATATATGATACCTATATACACGTGTATATGTTATATATGTGATAAATGGTGTGGTGGTTTGAATATGCTTTGCCTATGGGAAGTGGCATTATTAAGAGGTGTGGACTTGTTGGAGGAAGTGTGTCACTGTGCAGGTAGGCTTTGAGGGTTCCTTGTGCTCAAACTTCACCCAGTGTAGAAGAATCAGTCTCCTTCTGACTGCCTCTGGATCAAGATGTAGAACTCTCCACTCTTCCAGCACCATGATGGTAATGGACTGAACCTCTGAAACTGTAAGCCAGCCCCAAGTAAATCTCTTTTATAAGAGTTGTCTTCATCATGTGGCTTCTTCACAGCAATAAAATCCTAACTGAGATAAATGGCTATATATCCTTACATTTAAAATGCTGCAAATTATATCTCCTTCATACCTAGACAGCAATCACATACCAAGGAAGCAGCTTTGAGAAGTAGAAAAAGAACCATGGACCTCCTTTCATATGCATGACAACCGCCAACTTATCTTGAAGTTGTCTTTTCAAGAAAAGTGGCACAACACGTTTTTTGTCATGATCCTTACTTTACTTTGTCTCATATGCTCGCAGGGAGCAATAAAAGCAAATATATAGGATTTGGAGAACAACAAAGCAGTTTAGAGCATTTGCTGCTCTGGAAGGTCTGTGTTCAGTTTCCTGTACTCACAAGGCAGCTCACAACAACCTGTACCTCCAGCACAAGGGGATCTGTCAACTTCCTCCAGCCTCCAAGGGTGTGCATGCATGTGACACGCAGATACACATGCAGTCTCACAATACACATATGAATAAAACTAAATAATGTTTAATGTAGGCAAGTAGTAACAGCATTAACATCACCTCAATCTGGTATTAAGTAATGAGATAAAAGCAAAAGGCACACCAAATATAAATTCAGGAACTGCTAACAGAAGCTTATCAAGGTACATCAAGGAATATGTATCAATTTCTTAAAATACCAGAACAGAAAGAACAGTCCCTTTTTACTTTCACTTTCAAAGGATAATGATAAAGACATTAGGTGATATAATTTCACTTATACTGATTTAAAAAAAAATAATAATTTTAAAGTGAAGTTTTAAAAATTGCCTGGTCCAGAGCTACAAACCCATGAACACTTGTAAAGTGAAAGCAAAAGAATCACTAGTCCAAGGACAGCATTTGCAAATTGGGGCTTGAGGTCAGCCTGGGATGCATGAGACCATCTTAACATCAGCGGAAAAAAGGTTCTAAGTGAACAATTTTGTTGTATAAAATTAGACTTAATTAGAAAAATTGATAAATTTACAGAAGAGAATGTGTTCCTTTGGTCAGCAAAGCCTAAGCCTTAGCTCTTTCTTGTGCACATTCAAACTAAAGACAAGGTTGGTTTGTGCCCTCCTGCATCCTTGGGTGCGTAATTCTTGTCTTCCACCCATGATATTGCACCATTTAAGTAGAGTTAAAATGTTTTAGGAATTAAAACCTGTGGTAGACAGGGTGATATTGAACCACCCTAAATTCCTTTCTACCTTTCAAAATTCAACTTAGGGCATTTAATCTCCTCAATGCAGGAAAAGATGCAAGTATCCCCTTTGACTGAGTTGTTATTAGAGCAGGAACAATAGACACCACTCTCCTATTCAAGCCAGCACAGAAAGACAAAGGTCTGTCTGTTTCGGATGGCTT
Organism: Tokudaia tokunoshimensis; assembly: GCA_036184795.1. Taxonomy (NCBI): domain Eukaryota; kingdom Metazoa; phylum Chordata; class Mammalia; order Rodentia; family Muridae; genus Tokudaia; species Tokudaia tokunoshimensis. The sequence goes on along the minus strand of BTHU01000003.1, from coordinate 11,600,238 downwards.
TTCCCTCAGGTAGATAATTGAAATGATTCTAGGTTGGCTGTTCAAGCACTGAAGTGTCATAATGATGAACGTGGTAAGATAAATAGAGGGATAACTTACAAATATTTCCTTTTGCAATCTGGTATTGCATATGGATGCCTGGAATAAGTAATGTAAATGAGTCTCCTCTAATTTACATTTAAACAGGGGCTTAAGCAGGATCATGGAGCACACCACTCTGCCTTGATACACCTGGGCCTGAGGAGAGTGGCAGGGATTGTCATCGGTATTATAATTATTACTAAATTCCCCCAAAAAGGCCCTCCTTAGAAATGGATCACTCTGCAGGGGATAGCTGAGACTAGAGTTCTTGGGTAAAATGTGATTTGAAGGCTATTGCCAAAAAAACAAAAAACCCTAAAATTATATTTTCAAAGGAGGATGTTGCATTAAAACAGCAATAAGCTGGATAATTACAAGAATTTTCTGAATCTCCTAGAATAATTAATGACATGGAACACCGATATTTGAAATTTGAAATCCGCCCTTTCTAAATTATGTTTTTACATTTACACACTACATTAGAATGAAAAATCAATGTAGAATGGCTAGATTAGTAAGTATAAGCCAAACACGGATCAGTTATTTGTCTATTGTAAATATTACAAAGGAAAACAAGAGTTACTTCTCATTTTAAGTGGATTCTTACTAACTGCAGGGCATTTACTAAAACTAATATTACTATATCTTAGTTAACTTTTCATATATAACAAGTGCTGAGTAAATAAACCCTGTATGAAAGCTGAAATGTAATTTATAATGAATTTGTGCTAATGCTATCTAATATGCCTAGTTTAAATGGAAGCTTTATTGAGAATAAATGCTGCTCATTTGCTTCAAAGGGAATTTACCAAACATGTGTAATTTGATGGCAATTTAAGGAGTGACACAGTGTTAGCCAGTACAAGTATAATTTAAATTTCCTTATGACAATGTGATACATGGGTCACATTTTTTTCAAACAATGTTCACTGGTTAAAAGGAGTGGAGTGGGCATTAAAAATATCTTCTGAACATGGAATCTCCAATGTTTCAAAGAAATAAATAATTCAATCTACCTACCATGGAAGACAGAAAAATAATCCTGTGAGCATCCTAGTTTTCTCATCCTTGGGGGCTGGGAATATGTAAGCAGGTTACAAAGTGGAAACTTCACGGTGTTATGAAGGTGTGAGCCTTCAAGTAGGAGAGAGGAGGTTGCCTTCATGCAGAGCTGAACAGGGTAGCTTCACAAGCTTTCTTAGGGAAGGAACATGCTGCTTGGGGTCTCTATGAAAAGAAGAGGTTCCAAGTTCTCAGAAATCTAATAAAACAAAGAGGCACACGCCTTTGACAGCAAAAGTTTTATTCAAAAGAGAAGGAAAATGCAGTGGTTGAGTGGCACTGTAAGGGGACAGTGGGCTCTGATGAAATGGCTCAAAAGCTCTAAATCCCCTTTTAGGATTCTCTCTTATGAGCCTCAGGGTGGCTCTTCACCCTGATTGACAGATGAGCTGTTATATGACTTGGGACAATGTGCCTAGAAATGGGTGGGACATTCCACAAATCATGTTGCTTAACATTTGACCCATGGTCTTTAGCTCCTTTTCCTGGGAAGACATCACTCTAGGTATTGTTATTCCTGTCTCACAAATGAGAAATAGAGTTGTAGAGTTTAGGTGGTTTCTTTAGGTCCATGCAACTAGAAACGATTGGCAAGTGGATCCTAAATTGTCTAACTCCGAAGTTTGTGCTCAAAATGCTAATCAGTCTGGCTTCTTTCTGCCAGTGCTATTTCAGAGGGTTTGCTGGATGATCAGCTGCATCAATATATATGTAAAAGTTCTACCCAGTAATTATGCACAGAGCCTGTGATACAAAGGTGACAGATTGAGGGGAGGAAGAGGGGAAGATGTGTACAGAATACAGCAGGGGTGATCTCTGTTGGTGGTGATAGTGGGGGAGTAGATGTAAATTCAGAATCAAGGAAAGCCCCAGTAATCATGGCTATCCACTCACAAACATACACACATACAGTACCAAGAATCCAGAACATCTAAATGCTGGAACTCCACACTGCATGACCTGTCCTGAGTCAGATTAAACCACGCAAGGAGGGCACAGGAACATAAGCACCAATTCACCAGGGAATCATGATTAAATACCCATTTCCAAAGCTGAAATTTCCATTAGCTTCTTAGGAGTCTTGTACCCTACATTCTCTGTCTTTGCAGGAGAAAAAAAGTACAGATGGCATTTTCCGGGCTGGCGTTTTGGAGATTTGGGAATTAAAGATAAAAGAAACTAATTTTCTTTAAATCCTGGTACATTATCAAGATGGTACATTAAATTTTTCATATTAGATTTATTTAACTATTTAGCGCATTATAAAATTAAACGTGACAGTTCTATTTTAAATAATTACAAAGCATAGAATTTGAATATCATTTAATAAGAGTGTTTCCTATCATCTGAAGTCAATCTGATCAACTTCACATTGCTACACAGCCATGATTTAGAGCTATATCAAAATATATTAATATATATCTTTTTAAAGTATTTTTCCTTTGCTGCTGGATATGTGACCAAGGGCTGTGATGAATTTTCTAAGCAGCATCTTGACACCATTTGTCTTCAAAATTGTTTCAGGGATTAGTTAACAATAAAACATTTCAAGAGTCCAGTTTTATGAAGAGCAGATGACATGGTTGAAGTTATTGTGTATTTTACATGGCTTAGTGTGGCTGGGAATCAAATAAGAGAATCATATATTAATCAAATATTATTTTAACACCACTTATTATCATTCTGATGGAGTGAGAAAGGAAGCTAAAAGAAGATTTTGAACATCTGAAGGACTTAGGTTTTTACTTAACAGTACTCAGGAGGCAGAAGCAGAGGCAGAGGCAGGCAGCATATCTCACTGAGATCAAGGCAAGCCTGGTCTATTAGCAACTTACAAGCCAGCCACAGCTACACAATTAGGCACTGTTTTAAAACTTTTAAAGTTTTAAAAGGAGCCAGGTATGGTGTTACAAACCTGGAAATCACTCTGGAACTGAGGCGAAAGAATTGAGAGTTCCCAAGGTTAAACTTAGCTCTACAGGGAGCTGAAGATCGCCTCCTCCTCCTTTTCCTTCTTCCCCAACTCCTCCTCTTCCTCTTCCTCTTCCTTCTACTTCTTCCTTCTCTTCTTTCTCCTCCTTTTTCCTCCTCTTCCTCTCCCTCCTTCTCCTCTTCTTTTTCTCCTCCTTCTTTCCTCCTCCTCCTCCTCCTCCTCCTCCTCTTCCCTGTCATTTTCCTCCTCCTCCTCCTCCTCCTCCTCCCTGTCATTTTCCTCCTCCTCCTCCTCCTCTTCCCTGTCATTTTCCTCCTCCTCCTCCTCTTCCTCCTCCTCCCTGTCATTTTCCTCCTCCTCCTCCTCCTCCTCCTCCTCCCTGTCATTTTCCTCCTCCTCCTCATCCCCTCCTTCTTCTTTTCCACAAACCTATCTGCTATAATAAACTCTTTGGTTACATACTCACTCACTTGACATGCAAACTACTTCAGTCGTACTAATATTTTTATTTTAATAAACTTACAGTGAGGCTTGGTTTGGTAGTGCACCAAGTCTGATGCCAACAAGAATGAGGCAGAGGGATTATGAATTTACAACCAGCCTGGTTGCAAAAATAAGTTTGGAGTCTCAAAAGAAATAGCAACAAAAAAAATGGAAGGATTTGTAATAGCAACTGAGAAAGTGAGAACAAAACAATTGAGAGCAGCTATTGGGCCAGTGTGCTCACGTGACGTGACAGATGAACATTCTGAAGCCGTTCACCTCCCTCTTCCAAAGCCGCTTTCCTCCCATTCCAAAATGCTTCTCCTCAATGCTGAATATCAGCAGCCACCAGTATCTCACAACAAACAAACCCTTCAAGGCTCCTTCTAAAAGCCCCCACTTGCCCAACCACCTCTAATATGTTTACATCTTAGAAATGTGAGAATTTCTAACCCTGACTGAGCCTAAAGTTCCTGTTATAGTCCAGACTTAAATGTTTATGTTAAAGCACTCATTAGCATTGATACATTCCTAAATATCTTTATGGCCCAAACAACAGCCCTTGTTTATAAGTTAGAGTTGTGTAAAGACTAATCATTGCTGAGGCAGACCTAGAATTGTGACTAAGTGAGGTGATTATTCAATCAAACTTTAACTTAATGTCAAAATTGAGATTTTTCTTTTTTTCAAACATTTTTTTATTAAATATTTTCTTTATTTACATTTCAAATGTTCTCCCCTTTCCTGGTTTCCCCTCCGAAAACACCCTATTCCATCTCCCCTCCCCCGAGATATTTTAATAATCAATTTACATTAACACACAAGTGTGCGCACACACACACACACACATATGCAAATGCACACTTACATAGTCATCATGTCCAGTATGATTTTGCATTTGCTGTCTCTCCTGTTACTCCCTGTGACCGTGTTTTAATGTTTGGGACCACTTTCAACTCACGCTAAAGTTAACCTTGAATAAAGCAGTTGCAAGAAGCAAGATCTTTAAGGGTGACAAGTTCATGAGATCTGCACCCTTAACAATGGATCGATGCCAGAAGCAGGGCTTGAGTGGCACACTGTCCTCTCCAACTCTTCTCCCACATGAGCACAGAGCATTGGCCTACTCTGGAGGATAGAAGAGAGGTGGCCTCTCACCCCAGTCCTCACGCCTGCTTATCTTAAACTTCCAGCCTGTTGAACACTGTGACATCAGTTTTAAGTAACAAAAGCAGACAATGGCAATTGGTTGACCATAATCACACTTATAGGAAAAGCAAATGTGGATATAACTTTAGACTTAGAGAAATAGCTACGGAGATAGTACTCCCTGTATGGTTATACTGTTGCTAGGCTGGTTTCAGTTAAACCACACTACCCCTCCATGTTAACTTCCAGAGCATCATGAGCGAAATACAAGGATAAGGGCATTGCAACCTGATCAGGAGTCAGGACGCAGAGCAGTAAAGGCATGACGGCAGAGTAAATATGAAATGTGAGCAATGACATCTTGAAGATCCAGTTCTCATCAAGCCTAAGTAAAACAACCTTCCCCTCTCAGACATGGGCACCAAGATCAAGGCCAACATTGGCATCAACTTAAGGAGCAGACCCTATGCTATGCTACCACAATGAGGTCACTGGCGAGTTGTCTGAGAGCTGCTATTCATAGTGAAGGCAACTCCTAGCTGAAGTTGAATCTCTGACCAGAGATTTGAATGTCACCTTCTTCAGAGAAGCTCATTTATGGAGGAGATTACAGCAACAGAGAGATCGACAGCTAGTCAGGGTGAAAAGAACAAGAGACCATAGGCTAGTCAACACCAAATGGGACATCTGTATCACATGGCTTCTTCCCAAAGTTCAGCATCATTGCAGAAGAGAAGGCAAGGAGAGTCCATGAGCAGGGGCAGTGGATGGCTACAATGAACCAGGCTATCATGCCCTGGACTCTAGCTGCTTACGTATGAAAAAAAATTATAGATACTTTTCTCAAATTGGAGAAAGGTATAAATGGTTATGCCATTTAACATAGATTAAAAGGGACAAAGAAAGATATTTGTATTTTTATTTAAAACATTTTTTCATATAAAATATTTTATTATGTTTTTCTCTAACCCCAACTTCTCCTATATCCTTCCTACCTTCATGCCTAATACATGGTTAACAATAAGTTTTGATCAATTACTTGATCAATCCATTTGATCGAATAGAAAGAATGAACTGTTGTTTTCATAAGAAAGATGAGATCACCATGTCTATAGCCCAAAGATTAGAGTCACACAAGATGTTTGGGCTATAAAAGTTAGCCAGGCAGGTAATTGGTACTTTATTTTTGTGCCTTTTGTGATATCTGCTTTATTTTTGTGCTTGGAGCTTTCAATTCTTGTGTTTAATTTTCTGTAAGATTATATCAGTTGAAAATGTTCTTATCTCATGTTTGTCCCATTGTGTGTTGCTTTTCTTGTAGTCTTCATGGTACGGTTGCTCTAGTTGGTGAGCCTGGAATTGTCTCCATATTGCTTTCTCTGTGCTGAGCTTCTGGCATTTTTTTGTCTGCTGTGTGTCTTTTGATTTGGATTCCTAAGAGATACTCCAGAATGTTCACTATACTTCCTTCCATATGACACTCGGAAATCACACATAGGACACTCTTCTCTCTCCTGTGTGTAAGTAGTACCACCTTTCACACATAGTTGCTAGGTAAATTCCAGGTAAACAACAAACTTATCTTTAGTGTGTCTACCAAAGGATATGAAGTAGTGTGTGTTTGGTGGGGTGGGGGATCTGTAGAAATTCAAATGCGACACACGTTCCTTCCTGTTCGTTTCCTGTAAATCTGAGCATCCAGCTCCGCATCTTCCCACCTCTGCATTCACTGCAGCCAACACTTCCTTGTTGCCCTCGCTTCCACGTTTGTGCTACACACATCACACACACACACACACACACACACACACACAAAGACAAGCTTCTTATCAACAGGAGCAGTTGTCGAGGCTGTTCCCTACTTCGCTCAAGCAGGAACTCAAAGGTTATTGATTTTACGACCTAAAGGATCTTAAATATTTAAGCTCTGAGCAGTCTACCTACAGCTTCACCTCTTAAATATGTCTTAAATCCTTTCCTTACTTTTGTCCCTACTGGTGTCCTAATCAAAGACCAGATTGTCACTGCTGTGATTTCTGTAGTCTCCTTGTGCCCAGAAGTACTGTTCTAATGTCCACTCCCTCCAGCTAACTCCATTTATTGATTCACAGGACTTCAGCAAAGTCAGCTAGGCAGTGGTGGTGTACGCCTTTAATCCCAGCACTTGGGAGGCAGAGGCAGGAGGATATCTGAGTTCGAGGCCAGCCTGGCCTACAAAGTGAGTTCCAGGACAGCTAGGGCTACACAGAGAAACCCTGTCTCAAAAGACCAAAAAAAAAAAGTAATCCCTTACTGAGGGACCCACAGGTAGACCCCATGAAGAAAACAACCTACCATCTTCTCCATAACACCATCCTTCTCCACTCTCGCCTGCCGCAGACCCCTTCAGGCTAATGACTTCCATCCATTACCACCCTCTTCAGACGTTCATGCTAGTGCTGAAGAGGTTCTTGTCCACACTGCACTCCCTAGTCCTCTGGCACGCATCTTTGCCATGCCTTCAAAGATCTGTGTCTTCTATCATTCTCTTCCTGCATCCTAATATGACCTTCACTGGCTGGGTGCCTCAGTAGCCATCTATGCACCATCATGGCACCATATGCTCCATCCTACAGCAATACCATTTCTTCATTTCTCTCCTTTGAATTTACCTTAAATCCAGCACATCATGACATTTCTTGTCTATATATATACACATACACACACACACACACACACACACACACACACACACACACACACACACACACATATATATATATATATATATATATATATCCCAAGCATAGTACATTGCACAAATAGTCTTCCATAAATATTTGCTAAAGGAATTAAATGCAGCTAAATTCTCCAAATTAAACAATTGACTATATCTAATTAATATTTCTAACTTATTGAAAGATGTGTAATGCCGAAAGTTTCTGATAAGATAAAGAAAAGATATCCAGTGGCTTAAAACTAAAAAAAGGAAATGATTTGTAAACAAGTCACATCCGCTATTTCAAGAAGTGTGTAACAGTGAAGAAAAAAACAAAAAGCAAAACAAACAAACAAATAAACCAAACAGCTGGTCACAGTGGTTGGGAGGGCTAACCAGAAGATGGAGCAGTATCGAAAGTCAAGTCCTGAGGTCTGCAGCTGTGCTTGCCTGGTGTGCACACAACCCTGGGTTCTGTCCCCAGTGCTGCATAAGGCCATGCCTGGAATCCTAGCATTAAAGAGAAGGAGGATGAAAGTTAAAGTGCTAGGATTACAAGCACAGTAGCTTTAAAAGCCTAAGATTCAAGAGACTCTGAGACAGTGTTCACTGAGCTATCCGCTAGAATTGTTGAGATGCACAGTTAGGAGATGGAATGGAAAATAAATACTACCCTCCAGGGTTAAGATAATAGAGTTGACTGAGCACAGCGTATCTCAGAAACTTGTAGCCTTCGAGAAAGAAGGCCCAAAGTGCTGGTCTCCTCACAGAAACAGGGTGAATAGCAAGAACTGGTTCATACAATAGAGTCTGTCACCTGGCAACAGCGAATCAGGTCATCCTGACTAACCCTTCTGGAGTATATGAACAGAATAAATGTCCATGAAATAAATTTAATAAGGAAATAAAAGAAACACAATACATTTGGATGTTTTTTAAGACTATTATTAAGATCCACCTATGACATTTCTTGCCCACATTTCCCAGTAATTTTAGAATCTTTCATAGAAGAGAATTATTTACTATCTTTAAAAAAAATCTTTTAAAATGAATAGAATGAGTATATGGAGCTTTAAAGGGAAAGGAGACTGAAGAGGAAAGGAAATCAATGAAAACACCTTCATGGTCATCAGAATCCTCTCCTTGGTGCCTAACCAGCTCTTACCTGTGAGAGATGGTCTGTGACATGTCTCTTCTACTTGGAGAAGCTAAGCAGAAAAAAAAGAGAAGAGCTTCAGTGACTGAGTAAAATTGTCACTTTCTGATGACTTTGTTCCTTGACACATTAATGCACAAATACATTGTGTGTCAGAAATATGCAAAGGAACTTTGAGAACTGGCATTGGGGTGTATGCCTTCCACTTCCAACTCCTCTAACCCACCCACCCAAGCCCTCACCCCTGCTATCAAATATGAAATTTGGATATAAATTGAAGGACTTTGAACTAAGCTTCACAGATCATTATGTTACTAGGCACTCCTTTTAAGAAATTTCCACAGTTGCTCATGCCAAACCCCCACACTAAGGTTCTCAGGACATAATGTGCTTGCCTCAAATCCCATACCCCTTACCTGATGGCACTAGAGAGAGAATGTGCTTTTGTTGAGATATTCAGAAGCTGACTCTTTTTTAAAGGGAAAAACTGGAAGAAGACTACTGTGACAGCTTCCCTCTTTCCTCATTTCTTCCACCACAGTCAGTTAACAAGCATTGGCTAAGAAAATTCACACTGATCACCAATCTGAAATCTCATTTGAGGAAACGAAAGTTGAGTGTACCCTATTCTTCTCTTTTACACCATTTTTAACTTAGTACACTAGCCCCAAACTGGAGACATTATTTCCATTAAAGTGACCCTATATTAAAATAACTTCATGGAAACACATAACACAAAACAGGTGTATCAAGTGAAAGATGTTGAACAGAGAAAGAGAGCTATCATGTCCCCAAGGAGTCTGAGAATCAGCTCTAAGTACTATTAGAGAAAACCTTCTATCAAATCGCTGTTCAACTTAATTATGGTTTAAGCTGTGCACATGTGAAATTAATATTCAGGATCCTGGTGATTTAAAAAGCAGCAGTAGGCCACCATTGAATCCGCAGACTTGTAATCCATCTTGTCCCACGGAGCAACTAAGTACACATGATACCAGTGCTCAAATTTCTGAACAGAGAAAGCAATAGTCCTCTAATTTTGAAAGAATCATGCGTATGTAACTTGAATACAAAAGGGTGGAAATTATGTTAATGCAAAAGGGCCATACATCCTTCCAGCTCCAAAAAGAAGCAGAAATCCTGTCTTAGTTCTTTAAGTCTATTAGGGATGTCAATACCCACACGCCAGTGTCAAATTCTTAGATATTCTCACTCTCATCCGACCTGTGCATGATCAAAGATGGAGATCCCACATGAAGATCGAGATGATCGATGCTCCATGGATAGCACCCCTTTTTTACCTACTGCTTCTGCCCAGACTTGCTGTTTAACATGGTCCCAGACCCACAACATAAATCATCCTATCCCGTCATCTGTGTGGCCTGAAGTAACTCTTGCGTCTTGTTCCCGGCATGTGCTTCCCGTGACTGCTTAGCATAAGCCAAGTTCCCAAAGGTCCGGCATGCTCCTAGAGGGCACGCTCACACCCTTCTGTCTCTATCTGGTAAGATTGAGTGTGGATGCTGATTCTGCAGCTCTGCACCCCGCCACAGCCACTCTCAGAGAGAAGTCTCAAGATACAGAAGAATGATCGTAGGCTTTGTGCTCCGTTACCCACTCACGGCCTTGGATTCTTGGTAAGGCAGCTGACACCATGTCTGTTCTTTTGCTTTGATGTCACTATTTTTAGCTACATTCTGCTTATAAGGTTGTGCGCAACAAGGGAGCACGAGAAACTACACAACTTCTCCTTCGAAGACTGCTGTATAAGATTTGTGAAGCCGAGTCCTGAGACTCAGTCAGCATGCGCATCACCAAGGATAAGGTCAAGAATCTGAACGTGAGCTATACTATTAGACCTACGTACCACGCGGACAATGGCGGCAGAGGCTCTGAATGAAGCTGCCGTTTTACCAAAGCGTGGTCTGTGCTTCATCTCCATCTCAGTCAGGTAATCCTGGCTCACTGTCACCTTTGCAGCATCCTGTCCTTCCCTAACTTAGGACACCCTATGCTCACACCTGCATGATTTCTTACTAAGATGGGTCTCCTAGCTCATGCAACTTTCTCTCCTTACATCTCATTTATAATGTCACCTTCCCAAAGAACATTTAGTGGCTGTCGCTACCTACAGGAAGTCTTCTGCATTGTTCCTGCATCCATTACTTTATTCTGCACATATCATACCCTATAGTGATCTGATCTCCCTCATTTGTAATGTTTTTACTTCTAGACTTTGTCTGGCTCAGTAAATATAGTAATTTTGTAGGAGTGAATGACCACGTCATCACATTCTATACAACTATCTCAATTTTTATCCTCTTTTTTTTTTTTGCTGCATTTCCACTTACATTAAGCACTAGGGACTTGAAGAAAGAGATCGTAGAAAAGTAAATAAAAGTTTGCCCTTCCTTTTTTCCTCAAAGTACAGGCTGGCTTTGAGCTTGTGATCCTCCTGCTTGTGCATCCCTAGCACTTCAATTACAACTTCAAATGAATGACTAGATGCTACATATATGTAAATATATATACACATACATATAAGGACATGTAAGTGTGTGTGTGTGTATATGTGTGTGTGTGTGAGAGAGAGAGAGATTTCTAGTGATATTTTAAGTACTGGGCCTGGAGAGATGGCTCAGAGGTTAACTACTTGCTGTATAAACCTAAGGACTGAAGTTCAGCTCGCCAGCACCCATATAAAACACTGGGAAGCTTCCGATAGGGGGAAAGGTAGAGTGCCCACAACTTTGGTAGGTTAGAGGCTGGCTGACACAAGTTAGGTTAAAGAAAAGCCTATTAGTTCTGGGTACGTGGGAAATCCTTATGATTTAGTTCTCAGACAATGTGATAAGGTGAACATGTTGTCCCATAAAATGTATGGAGAGATTACATCTTCAAACTCTTTTCAAAACCCACTGTTTTCAGTAACAGCATACGGATATCAAAACATGAGTTGGTGCTGGAGATGTAACTCAGATGGTAGGTTATATGCCTAACATGCACAAGGCCCTATTTTATCTTCCAGCACTGGGGGCGGTGGTCCACAGTTGCAATCTACTTAAAGGGTAGAGCAAGAGGATCTGAAGAGCAAGGTCACCCTCAGCATCCTAGATGTCATCCTAGAATTTGGAGACAATAAAATACCTAAGAAGCTTCTGGCCAAATAGATATAACACCATTTTGGGGGTAAGGTCTATGTCAGCTGGATTTCCAGCAATGAGTAACTCATCAATTTCTACCTTCGCCTGTTGCAATTGATGCAATATTTTTATCTTCCATGACGCACTTTGATTAACATGTGTACTTATTTTTAGTTAGGTATTGAGCTCAAGGCCTCACTAATGCTAAGTGGACCACATTACTGAACTGTGCTCCCAGGTCTTCACTATGCTTCTTCACCATGCTCTCAGGATTAAGATTCATGTCAATACCTAACTGGTACAAGTTTTTAATAAGATTCTACTGCAAATTCCGAGTTACAATGTGTCTCAATGTGTCTGTTTATAAAGATTTTTTTTAATTTAAAAAATGTTTGTGTTAATAGAAACTAAAAATAGCAAATGGTCCCATATTTATATCTCAGTAGTCAGAATACAAATAAGCATTCTTGGTGAGAACACATCAGTGCTTCCAATTAAGGCAATATAATTGCATGCTTTGAAGCAGAACAATGGAGCGATCTGACAATCTATTGTATTAATATGAGACGCAGACTTTGGAGACATATAAAAAATAACACTTAATCTTTGTAAGGCATCTGCTCCAATATACTTTTTGCATAACATTTATACATTGTGTGTAAACACACACACTAGAGAGATAAATAGATAGCTGGATAGATCAGCATATGTTAAAGACCCACATGAAATCCAAGATAACCCACTAATTCATGTTAGTAAGCCATTTCCCTAATAGCGCTGTGATTTCTGTTAATTTCTACAGACTCACTGTTTGCAGGACGCTGCACTAAAGCTTTCTACCTCAACACTAAGTCAATTGGTTGACTTACTTAGCGGACATGAAATGACCAACTACGAAGGGCAGCCAACAATGCCTCAAATAAACTCAAGGGGTGTAAAAGCAGAGAGTGGTGCTTTTTATTCAACATGTGATTCTGTTTTATTATCTCTATAAAATGAGGTATCACATGTGACTACAGTTGGGGAGGGCAGTCAATCACCTTCTGCATTTTTCTGCATACAACTAGTTTATCACACCACTGGGTTCCAAATTCATTAGATTACTCCAGACTTATGTACTGCTCCCTTCCCTGACCCTTTCTGTGTGTGTGTGCGTGTGTGTGTGCGTGTGTGTGTGTGTGTGTGTGTGTGTGAGTGTGTGTGTGTCTGTGCAGATGCTTACACCCATACCTATGTATGTATATATATATATATATATGTATGCATATATATGTATGTTTGTATATATATATGTATGTATATATATATATATGTATGTATGTATGTATATACATATATGTAAGTTAAAGTCTTATCATCTTGACCTCACTGTTTTGAGGCAGGGTCTCTCATTGAACCTTGAGCTCAGCAGTTGTCTAGACTGGCTAGTCAGTGAGCTCTGCACCCGAGATTCTTTTGACTTTACCTCCTGGCACTAGGATTATACATTTAGACCATGATGCCCAGCATTTCACAAGAGTGGGGAACTCTGAACTCGCAGCACATTACTCTTGAGCTGTCTCTTATGCCTTGTTTTCAGGAGTCGTTTTCCCATCTTCATATTCAGACAGTCAAAGGACAGTCAGCATTATCTGCACATTTCTCTGCTAAGACTCATGGTTTCACGGCTACGTGTTCTGCCTGCAATTGTTTTGGGTTAATATTTAAGCGACATTCCACTTAGAGTGTTCTGACCAAGACTTAGAGACAGAGTTAAGGAAAACCAAGGAACGGTACATATAAGGTCGTCAAGTCATGAATCAATAATTAATATTTGAATACTGGTGCCTATAAATGGCTGTTGTGATTTTCAGAGCCTTAGAAACTTATCTGCATGGTGGATTATAGCTAAGGACAACACGATATAGGGAAGCATCTCTAGAGGTTTTAGTTTGTATCGAGATAGCGACCAGGGTGGGTGGGTAAACAGGCCATTCTGGACTAGAGTCGAGAAGGTATCAGTCCTGTTGCCTTAGACTCACCACAAACAGCAGTTTCAGTTATGGTTCACATGTTTTGGTTCTACTCTTCCAACCCCTGTCTTAGTTGCAGTAGAATCTCTTCCTACTTTCTCTGATATATATTTTATTATTTTAAAACTATAGCTACCTTGTAACATGTATGATTGATTATCTGTAATATAAAAACCATCCTTCAGTAACATGGAAATTCCTAAAAATGTAAATATGTTACAGTCCTTCGGGAAGAAATCATTTTCTGAAATGTACAATGTTGTCATATAAAATCCATTTATTCATAATATACACTTTGGGGATGAAACCATCATTGCTCTGTATATAAACTCTTTTGTAAAATACATTTACAAATGTACTGGATAAATATATGTAGCTACACTTTAAAATGATATTAGTTACAGGCACATAGTATCTAATAGTTACTCCTTTCATTTAATAACAGATACTAAGTTCATACCATTCCTAAAAATTATAAATGAATTTTTTCTGTTTTTTTTTAATTTTAGATTTTAATTTAATTACAATGTTTCTCTCTTCCTTTACTCCTTCTCAATCCCCCCACATACCTCTCCCCACACTCCTTCCAGTTCATTGGTTTGATATTCACTGGTTGCTATTACATGTATATTGTGTTAAGTGTGTGTGTGTGTGTGTGTGTGTGTGTGTGTGTGTGTGTGTGTGTGTGTGTGTGTGTGTTTTCAGGGTTGACTGCTGGGCTCTTCTTCCCTGGGGAAGGCTACCTCTCCCTCTTCCAGCTTTACTCAGTCACCTGTCCCCAACAACCATCTATTACTACCATCCTTAGATGCATCAAGGAAGCTTCTCTTTGCAGCAGATGGAGACCATCACAGAAAACCACAACCAATCCAAATGCAGAGTTGTGGCACACACCCTGGCTTTCAGTGGGTTAAAAACTTCATTTTAGGCTCTGTAAAAGCAAGAAAATAATTCTGTTGATCTCTGCAAATTCTCAGAGAAAGTTAGAGCCCACTATGATTTCTGACAGAAATGTGAAGGGTGGTAGGTTTTGAGTCAGGTGTTTGAAAACTTAGACGCTTCTGGGCAAAATGATCTCAAACGCCAAGATGGAACTAAAGCAAGGAAGAAATAATCAGACATAAAATTTTAATTCATCGTTGTCTTAGAGCCTAAGGGTACTAAGAGGTTTAACAAAAGACCACTAAGAATATCATGCAGGGAATATACTCCAAAGAAGAGGAAAATAAACAAAGAGTCCCAGATAGTTCAAGGTAGTGCACACCACTAGCAGTATATAGGGCCAGAAATAAAAGTCTAAAGAGAAAGTGGAAAAGCTTTGAGAACTGGCCTTTAGGATAGTGAATATGAGGATAGGAAGGATTTCTAGTTAAAGCCTTTCAAGATCCAACAGATTATACTTTTGATGGTCAATAGTATCATTGTGACCTTGACTGCTGCTGTAGGAAATAGTGGGGCATTCAAATATGGCCGTGTGCCTGCTCCTCGTCAGTCAGACACCAGGAATAATGATGGCCCAAGAATAGAGGTCCTTTGGCTATATTCTTTGTTCTCTGTGGGAGGAAAATCTGAGAAAGATTTTCTATTATGCCCCAAATAGCATTCTTTCTAGCAGTCCATAATAGGGGGGAAAGGGAAGGGGATTATCAAATGAGGGGGAAAGTTTACCTAGGGAAAAATAGAGAGAGAAACTTCAGTGTGCTTCATATAAATGTTGTATGGCTTTCTGCTTCACTGTTAACTCCTTGGATCCCGAAAACACTCAGAAATAAGAAGCACACTTCAATTTTTAAATATGAATGCAAAAGAGCAATGGTGATCAGCCATTGTCCATGCCCTGTGACTAACAGAAAGATTTTTGTAGAAGTCTGTGAAGTGCAAAGACTACAGTCTCTAAACAATGATGCTTTCTAATCATGATTCAAGACAATGAGGGATAATCTCTCATCAATCCTACCTCTACATCCAACCACCTCAGGCAGACAATACCCAGGATCCTTTGATTTCCGGTGCACAATGGAGCCAAAGATCTGACTTTTAGTATTTTATTAAGAACCCGTGTGTGAATACACACACCCTCAAGAGTACTCCTAGCTGTTCCAGCAGCGGAGTTACATATAGCCTGAGAGATGAAATCTCTTTCTCTGGGTGGAAAGGATCCCGACTCTTCCTGAGGAGATGGATCAGGATCACAGCCATTCAGCCTGAAAGACTTTGTGTAAATTTTAGCTATGGCTAGTGCATTCCTTTATGAAGACTGTTCCACCAAAGTACTTTCAAATGAGGGTAAACCCCATGAAACAGAACATTTTATAAATTCTTTATTGCCCAAAGAGTTCAATAATACAGAGACCATCCCGGCAACAAACAAAATGACATGGTCCATGTTCACTCACCTGGTGCATTTTTTTTAAGTTCTAATAAGAAAAATAACTCTGTGCTCAAGGCAAATAAAAAAATCTGAAGGAGGAAACTCATCTAAAATGACATAAGTAATTTCTTTATTTTCTTTACAAAGTAAAGTTACGCTATCATATAAAACATTTTATCCCATCATTTTGCTAAAGTTACAATTATTTTAAAGTCAGTTCTAACTCTCCCATTCATCAAAGCTGAAATGAGACAGTTTCTGAGAAAGTCTCAATTTGGACTTGTTAACTTAACCATTTACAATAGAAAGCCAATTGGATGCAGGGTCTGGAGTTGGGGCTGGTGGGTGAATCTCCACTACAGGCCAGTATATCCCCATTCAACCATTTAAGACTTAATGAGAAGTTACTGACAGCCCACATCGCCACAGCTGCCCCTGGAATGGGCTAAGAAATTGGCTCTCCTGACAGTAAAACTCTAGAAGCTGTTCACTGTGTCCCAGAGGTCACCATACAAGAGATGTAAGTTTTTAAAATACAACCTGAGTAAATCTGCATCCTAGTCATATATCTAACAAATCTCACCTTGTACAGTTGGCTGCCTTTAATAGAACTATTTCTAAACAATGTGAAGAGAACACACTATTCCAAAGTCTCCCATTTTGTTCTCTTCGAAAATACAGTTCTCACATTCGACACTATTATCATCAGTCTCTTGATGTACATGTAAGTATAACAACACAAAACAACCACAGATCAGATTATTTCTCAAACTAATTCCTGGGGATTGGGAGTTGGCTCAGTGAGAAAAGGACTGACTGAGAAATAATGAGGACCTGAATTCAAATCCCCAGTTATAAACTAGGCATGGTGCCACACCTAGGTGACCCAACAGTGGAAGAAGGAGACAAATTGATGCCAGGGACCCTCTGCCAAGCAATCTAGTCAAAATAGTGAGATCCAGGTTCAGTGTAAGACATTGTCTCAATAAAAAGATGAAGAGTTATTGAGGACGACATCTGATGTTGACCTCTGACCTCCATATGCACATACTATAATTATCAATTATGAGAATAATTGAGCTTTTTTGATCGATAGGTAAGTTGAGGCTCTGAGAAGTTAAGGGCAAACCCAAAATCATATTTCCATAAATTGGCAAAATAATGACAGTTTTCCCTGTCAATAAAGTCCTTCTATACTGAGAGGGACCTAACCTTAAAACTTTTTTGCTTGACTATAAATTAAAAAGTAATATCTGTTTACAATTACATGTACTGGAAAACAAAAAATAAAATGAAATACATTTTAGCTTAAGTCTTATGTTCTCATTCTTGGTCTCTATATAAATATTAATAATAGTTACATATATATACATATAATAAAGTAAACATAATTGCATATATTACATACTAGATGAGTAAATAATTGTTCTGTAGCTAAAATTATTCCTTCAAGAAAAAATTTGGGAGACCGGAATAAACTTTTTGCCAAAATTCTGAGCGCACTACGCCCATCACTTAGGCTCCTCACTAGAAGCAGTTCCCTGTTTCCATGGGGAAACACTTCCTTCACTTTTAACACAGAAAATTCTTGCTTAAGTTACAAAGTTCCTGTGAAGTTGGAGAGCATGGGAGGGTATCATATTAAATCATTATTAAATGTTAATTCCACCCTACAATCCTACTTAGACAATTAACCATCTAGCAAGTCCTTGAAGAACCAGATGGTCCAGAATGCAAGCTTGATAGTGTGGGATAAGAGAGGAGAGGTTGTATTCTTAGACACACTATGCCTAAAATATCCGTGTGGTTGACTGCCAGGTTCCTCTTGTGGTTAATGAAGATGACCATTGAGTGCCCAATGGATGTACATAGTGTGATGGTTCTGCAGATCTCTCTACTCTCCACCACATGGGTCACATTGAGTAGCCAAGCTTTTCTATCTCACGCCCCACACCCCATCCCCACCCCCCCACCCTTGCCTCCCCCACATTGCATGAACAAGAGGCTGGTTGGCACTGTGCCTACATGCATGTATTTTTTCTATCACCTCTATTTTCTCTCTATTATGTTTCTAACAATCAGGGGTGAGATGAGGTGGAAATGTCCGTGAAAGATGTTTTCTGTTTGCAAACAATAATTGTATATTTGTGGGTAAACAAGCACCTCAATATCAAAGGCAGATCCAGGAGAGGTGCCAGGCATAATAGCAGAGCCTGTGAAGCAACAGCTCCTGGAAGCACAACCTCCTTATCACAGGCTCTTCCCTGTAAACTCCTCTGCTCTACCCTATACTTAAAGACAGGATGGAAAAAGTAGAAGGTGGTTATTTGGAAACGCATTATTTTTAAATGCATCTTAATAACAATTTCAAGTTTGGGAGTTGAATTCCTCAGTGCAACTTCATCTAAGTTTGTCATTCCTTGCCCCTTTATAGCTGCATTCCAGTGTCAAAAGTAAAAAATCAGTAAACGGTTCTAGAAGTGTTCTTCCTGGCAACACCATTGAGACCTTGGAATTGCCCACTGTGTTTACCCAAGTCTGATCAAACAAAATCAAATCACATTATAAATTCTTAAAATGCCTAAATGCCTTTTCTAAGTGATTTACTGAAGAGAAAACCAGTGAGGTTCAGGTCCCAGTGAGTGAATCTTTCTATGAAAATAAGGAATGTGACACTCCTGAGGAATAGCACAACACGCGTGGCTACCTTCTGACCTGGATATGTAAAGACACTTGTTTAGGGGAACACAACACAACACACATACACACACACAAGCACACACACACACACACACACACACACACAATTTGCAACATTTTGTTCGCTCAAAAGTTACCATTTTCAAGCCCTTACTGTCTTTATTCTTAATGTTTCCTTACAAAGGGCCTGAGAAATACTGAGAACTCAGAAACTAGATTTCAAAAGAAGGAAGAAAGGACAGAAGGAAGGAAGGAAGGAAGGAAGGGTGGAAGGGAGAGAGGGAGGGAGGGAGAGAACAGATAATAGATGAGAGTAAACAAATTGAATAAAAATTATAAAAATTATTTAGGGTTTTATTAATAAAATGGAATATCAAGTAAGATAAAGAAAAGCTAATTTTAATCTCTAACCTCTAATTATGTAAAATAAAATCTGTTCAAGGGCATAAATTAACACAAGGCTTTTGGAAAATAACCTAGTAATATCTATCAAGAATATGAAAAAAAGTCATTTTCTTTCAGGAAACTTATCTAAATATGAAGGACCACAGCAGGTGATAAAAGTATCTAATAGAATCTTTGGGGATACCCTTAAAGTAAAGTGAGAGGCACTTATTCAAGATACTGTCCTTTAAAAACAAAAAACAAAACCAGAGTATTCTTGGGGCAGGGGAGACGTTCAGCAGTTAAGATCGCTGCTGTTCTTCCAGGGCTCCCCAGTTCATTCCCAGCACCGACATGCCAGCTCACTAGTAAGTCTAGTTCCCAGAGATCAGATGCCCTCTTCTGCTGTGTTTTGTCTTAAGTTACAATGTTAAAGGAATATGAAAATGCCTTGGGAGAAGAAAGATGTAGAAAATTGTATGTTAAAATGTTGGCCGTCGTTAGTTCTCTTGTCTTCCCTGTGGCAAAATAGCAGACCTCAGAAACTTGAGAAAGAGTTGGGATTGGCCCACAGTTTAAGAGATACAGTCCAGCATGGCCTGAATGCAAGAGACAGAAGGCATGGAGGCTGATCAAACTGAACCCTCAGAAAGAAAGTAGCAGTAGATACAGCGAAAGAGATAGAGAATAGGCAGAGACAGGGAAAGAAAGAGAAAGAGACAGACACGGGGAAAGAGACAGAAATAGAGAAAGAGAAGAAAAAGACAGAAACAGAAACAGAAACAGAGACAGAGACAGAGACAGAGACAGGGACAGGGACAGGGACAGAGACAGGGACAAGGACATGGACAGGGACAAAGATGAATGGAGCCAGGTTACAAATCACAAGGCTCACCCTAGTGGCCCACTCCTAGCAGTTTAAGACTCAATCTTAAACATTATCCAACCTCCCCAAACCTCCCCAAGCAACGCCACCAGCGTGATAATCAAAGCTCAACATAAGATTTAGCTAAAGGGTTTTAACTTAAATTTTTTTGGTTAAGTTATTGACTTATTTTGTGTTTGGGGGTGGCATTGTGGAGGTGCACATGTATGCTGCATTATGTGTCAGAGGACAACTTGTGGGCATCAGTCCTCTCCATCTTCCATGAGGGTTCCAGGTATTTACCTCAGCTTGTCTGCTTGGCACCAGTTGGCTTGTACCTTCATCTTGTTGACCTGCTTCTTCAGTTTGTGAAAGCACATATTTAAGAGGGAAAGCACATATATAAACGGGAAGGCAATTATTTGCAACAAGATAAAACAAAGCAAGCAAAAGAGGCTATTTTCTTTACAAAACTCTTGGAAACTTGTGGAACTCCTCAGTGAAGCAAGGAAGCCATTAGGAGAAAAAGGTTGGTGCCTGTATACAAATAGTTCATCCATGGAATGATGGGTGGGAAAATAACTTTTAAGAAAATATTGTGAGTAGTCTTTTTTTTTTCATTAAAAAAAAAAAGAATTCTTTAGAAACAAATATCTGCCTCTGGCAATGAAAGGCCTTGGCAGGCTGACTCAAAGAGAAGATGGGGTTACAGACAAGGAGAGGAGACAGCAGAGAAAGTACTAGGTAGCTGCACAAGTAAGGATATTTTTATACTAAGAAAAAAAGCAACAGAATACTTTATACACAAAAAAAGTGAATCAGGAATAAACAATAAGCTTATTTAATAGAAAAGAAAAGAAAAGAAAAAGAGAAGGGATAAGCACATTTATCTTCTTGGGCTTTCCTGGCATGACGTTAGAAGATGTTCAGTCTGTGGGAGTGTTTTTGTTCCTCCCAATCTGAAGGAACGTGAATTGTTTTCCAGGCTCTTGGTGTACATTGGAAAGGAACCACGACCTGAGGTGCTGTTGTCTTTGGAGATTAAGAAAAATGCATTTCTGTGCTATCGTTTTTCTGATCCTTTCCAATTATAACCACTTCCAGACAGTTCCCTGTGGCCTGTGCAGCATGGTGGCTACTAAATAATTGCAGTTGAGATGTCAAATATTTTTGTAATGAGCTCAAGGTCCAAAGTAAATTCTGGACAGAAAAGGCAGGCTAGCTGGGCATTTCTGGTGAGTCTGCTTCTGGAGATGAGAACAAGCGACTTCTCTCCACACGTGCATGGCACTCCTGAGCCAAAAAGATAGAAAAGGAACATAAAGGAATAAGAGCTGTCTTTGGGTAATAGATGAAGAGGATCACCATTGTACTGTTGTTATTTCTATCCCTTAGGTTTACAAGCTCTGCCCCAGAATGACTGGCTCTAGGCAGTCTGAATTCTATTCATAGATAGCTCAATGTTCAGATGTTCAGCCCAGGAGAATGAAAGCTGCTTTGGAAAGGAAAGCACTATATGCCCTCCCCAGAAATGCTGAGCATGTTAGAGAAGCTCTCTCGGTTTTTGACGAAGGGGAATCTGGCACCTCCAAGCACAGAGGTAAATGCAGGTGTGAACTTACAAACGCATCCACACTGAATGCCCCAGGTTGCTGCGTTCTCTGTCATGCTTGTGAGAGTGAACCAGAAAGATTCACGAGTCCAGGCTGGATGACTCTGGCTGATGCAGACTTCTTTTCTAAATAATATAAAATAAAAATGAACTTAGTTAAACCTGAACTGAAGCCAGTAATGATTCTGGCTACCCTAAAATTGAAAGTAACAATATGGGAATTAACATCTCTCATTATCAAAAAAAGGTCAGAGTTACTTCCAGGTGTGGTTAAGAGTCTGTTTTTAAGATTTCCTTACAGTGGAGGGAAACAACTTCCTACTGATTGAAATGCCCTTTAACTCATGGTGCTTGCAAAGCAATATGACCATTTAAAATGAGCATGTTATGTTAGAAAAATTGTTCTTATTTGTCTCTCTTCACTGCCACACCAATTGTAAGTGAGAGAGTGGGGCCCCAGCTCTATGCACGGTGTTTGCTTAACACCAGCGTTCCAGCCCTCCAAAACAGCACATTGGCTTAAGAACACCCTGTGCTCATCAGCTCTTTGTAGTATAGACACGTTTGAGCCTGTCCCTTTCCATGCTTGGGGATTTTCCCAATGTAAAGTCTCCTGGAACCCAACTCTCCGACTGTACAGATATACTGTAACTGACTCTTTGTTTATGATCCTATATCCAGCTTTTCTTTAATGGGAGTAGACAGATTAAACACACTTCTAAGGGACCTATTGTATATTATAAAAACTACAAGCTTAATTGCAAAAAGAGAAGAAAAGAAAGGAAGAAAAGAAAGAAAGGAAGAAAAGACCAACAGCCTAGCTTCTTCATTTATGGCTCTCAGGTGCACTGCCAGCAATTTCAACATGGAAAACAGCATGCTCGTCACTCACAGCACTGGCAAGCTTTCCTCCTAAATTTTATACAGAACAAGACTCTCTTTGTTTTCCTCCAATTACTTTTTCAAACAAGTAAACTGAGTGCTGATGGAAGGTGCTTGTTTTTGCAAGCAACGTCCTCCATTTCACCAAGGAACAGGTGTGACAGACTGAGGGCCACGCACGGCGGCACAAACTCGGTCACATTCTACTCCCGTGCCCTTACCTCGATCTAAACCCTCCACTTCTATGGTGGAAAAGGTTGGGCCTCAGTCACCTTTTGACATTATCTGTAAATGTAATGTTGTTGGGGGAGGGGTTGTTTTGTTTTGTTTTTGTTTGTTTGTTGGTTTTCAGAATCAGTTGGGCCTAGAAATAACCAGATCACTTCTTCAATGCATCACCTCATATAATTCTGACTCTCTTCTTCCTTTTCTTGGCCAATGGCCCTAAAGCATAATGGAGCCTCTCGGACCGCTGCTGAACAGAACCTTGTTAGTATATCTTGCTAGTGGTGTGTGCAAGGTCCACATCAACAACACTTTACCTGACTTGGCCTTACTGTCCTGCAAATTCTCCAGGGGGTGTTCTTTTAGCAGAATTGACACTTCTAACACCTGCTAGTAAGTCTTCTGACACTGAAAAAAAGAAAAATCAAACTGTCACCACAAAGTCTTTCCATAGCATCATGGGAAGTCACAGGCACTTTCTCATGCGGCCATCCTCATAGTCCAAAGATGGCTGAAACTTCCTGAGATGTAACTTGAGAGGAATGAGAAGTAATTTTCATCTTAGACTTTAAATTCTCTTGGGTGGGATCCAAAAGGATTTCTTTTAATCGTGAAAGTATTTTCAACGGCAAATAATCTTCAAGTGTAATTTCACTGTATTGCAAAGAGATAATCTTTAGTAACTTGTAAAGAGGGTGAGTATTGAGAAATACTGGTTCACTGATCATAGCAGAAGTCAAAGAAGCAAATACATGTGAAATGCTGCTTTAAAAAAATCAAAAACTCAGTGCTCCAGGATCCATTAAGCAGAGGCATTCCAATGTAAATTATTCCACCAGAGCTCTGAGAATTCCCAAATGCAATAGATTTTTGGTTACTAATAATTGAGCCTGGATGCATGCCCACAAATTAAAGATAACTTGCGCCTGTATCCCATTACTAATTCTTTTAACAAGCCTTCCTGTGAGCATTTTTCACTTCTTAACCTTTTGGTTACTGACACTACATTCACCAAAATAATTCGGCGGAACCCATTTCAGGCTCATTTCTGGCTAAGCACTTGGGATGCAGCTGTTTAGTGGGATACCCTGGTTGTGACTGAGGCTTTCTTGTTCTTGCCAGTTTTGAGTATTCACATCTGGGTTGTCAATCAGAGGTTAATATATGTCCATCTACATCAAGAGTGTGTAAAATGACAACCTGACTGTATGTGCAGAAACCTTGGGGAGTTCTTGTTTATTCAGTTGGATAAGCCAAAATCTGGGTTGGGAGTTAGTTTTGTATGAAAAGCCAGAAGCTGAGTCATGACATGAATCAGTGACAGTCAGTCTGTCAGTCAGTCCGTCAGTCCAGGCCTAGTGGTGCAGGTCTGTAATCCCAGCCGTTAGAAGGCTAATGCAGGGAGAGTTCAAGTTCTAAATCTGCCTGGACTACAGAGTGAGTTCAAGGTCAGCTTAGACAACCTAGTGAGACCATTTCAAAACAAAAGCTCAAAACCATAGGCTGGAGGAGCAGCTTAGCAGTCAAGAACTTGTAAGACTGTAGGTTCTGTCTTAGGCACATACAGAAGGGGTAAGGCAATTTGCCTTATCTTATCCAGAGAGATTATATCCCAAGACTCAGAATAGATGCCTAAAGCTCTTAACATAGATAGTGGAAAATCTATACATTCTATGAAATCAGTATATTGCTCTTTTTCTATACAAACACACACATTATAACATGTTACTCATAAATTAGGTACAGTAAGAGATTAATAATAGATAATAAAGCAGCAGTTATGGCAATACAATATTATAAGATTTAGGTATATGCTGTCTTTTTTTTTTTTCTCAAAACATCTACCTACCTTTTTGTAAGAAGACAGGAAGTGAGCCTCCTGGACAAATGCACTCTGAAGCGTATTCTTGGCACACCTACATTGAGAGCATCACTGTACTTCCTGCTGTTACTAAGTAAACTAGACCTCACCTGAACACAAACATGAGATGATCGTAAAGGCTGAGAAGGGCCACTGAATGAATAACAGTGCACACACACACAGTCGGGCAGAGAAGGACTGCACAGGACTTTATATCCCCTGCAGAACAATTGCCATGTAAAACCTAGGAACTGTCTGCTTCTGAACTTTTCTCTCTCTATAGTAAGTTTGTACCATGATTGCCCATGGTGAACAGACTCCACAGGAATCTGATGGACAGATAAGAGTGGATTGGTAGAGTGAAGGTATATTTTGGATCCTTTACTGCTGATAGACAACTCTTCTTCAAGCTTTGACGCTCCTACGTATTCTGTGTGTGTGTGTGTGTGTATGTGTGTGTGTGTGTATAACCTAGCTATGAATTATAAGATGTATTATGTTTTTCCACTAATTGTCATGAGATTAAGTTGAGTCACTACTTCTCGGATGACTTATTATTATTCACAAGCTCACGGTAGTAATGGTACGTAGACTCTGCACAGAGTTAAGATAGAGATTAAATGCTGCTGTTCAAAGGAAAACACTATAATGAAACAGTCATCAGAATATTTAGGATTGTGGCAAATGCCTAAATAAGATCTGATTGGTGGGTGCTACCTCAATGTCTAGGACAGTTAACTTGGTATCATATGAGGAACTTATCCCTTTTCTTTTTAAGAAGGGGCTAGGTGGAGAACCCTCTGGATAGGGCTTTTGCTTAAGAAATCTTTCCTGAATGCCCAGTATTTCCCATTCCTTTGGAGTCACTGTTTACAGTGTGATGACCCAGCCTTTAAAAACTTTCACAAGCAGTGTTTACATACTAATAAGGGTTTTGGGTGCTGTGTAGGCAATCCTGATGATAATGATGATTGACAGGAAGAAGGATAGAAAAGGAGAAAGAGTGAAGGAGGAGGGAGAGAGTGTAGGGAGGATAGCTCCAGTTTATTAATGTATAGACTTACCCACATTTTCCTCTGTGCTGCCTTGAGGAGTCTGGGTTCTGTTTTCAGGAAGCTTATCACTGTTTTCTCTTCTTACTCAGAGACTGTCATACTCTATCAGGTCATTCGTCTTACAATGAAACTTTACTCCCTACTCCTTAGGGCCTCAGGAAATTTGCCATGCATCCTGAGCTTTCCGGAGGTGGGCTTGTGAGCATACCTTTCAGGGGAAAGTGAGTCACCTTTTCTAACTGGGTGATACTAAATTGCCTTGGCTTCCACAATACCTCCTCAGGCTTTTCTTTCTGAGAACTGAAGTCCTTTCTCTTTGCTGCTCTGGGAGGCGGGGGGGCTTTGTTCAGGATAGTGGATGCTGCTCATTGACTGGGAGTGGGGAGGAAGACAGCACATTGCACACACTGAACTCTGGGAAATTCTGGGTGCTGAGCTACCAGAACCACAAAAGAAGACAATGGTGGCCACTTGGTACAAGGAAGATAGAGGAAGATGACTTTGTCTGCCCCAGTCCTACACAGTCCCTCAGGTTGACTACATGAAGGGTCATATCTACATGCAGTAGATATGAGGAATTATCTATGACAGGTAGTACAGGAAAAAGAATGAAGTACACAATCCAATCCCAGAGTTTCCAACAAGAGCTATGACAACAGAGCTACTTAATGTTCTCTCTGGTCTGCTCTTGCTCCTGGGAGAATTATTCCTTACTCTTCATTTGCAGATGTGTATTCTAGGCTCCCCTGCTTCTGTCAGAAACCGTAAAGGTCCATTACAAAGCCCTAACTGTATCCTGTGCTATTAAGTCCTCAACAAGCACTGAGGTCTAACTGACTTGCTTTCTACACAACAAATGCAACCCCCTACATTGTCCAAAATGCCTCAAAAACAGGTTACACCTGTTGACTACTTAGGCCAAGGGGCTTTGAACTAAAAAGATGCTCTGGTCTAATGCAGTGGTGAGTTTGTATGAATTCTTGACCACTACTTTGCCTGGGAGACCTGCAAACCCCTGGCTTGTTGAGTGGCCATATGGATAGATGCAGCCTGCCCCTTATTATGAACTACAGCGACTGCTTGGAAGGTGATCTCTCTCTGGAAATTCCCTCCTGGATTCTCTAGCCCATGTCAACTAACACAGGATGAAGTTAAGGTAAATTTTAACTCTTCTGACTAGATGAGTTCTCCACCCATTTACTGCCATGTTTCTCAAAGTAGTTTCAATTGGTTGGTGAAAATTCCCACAGGGGAATCTTTCTACTGAGCCTGCACCTCTGGAATTCCAAGAGGTGCGAATGACAAGCTATTTCTTCACAGTACATTTCAGTTATAAGTATATATACATGTGTGCATGCAGTGCTGAGATCGAACCCACAAAGACTGAGCCCGATGCTAGCTATGACAGATACAAGTGGAATTCCATAAGAATACCTGTTGTGTAAGGATGTTGTATCATAATCTTTTTGTAAAGGTCACCAGACTGGAAACTTGTCACCAGTATGTGCAAGTAAGATGATCAAAGACGACAGGAGAGGAGTGGAGAGTGTAGCAGAGCTTCGTACATGACTCACTGAGTAAGAACAATTCTCTGGAAGCATGCAGACCTGAGTTCAGGTCTCCAATGGCCATGTAAATGGTTGGCCATGCTGCACATGTGTTTCTGACCTAACACTGTGGGGCAAAAATGAGTGGGTCCTCATGGGCAAGCCAGTTTAACGAAAACAAGATTCTAGATCAGGAAGAGACTCTGTCCCCCAAGGCAATAAGACAGAGAGCAATGGAGGAAGACATTCAGCATCATATTCTTGTCTGTCTACATGCAACAGGTATGGGAACCCACACACACATGCATACACATAAACATACCACACACAACACAAACACACACCGACACACACACACACACACACACACACACAAATAAGCAATGGGATGAGCCCTTTTGACTGATCTGGATACTGAAGTAACTTAGCCACCTCACTCTGAAAGTCTCCCATGTAGAAAGTAGATTTTGCATGCACATCAGAAAGGCTTCAAGTAAACATGAACTGCTAATATTCATTTTTGTAAATAAATCTCTAGCATCATCTACTTTGTTTACATAGGTCACTAGGCAAAACTAGCGGAGACCACCCATCTCAAGAGCTAAAAATTGTGTAAGTTCAAACTTAGTCGTGTGGGTAGCATCCAAAGATTTCCAGGGCCCCGGCTTCCACAGGACTGTGAAGATATGCAAATCACCAGCATTCTGAGGTTAGTGGTGCAAGGAATGAGCAGAGGAAGGCACGCTGATGATTCCAGCTGTGTAGCAATTTGGAACAAGTACTTCTGTCTCAGATTAATAAAATGGAAATTGTGCTTCTAGAACTATGTTACTTCCTGTTAGTGCCAAATCTCTTTTGCATTTGTATGATCAAAAACTCATAATCCTATTGAATGCACACAAAATTGGATAATAAACTTTTCCAAGTGTTATTGTCAATGTCGGCTCACCAATACCAATGCAGAGGGAAAGCAGTATGCATAGGAGCTATTATAATGTTTTAAGCTCTTGAATCTCCTCCATTTTTTCAGTGTTAAAATACATACTCAAATTAAACATTGAACAGTATTAGATAAAATAGGCACAGGTGAACAAAATCATAATCTGGTTAGCTGTTTTGTGTATAGGAAAAATTGAGTTGTTGTGATATTGTAATTTGTGTCTCAAAATCTGAAGGAAAAAAATGGCTTTAGTTCTGCTATGAAAGTAATTTTTCTTCTGCTTTCTTTAGCAGTATTATGTTTCTGCTGTGGAACAAAGGGCTCTGGTGTGCTGATGCTACCAAAATTGTGGCTGGAGATGCCTTGGGAGAAGGCGAGAGGCTCACAGAGCCTGATAATCCCACATCAATTCTCACTTGTTTGATCATCACCAAATTGCCATAAGACTGACCACCAAGAATGTCCCATAAGCTAGCAAAGAGCACAAGCGAAACCTCAGTGACTCAAATGTAGCACAGTAGAGAACTCTGAAGAGCGTTTCCTTAGAGTGCCAAGTTGGTACACTATCAAGGGCATTCCTTAGGCAACAGGACTCACAGACTCCTCAAAGCCAAAGAGGGCAGAGTGAGTAAGCGCCCTCACATTCTGAAGTACTCATCTAGAAGAGACAGAAAGCTTGTCTCTCCAAGGGGGTGTATAGTTCTTCAAAAAATAAAATAGCCAACTTCTTTTATTTTAAGTTTTTCCTGGATGTGTAATTTGAGACATTCCCTCAACTTCTGAACTTGTCCATCAGGCAGCTGTGGAGTCCTGCAGACTGGGAAGGTTGGAGAGAGGTGAGATGGGGGAATGGCGTCCTGTACCATATCCCTACTCAACATTCCTGCATTATGCATGTGCCAGTTGCCTACCACATGTTTATCATATAGATTATCCCTGTACCTTGTAGACAATGAAGGAAACCAGACAGAATTTCTTTTGTGTCTCACGCTGGAGATGAAAGGAAATTTGTAATCACTTGAGACAGGTATCTGTGCCTCAAAAGTAGCTTAGGTAATGCTAAACCTGGGAGGCCAGTGTGTTCTAAGGCTGGCCTTTATAGAAATTCATGCCACATTGATTTTAGTGACTTGATTCCTTTAATTGTACCCTCAAATCTCTAGAACTCTGCTCTTTTAGAGACATAGTCCTAAGTAACCAGCACTATTTTTCCTTAATGCCAGCATAGAGAGAGGAAAGACATTTAACCGATGGACATAATCATATTCACAAACAAAAGGATTGAAAATTTTCTTACAATTAAAAAAGGGGGGACTTTTATTTATGTTAAACATAGAGAAAGAAGAAAACAAGAAGTTAATATGAGTGAACATGTGGGAAGAATAGAGAGAATGGGATGATCTTACATCTCCTGCAGTATTAAATTTTTAATCTCTTGCCAGGGCAGGCAATTCCTCTCTGTCGGACAGTGTCACCCCAATGCAACCACCTAATATCCTATGGCTTCCTGTGACCCTCTGAGCTGCTCTCAGTTATATGCTGTTGTCTGGAAATCTGAGTGCCCTGCACTCTGTGTTTTGGGGGAGAAATGGAAGCTGGGTCATTCATTTCATGACCCTCATCCCATCCCCTTCACAGCTAAAATCCATCCCTTTTCCCTTCCTTAAGAAAAGTATCACTTCCAACTGCATTCACAGGGCATGTAGATATAGACGTAGGCAAAACACCCATGCCCATAGAAACAAAATAAAATAATTTAAAAGGAAAGAAAATAAAGTATGGCTTCTAACACATTCTGGTGAAATAGAAAATAAAATAAGCTTCATCATAAGAGACAATAGAATCTATCAGTTTTATATAGAAAGTCTCAAATGCAAAAGTATTCTGACATTCAACATCCCAAGGTTCTAAAATCCCCAGGTGTTTTTTTGTTTTGTTTTGTTTTGTTTGTGATAGGAAATTTTAAAGGGATTGGGGAGGAGGTTCCAACAGGAGACGGACTTCTAATATTGAAAAGTGTGGTTATGAAAGCTCTCCAGCAGTATTGACAAACCCTGCTGGTTTTAAGCGAAACTCTAGTGTGATGGTGGCTCTCACACACAAGGGCCCAGAGAAAGTGATTAAATAATACTGTATGTGCTCTAATGCGTGTGCAAACATTTGGCTGAGAATATGTATGCTTTCCCTACATTATTGTGGGGCATTCCATAGGCCTACCATAAGGCTCCATTACATGGAAGGATCCACTAGAGAACGCCCGTTATGTGGCAGAGCTGAAATATCTGCAGCTTTTATGCAGGCAATATTCCATTTTAAAATGTTTTTCCAATCTGGCTCAGAACAACCCCCTCTGTGAACCAAATGTGTTCGTTACCAAATATTCTCCATGTTTTTTCCTCCAAGGACCAAGGCAGCCTCCAGGTGTTAGTAATGACCTAATCAGACAAAAGCCAGCAGTTATTCACTCTTAACCCAAGATATGCTTTCTTCTTCCTCAACTTTGTCTTCACAGCCTTCGTGCCTCTGCTAATTATATATTTGTAAATCTCTCCTTTTATCTCCCCAACAGATGCATGCTGTGATGAGAAATACCGAAGCAGGAATTAGAAGCAACGAGGGTTATCAGCTTCATCTAGGCGGATAGGCTTCCTCCCATCCCACCATGGAACACATGGAATGCCAGGGAATGGTTGGCTGGGGAACTCTTCCACATTGTCACAAGCACTGGGAAAGAGAATGCAAGAGACCAATGAGCAGAAACCTGAGCAAAGCAATCTGCTGCCTCCTGCCTCTCAGAGAGGGATGCCTGGACTGCTGTGAAAAGTCCCCGGGCTGAGAGGAGGTGAAGAGAGCAGGATGTAAGCAGAGAGAGGGCAGAGAGGGAAGAAAGGTCTTGAGCAAGCATCACCCCCCTCAAGGACTGGTATAAAAACACACAGAAAATGAGTAAGAAAAATGGGGAAAGATAGAAAAGAGGAGAGGCAATCGCTTGAAAGCTGTGAGTCCCATTCCTGATTCTCCTCTTTTTGCCAGATCAAGTAAAACATTCACAATCATTAGCAGACATTTTGAAAGTGGCTCCTTACAGACAGACCTGGTTCCCAGGTACACACGGACTAATAACACTTAGGGAGAATGGCCTTTCAGTGGCCATCAGGTAGCAGAACTTCTAAATTGGCCAATTTCATGTGTCGGAAGGGCAGAAGACATACAATCACACAAGAAAAACACTTTAATCCAGTCATAAGGCAGGCACAGAGCGGCTGTGTGTTTATGGGTATATCTGTAATTTCAGCCAGATTCATTCAGTCAGAAAGATTGTTCTACCAGAAAACACTTCAATAACCTGGGATTACAACCCCAAATCTTTCTTTCTTTGTATTTTTTTTTCAGGTTAATGTGAAATAAAGGGGTTTCCTCAGTATTCTTTCCTTTGCTGCCTAAACACCAATGCATATCTTCCCCTCTAGATCCAAAAGTAATGTTTGTTTATCTTCTAATAGACAGACACTGCACAGGCAGGGGGACAAAATCAGATTGCCATTTTTCCTTTTCATTCACTTTTCTGCAGTTGATTACTGGCCTTAAAAAGATGAGGCTGGGTGTGGGACACTGGAGGCCAAATCAAATAGATTTCTGTGGTTCAAGGATAGCCCAGTGAGAACCTGTCTAAAAAACAAAACAAAACCAAAAACAAAACATTCATACACATACACCACACACACACACACACACACACACACACACACACACATGCCTGTGCACATGCGCACACAAAGATGAAAGAAGTGCCAGCAGTCATGGCCTATGGTGGTTTTCAGCCATTCTTTTTCTCTCTCTTCTTTCCATCCTTCCAAGCTCCTCCTCTTCTATGACATCAACTCTACCCTTACTGGATGCTCACATAAGTTGATCCTCCTGTCTTTGCATCATCTCATTTTTTTAAATTGTGATTAAGCCTGAAATGACAAGACAGAGGTGGAGTTGTGCATAGTGGCAGTTTAACAAGGCATATCTTTGACGTCGCCACTCAAGAAAACAGCATCAGGAGATCTGAGATGACGGAGTTGGGGAACGGAAGACCTGAGTATGTCAGGATATCAAATTAAACAACAGTGCAGGGCTCCTGAACTCTAAGCGCTCTCCATCCACCGGAAATGAGAATGCCAACAGGAAGTAGAACTACCGGAAGTTGAGACAATTAGGCTGCAGCTTCCTCTCTCGTTACAAGGGGAAATATTCAAATGAGTGAGAATGCTTTGGACACAACACTTTTTGTTGAGAAACACAAAACTTCCCTTTGTTACTCTGTATAATTATTTATTTTCAGTCCACTTAATTTGTCAAATTCCTACGAATAAAAATAGTGTTCTGGAAGCTAGCTGTGTAAATTTTAATGTGCCACAATATTAAAGATTAAGGGATTGAGCTGTGGTCCAGTGTCTATGGAATACTGCAGTGTTCTAGGAAATAATTTGTTCCTTATGGATCAAGTCTAGTGTGTGGAAGGCCATGAAAGAATCACTAAGATTTGTTTCTTATGCAGGACTACTCGAACAATTACATCAATAATGTTTGTATCAAAGAGACTTCAGACAATAAATGTTAGTTTCTAAATTGTATCTTTCCCAGTGTGTCTTGATTTGTTTTCTGATGCTGTGGTAAAATACCTAAACAAAAGCAACTTTAGGAATTTTGGTGGTTCGAATAAGCTTGAACTAGGGAGAGGCACTATTAGGAGGGGTGGCCTTGTTGGAGGAAGTATGTTACTGTGGAGGTGGGCTTTGAGACCCTCCTCCTAGCTGCCTGGAATTCAGTCCTCTTCTAGCCCCATTTGAATCAAGACATAAAACACTCAGCTCCTGTGTGCCTGCAGGCTGTCATGCTTCCTGCCATGATGATAATGGACTGAACCTCTAAACCTGTAAGCCAGCCCCAATTAAGTGTTATCATCCTTTATAAGAGTTGCGTTGGCCATGGTGTCTCTTCACAGCAATAAAACTCTAACTAAGACAGGAAGGGAGAGTTTATTTTTGGTTTACCATTCTGGGGATTCACAGTGGCAGGAGTTTAAGATCGGTGGTCACACAGCATCCACAGTGAAGGATCAGAGAACAAGGAAGGGATCCTAGTGTCCTGCTTACTTTCTCCATTTTACACAGTTCAGGATCTCTTGTGCAGGGAACAGCCATATTAACAGTTAAATTGGACTATCTCACATCAATTGATGTAATCAATACAATCATCCACACACATGCCCAGCTGTCCCATCTCACAGGTAACTCTTGATTTTATCAAGGACTAATCCATCCACCCTGTGCCTTCCCTAAATAGCTCTAGACTGGCCATTTCTTTGTAAGCTAATGTATTCCATCCATTTCTAAAACTCATGATGACCAGTGCTCACCATATGAAGATTCATCATTATGGAAGCTACAAAGAGGTGATTCCATGTAGAGAGTGAAGAGCTTTCTATCCAAGTTGACTGGGGGAGGAAATAAGCCTGGTTTCATCAGATGCTTAGTAATACAGACTAGCTGCCATGACCATTCCTTTCCAGTTGTGATTTAGATAATTTAGTACAGTCCAGTTGGGAAGAGAATCACTCTCCTAACAGGTGATGGAAACTGTAAGTAACAGCACCTAGGGGTGGCCACAAGAGCAGAAGCCCATGCATAATGTGGGGCTTCTCTAAAATTGGAAAAGCCAGGATTCTGCACAGAAACATGGTCCTTTCTGTTATATATTTCCTTTTTAAAATTCTATTTGTTATTTAGACAAGGGGACCCTGGCATTTCTGTTATCACCCTTGCAGCATAACCTCTTTGTATTTGGGAAAATGAAAACAGCTATTGGACTCAGAAAGAGGTAAAAGAACGAGGAGGAGAAGAAGGAGGAAACTCATATGACAGGACGCTGTTCATTCTTACCTATCATACTCCTGGTTAGCCAAATTTGGTTGGGATGGAATAGGAGGTGGGACTGGACTGGCCCAAGTTCTATAGCTCTACATAGCAAACGTCCTGCAAGTCAGTTTCCTCATTGAATAACAACTGTGTCTCTTCCTTCAGCTGTACATAGACCTTCAAAGCGGGTTTAATGCTTAGAGATGACAGCTGTCCGGGCAGCAGCATGGCTCACTGGGATGTGCTGCTAAGAGCAAGCACAGTTGGACTGCCTTGTCAACAGGTCCTGATTTCCTTCTTGGGTCCTTTTCTCTATAGGTCTCTAACCCTAGTTTCAGCTAAATCCTTACCAGCCCTTGCTATCTACTTCCCAGATTACTCTCCTAGAAAGACACACATCTAAAGCTTCTTTACATTGATAGGGGTCCCACTTTGCTTTCAACTTTCTCCTGCTAGTAGACCATCTCACCCACCCCATCCCCTTCCAGTGAGTCAATTACTAAACAGCCTGTTGACTGGAGAGCAAAGCAACTATCTCTTTACTATACGATCTTGTAATCAAAATCTTGACCACGGGAATATGATGGAAGGAAAAGGAAAAAAAGAAAGAGAACTGTTAAAGCTCACCCAAAGCTATGGCAGACAGAAGGAAACATAAATGCTACTTTGAAACAAAATGTGTGCCTTCGGTCCATGGAGAAATTAAGTACTTGTCCATCAGGGCATAAGGCTCTTGTTACCCTAACAGTAGAAACTAAAATGGTAAATCACCCTGCCACGATGGGTGGTCAGGGACAGAAACATGAACCTCTGTGAGATATATTGGAGTTTTGGACATTCCGCACTTCTTGGTTGGAAGGGCTCTAACACTAAAAAACATGGGGAAATGCAGTTTTAAAAAATGAACAGAAATGGCTGGACATCCATTCGAATGGCATGAATTACCTGAAACATTAAGAATATCCATTGTCTGCCTTGTTAGATCCAGCTGCTACCCAGTGCTTCAAGGCAAACTGTGAACTCAGTGACTTCTCTGGAATCAGTTTTTAGCTCTCTGATTTTTATCTCTTTGATTTTTCTATTTATGATTTTCCAAGATAGAGAATCGAGCTGATTTATTCAGATTTGGGCTCTTTCTATATTTTGAATAAGCTATGGAAGAGGGTTTTCAATGGCCCCTTATTCATCTGAGGGTCTATGACCTCTGAACTGCCTCAAGGCGTTCTCTTCAACCTCTCTTTGGGGGTTTTCTCAACCAGTTAAAGTTCTCAGGATCTCCATTCTTCAGATGAAGATTTCGATTTTAGCATTTGTGGGGTGAGTCTCTATGCTGCCGAAAACATGTCTGCTTCTCTGATGAACAGGTGGTGCTGACAGAAGAGCAAGCATGGTGAGAAGAAAGGAGTTTTGTCACAAGTAGCCCAGGGCTCGCCGGGTGCTTGTGATGCCCATGTCCATGGCCCCTGGTAACACCACTGTCCAAACCAGTTTGCTCTCATCCCCTCAGAGCTCCTCTGTGCTTGTCAAGTAAGGGCTCTGTTCCCCTCTGTGCTGCCAGGCAAGGGTGTTCGTCTACATCTGAGTGACTGCTCCATGGCTCCAGCTCCAAATACCACAGACTCCTCCTTACCCTCATGTCTTCATTTTTCCCCTTCATTTCCTCAAGAAACAGCGATTTCCTTAAGAATGCAGTAATTTCTTTAGAAAGGCTTTTTTTTTTAAAAAAGGAGTTTCTTTTTCTCTCTTGCTTGAAGGAAAATGCTGAATTTGGGGTCTGTGTTTATGTCAGGTGAAAAGTGGAAATAGTCACTAGACGAGGGTCTGTTGAGCTTCCACAAAAGGATTGTCTGGGTGGCCTTTTCTTTTTTTTAACAATTGCTGGTTAGTTGAATTACAGAACCAAACAGCTGTATTCCTTCTGCATTCATGGAGTCAATCTTTTTTAGTAAAACCTGTAAAGAAATATCATGACTTAATGCTTTCTTCAGAAATAACTAGAAGCTAAAATGAAATACTACTATCCGCAGACACAGCCCTTTTACAAGATGATTGTGCAAGTAAGAATACTTTGTTTTATAATTTGCTTTGGAAAACATAATGTATAATGGTGTAATGGAATTTTCATCAGAAGTATAATCTGAAGATTGAATAAGCTTTCTGTAAGTAATTACAAATCCTTGTGCAAGCTCTATTTCAATAGAAATTATTTTTCCAACCATGAAGTTCTTTGATTTTTTATTCTTAAAGGTATTAGAGAAAGCTAATAGAAGTATTAGAGGAAGCTAGAGAAGGCTATTTTGTTGAAACTCTTTAAATTCGCATTTTTATTTTATCATATATAAATCCTAATTAAAAGAACCATACATATGTTATTTTGTAGTTGTGGGTTTTTTTTTTAAAAAAGTCCAAATGTTTAAAAGCACTTATTAAATGCCTGTTGTACATCTGACATGAGATTCATATGTGTTAAAAACTTCAGAAATAGAAAGTTATCCAGTAGAAGACATTGCCATCAAGGATTGTTTTATTTTCATCATTGCTTAAATCTAATTAATATTAAATATTATCTGGATAGATATGCTCACCTTAGCATATGGATACTTTGGCATCAACATATGGCTTATCCTAAAAAAATTTAACTTATGGTTGTATAGCTGCCTGGTTCCTTTATCCCTGGCTAACAAGCAGGTTTTGACACCTTTCCATTTGTAGACAAAAGCAGATCTCATTGTTACTCTGTGCCTTTCCATGGGTCTCAGAGGGGTTCCTGCTCATCTGAACAGTATGTAAATGAAAGGAGTGCAATATGGAAGGCTAAGCCCAAAGAGAAGGCACAACGCTATATTTGAATGCCATTGGCTAGAACTCAGTCACATGGCCATTGGCTAGAACTCAGTCACATGGCCATTGCAAGGGGGGACTTGGCATGCATTCTAGTGGTTTACCCAGGGAAAAAAAGGAAGAAAGCAATTTTAATGTGTTGATAATCCCTCAATGAGATAGCAGAAAGTAACACTCAATGGATTTAGAAAGTCTAGTCGTTAGGCTTGGTTAATACCACGAAGTGGCATCATAATCTATGTGAACCCTTTAAAGTATTTGAGGGATGCTATTCTAGCATAAGTGAAATTAGGCATTAAGAAGTGAAAAGTATAGTTTGAGAGAGTAACACTAGAGTAGCGGAGAAATGAAATTAATAAATATCTCAAACTAAAATGTGCTATAATATGTCTGCTTTGAACACATGTGATCAACCGAGATATAAATGATACCTCAAGCTTCAAGTATTCAGGAGCTACATCTTATAACTTGATAATGTAATATATACATAATTTTTAGGCCATATATATGTAGATGTGCACACAGATTCTCCTGGAAGCATCACACAAAGATAAACAATCCTGAACATTTTCTTCTGCAATAATATGATGCACACATATTCCTCACCCTTGTCCATGTCTCTAGGCAACACCCATCTACTTTATATTACTCTACACTCATGTTCCTGTCCTTGGATTTTATCCAAGTAAAGACAGTGCTCCTCTCTGATGCACTCTTTCGCTCAAAACCATCATCTTTGGATGTTTCTGTACCTTTGCGTGTATCCATAGCACTTTCCTTTCAACTGATAACTTGCACTATCCAAACATACATAATTTTTTTGGCCTATTTGTCTCTTGGTAGACATTCAAGTTGTACTTAGGCTTTTCTGCTCACACAAAAGCCAGCTGTGAGTATTTACATACAACTCTTTCTTCGAGCATATGTTTCTATTTTGCTTGAATAAATATAAGACCTAGGAATTGAATAGGCATATCAAAGCTTTGATTTGTTTTTTGGCATTTTGGGGACTTCACTTTGGTTAAATTTTCAACTTTGTTTTATGTTACTTGTACTATCATACTTTTTAAAAAATATATAATGGTTGTTATGATATTTTTGGATGTTTATTTTTTGGTTTGGGGTTTGGGATTTTCGGTTTGGTTCGTTTGGTTTGGGAGGCATGATTTTGTTTTGTTCTGACTTCTTCTCTACCCCAAGGCTAGGTATCAACCTAAACCTTTGTACTTTTCAACAGGCACCCAGGTATTGCAATATTTATCATTAAAGAATTTGGACCAAAGCTTCAAATAATATACTACTTCAGCAGTAGTGTTATGATCTTTATAAAATTATGTTCCCAGTTCCTTGCTGAAATCGTTTCACCATTATCATAAATTTTAATGCATTTCAGAAACACACATTAAGTCATTGCTATTTTTACTAACAATAGTATTTGAAGCAATTAAATTATAATGAAAATTTTCATTTTCTTTTCATTTGTTCAGTCTTTTAACACTTCTTGTCTTCTCTTCTAACATCCTAATATTCTACTCAAAAACATTTCTCTAAATGTTCTTTACAGAGTCGCTTCTAGAGAAGACTTCCCTGCAATTTCTTCTTTTTGTGTCTGAGACGGTATTGATTTTTCCTCCACATTTAGAATTTATTTAATCTAGACTCAAAATTCTGGGATGGCAGACATTTTTCTCTCTCTTCCCCTCCTCCCTCCCATTTGGCTTCTCTGTCTTTGGTGTTTCGTCCTCTGAAGAATTCTTCATTTGACTGTTTGCTTGCAGGCTTCTGATGAGAAGTTTACCATCATTGACCTACTTCTTTGTTGACAATACCTCATCTCTCCTCTCTTTGCCTTCAAAGTTAACCCATGCTATTTCACATCTAGAAATCCTAGTAGGAAATTTCTGAGTGTAGATTTAATGGTGGTTACCATGTTTTGATGTTTTCTAATCTTAGTGGATTCATTTGCTTTAAGTTTGTTTTTTGATAATTTTGAAAGCATCCAGCTCTTCTTTCTAATTCTCTGTCTTCTTCCACAAGACCAGACGTGTCAGCACTACCTATTTACTACTATTGTCTTAGAAGCTGGAGGAGTCGTCACTTCTCTCAAGGCCACCCAAGCCTTCTTCAGTCTGTTATTTAGTCTGTATGGTCGATTGGTCTCTCTTAAAGGTTGCCTATGCTTTATTTTCCTATGTCAGGTCTATGGAGAGGCCCACACCTCCAACCCCTGAAGGGCTTCTTTATCTATGCTTTTGATGTTATGCTTTTGATTTTTTTGCAATTACACTTAGATCTGTGTAGTCTCTCTATGTCAATGACTCCTCTGATGTTATGCATAGTCACATTTTTCATTATAGATTTTAATGTATAGTCATAATTACATAATTTAAGTTTTGGTCAAATAATTCTGACACCAGGGTCACAATTTTGTCCAATTCCTGTGGTTATTTTATCTCTGCAGAATATTTTCCATGCCTAAAACAATAAGAACAGAGAGAGAGAGAGAGAGAGAGAGAGATGTTACACAGATTCTTGTTGAGATCCAGTCCTCACATAGGATAGCAGTTACTATTGTAAATATATCTGTATTTGAACATGAGCGTGTCTTCATTGAAGCTGGGCAGTTTTAGATTTGTGGCAGTGGCTAGCCTCAGCTCACCAAAGGCTCCAGAGTCCTCTAGTGATGTTTCTGGTGTTGAGCATGAGACTGTTGCCTGAGGGGATGGTGAATGCTTGCTCTCCCCCTGGTGCCGTGTTTTCCCTGCACCACTCCTCAGAGAGGCTCTGCTTCTTAGAGCTCTCCCAGCTGTGCTCTGTTTTCCTTGTTATTCACCAGCTGTTAGTTTAGTGGTAGGGGAGAGAGGGGACACTTGCTAAGATTTTAATTAAGCCTCAAACTTAGGTTAATATAGATTCTGCCGGTCCAAAGGGGGCCTATTTATTCTTCATAACTTATTTCTCTCCCTGCTGTAATGTTGAGCCTGGAAGTTATCTTTACTCTTTCCTATGATGAGAACGGTTTCCGATATTACAGGGGATTCTACCGGTGCTGTACAACTGCCCTGCTAATGTTGTCAGTTGCAATTCGCTCCCACAGTCACATACCATCCAAGACCCAGACTCTTGATTCAAAGCAAAACCAGGGAAGATATCTGGGAGGGAGGTCCTAGTTCCCAACACCACTGAGTACCATGAGGAAACATATTTGAGGGTTATAAGATGCTGCTTTCAATAATTTGAGAACATTATCATATCTGAAGTTTCCAAAGACCTCTACCTCATGGCAATCCCCACTCCATCTTCAGTAGCTTGTTCTAGCTACATTTTCTCACTGGCCTTGTTTTCAATACAGGTTACAAGAGGGAATGTTTGTGCAAGCATGGAATGTTCTTGGAGCAGCCTCCCCACCATGCCCCACTCCCCTCTTGTTCCACCCTGTCTTGCATCTCCTTGTTTCACAGACTGTTTCTCTCTGCTTTCATGCATCTCTCCACATCTCTGATCTTATATATCCATAAAGTCTAGGACATGCACATAAGAGACCTTCTGAGAATGACTTAATTCCTTTAAGATCTCCACTTCTATCCATTTTTTCTACAAACAACAAACTTTGTTCTCTATGATCCTAAAGATTTCTATTGTATATATACACATTTCCTTTATCTACTACCCTATTGATGGACACCTGGGTTAGTTCACTGCTGCAAACAGTGCTGTGGGAGACCTTGGTGGTCGTGAATCTCCAGCATCTGACTTGGAAGCTTTAGGTAATTCCCCATGAGTTTTCTAGCTGTGTCATAGGGGGATTCTGTCTTTTAGCTCCTCCTGCACTATGCCTGCCTGAATGCTGCCCTGCTCCCCCCTTGATGATGATGGGCTCTGAAACTGTACGCCAGACTCAGTTAAATGTTGTCCTTTATAAGACTTGCCTTGGTCATGGTGTTGTTCACAGCAGTAAAACCCTAAATAAGACAGTGATGTTAAATCCAGGCTTCTCCCTTTCTAAGCTGAAATAGAACCCAACTTGGTTCTATTTCACACAGTGCCATTCTTACTATGAACTCCTTATGGACAACATGTCTTTCTACATGCCTTCTTTTATATATAAGCATACACTATATTATGTATACAGTATAATGTATATTATATTATACATATATTAATATATACACTATACTTCTATATAATATATATTATGCCTACATATAAAAATATAAATATGTACTTATATATAATATTTCATATATATTATATATTATTTTTTACTTTTTCATATATCCTGAGAGATTATTTCTTCATGTTTTGGCAAATGACTTTCTGTATGCAAATTACTGAAGTTCTTTGATTTTGTATGGTTTTTTTATTAAATCTTGTTATTTTTTATTCCATTTTTCCTTGAGTGTGTATTGTCCTTTCCCCTGTGTCTGTCCTCTCCTCTAGGGCTCGGACTATGAATATTTGGACCCTCGGAGTGGTGCCACAGTTCTCTAATTTTCCGTTTCCATTCTTCATTGTGGAGTTTCTTTAATCTCGGCCTCTTTGCTCTTCATGTTGGGTAGTTTCTGCGACTACATTTTAAAATTCAGGAATCTTTTCCCTACAGTGTTCAATCTGCCATTAATCCCTACCTAGTACATATTTCTTTTGGGATGCAATACGATCTAACTTTAGGGACAGTTTGACATGACTTAAAAAAAAACATTTTCCAAATTTAAGTACACTTTGGGTCTCTCTAGCTTTTGAAACCTATGGGCTACTTTAATGTCCAAGTCTGTTAATTCTAACATGTTTCATAGCTTGATTGGTAGCAATTGATGAATTTTTCTTCTAATTATAGATTGCATTTTTTTCCTTTTCATGAGTAGTAATTGTTAATTGCACATCAGAAATCACAAATCATACATTTTAGGGTTCAGGGCATTTTAAGAGTTCTTTAAAATCCCTTAGCTTTGTTTAGGATTTTGTTAAGTGACTTGGAAACAATTGGACCCTCTTGGATCTTGCTTTTCAGATTCATTAAGCTGAAGTAAAATAGTAGTTCATGTCCACTTCCCCTCTTCTTCTGAGAAGATATCATTCCAAGTGTTTACCCTATTCTCTGAAAATCGCATGCATTTCCATTCTGACTGAGAGGTAAGTAAAGTTCTCAGTGCCTTGTGAGCTCTGGTGCTGTGGCTTCCAGTAGTGTCACTGAGTCCCCTTCCTGGCTTCCAGTAGTGTCACTGAGTCCCCTTCCTGGCTTCCAGCAGTCTCCTCAGACTCATTGGCTCAGAGAGTTTGGCTGATCCTTCTAGGGGAGCCCCTTACCAAGACTGGGGGGATTTTTGTTTGAGAAGGACTTTTGATCCTTCTCTTTCCTTTTCCCTAATATGTAGTGTGAACTCAAGCTAGGCAGATGTCCCTAGATTCTCAGTAACTCCCAGACTCTAGAAGTCTCCTCATTGCTGTCTGGGCTCTTCTCTTGGGGTCCTGCAGTCTAGAATCATTAGGTTGTAAATTAAAGCCATGCTATTACTCACATGGTTCCTTACTTAAATATCACTGCCTTTCATTGCCAGATGCTCAATTAATTTTGAAAAATAATCATTATATTTTATCAAATGGTTGTTCCAAATGTAAAGATAAATTCCTCGCTTTGTTACTCTATTTTGAAAACTAATAATTAAAACATTTTTGAGTATACAAAATGAACTTCAACAAAACACTGGTATAAACAGATACACCCATATCTGTAACAGTGGCACGAAGGTTATAAAGGAAACCAACTGCTTCCTGATTGGCTTTAAGGTTCATCTTGTAGGACGAAGCACATGCTTGGTCCTAAAAATCTGGCTTAGAACCCATAATTGGGGCGATCACAGGCCCCAGGGGTGAACCTAATATTATTTTGCTAAGTACAAATGATAGCAAGATGGACATGATATTAAACTCTCCTCTCAATTCCTAGTTCTCTCTAATCAAATATTCTTGCAGCTCTTTGACCTCATCAGAGAAATTTCTTTATGTACTGGAAAATGGTCAATGTAGAAACTCACAACAGTTCAAAATTAACAGAATAAGTTACTGTGGAGTTACTAGCCACAGATAGAACACCTACATCACACTCTTTCCCCAAGATTTAGGAACTATCACAAACAAGGGTTAGAAAGATTGTCAGGGCAGACTGGAGCAAAACAGTGTATTCTGAACATGGCAAGGACATTGTACTCAAGAGCTCACAACAGCTATAGCTCAGGACAAGATCAGACTAGTTCACATCCTAGCACAGAGTAGGAAAGGGTTCATACGTGCCCCAGAATTAAATGAGGAGCTATTGACAGTGGCTTCTGGGGAAAGAAAGGTCAAGTTTTTTTTAATGGGAGTGACTGCTAGTAGGTCAATCATGCTCCATTATATATACTAATGTATATTACATTGGAGTTAATGAGTTATTCAATTTTTAAAAAGTAAGTAACAGGAAACGATGGCATAAAATAGGGATAAGGAGGAGAGGGTGGACCTGGAAGGAGCTAAGGGGAGGAGATTGTAAATGTGATCAAAATGTATCATGGGAAATTCTCAAAGAAATAAAAATATTTAGAATCATTTCCTGAACAA
Organism: Tokudaia tokunoshimensis; assembly: GCA_036184795.1. Lineage (NCBI taxonomy): Eukaryota > Metazoa > Chordata > Mammalia > Rodentia > Muridae > Tokudaia > Tokudaia tokunoshimensis. The sequence goes on along the minus strand of BTHU01000003.1, from coordinate 11,556,735 downwards.
TGCCACTCAGTATCTCTGCTTTCTTTTTTGATGGCATTAAATCAGAATTACTTTGAGGCATTGGCTTTTCTGGGTAGTTCATATCGCTCACTTGGGACTTTACTCCTGGATCAGATAATTGAAAAGTGACATCTCAGTGCAGTTTGACTTTGCGCGTGTCTTATCATGAATGAGATTAGGCAAATCTTCATATGCTTAAGAATTATTTGTAGTTTGCTTTCAGTGGGCTGTCAGTTCATATATTCGGTCCATTTCTCTTTGAGAACCTTTGTCCATTTCTCAGTTTCTCTGCCTCTTTATGCCATTAGGAGATGGATCCGTTTGTTTGTTGTGCCAGTTGGATTATTCTTGTTTGCTGATTGTGTTTTCCTCTTTATTCAAGTATTTTTTTTTCCTCAGTGGAAAGTATTTAGTTCTAGGTTGAAAACCTCTTACTGTTAGACAGTAGATTTTTAATCAAAGTTGGGATTTTGCTAATGACTAATACATAAAGAATTTCCCCAATATTTCCTTTAAGTACTTTCATTGTTTGATTCATATGACTTCTGACAATGAATGTCTTGTGTGTATTTATGATCTTTCCCAATCACCCCAGTCCTGCTGCATTATTTATGATTCCTCTCAGGCTGGGTAGGGATGTGTCCTTTATCATAACTACATGCTTTGCTACTTTCATGTGATGCTGTTGCATATATTTTGTGATCCCTACCTACATTACAGATATAGACTTTCTTTACTTCCACTAGGCTGCTCAGAGAGCTCCAGGGATCCACCTTTCTCTGCTTCCTTGGTGCTGGGAGTATAAGCATGGGCCACTACACCTGGCTTTTCATGTGGATAATGAGAAATAGACACAGGTCTGCTTATTTACACAGCTCTCAGTTTACCAACTGAGCCATCTTCCAGCCCTTACTGAAGAATTTTGCTGAAGTTCTTTCACATGATATGATCTGCTTTGTGGTTTACAAGAAATGTTCTACATATTTTTCTAAACTCTTGATTTCCTAAATACTAAGTGTATCTTGTCAAGTAACAAATTTTTAATATGTTTTAAATGTGTATTTCCTCATTTATAAGATAGAAATAAATGTTCTAATTTCAAGAATACACACACACACGCACACACACGCACACACACACACATACACACACGCACACACACAGCCACTCATGGATTCTCACACATATACACATATATGTGCATGCACACCCCAGAACTAAAATGTGTTGTACAAAGTTGACATTTGATGTGGTTGAACATGTTCTTGTTCCTTTAGATTTGTGAATCCTGTCATACAATTCATATTGCATCCTTTTTTTTTACATAGTTGACAAATTATATATTTTGAACTCATGTATTTAGAGCTCTTCCCCACAGTCTTCGGGTCTGTACTGAAGATCCCAGTGTTTACTATTTTGCTGAGACATTAGCCACACCTTTGCCTCCTGGACTCCTGTTGTCTCTGATTATCATGGACTCATTAACATTAATGGGGAGGACATTCTTTGAAGGAAGAATATAAAATATGTACATTTTTATACAAACAAGCCTTATACCCATGGCAGCTATTGATGCTCATGGAGGCTCATGCCTTCTGCCCCTGTCCCAGGGGCACAAATCATGTCATTCTGTCTCTACCAAGACCATGCCAGACTTGGCAAGAAAGAGGTCTTAAAGTGCTTCTGTGTCTATCATGTCTCCACACTCCCATGGTGCTCCATGCCATCTTCTGGGACTGTACATGCCTTCTCTGAAATTATCTCCTGAGATAAATCACCTTTCCAAAGCTAGAGATTGTTGGTGTTTGTTGTTTCACCAGGACAATGATGACAGTTTTGTGTGTGTTTCCTCCTGAAATCCTTGACAACACATGTCATGTTTAAGGCATGTTTAAGGACATGGAAGGTAAAACACAGAGGTGTATAGCTCATGGTCAACCAACTGCCAACATTCCGAATGCAGCCTGTGCGAGTTCAAGAGCAGGGTGCTATGCCTCCTGAGCTGATGTGGTCACTGAAGTAGGCAACCACGCCACAGGACACATTTGGGCAAGCCAAAACCAAAAGAGAATGAAAGATGACTAGAGAAACAGCTCATCATCAAGAGACAAGCAAACACTCCAGGGTAAATTAGAGCAAATACTCCAAAGAGAAAAGATTTCCAGTAGCAATTGAAAATGCCCTCTGGATCTGTCGTGTAACTTACAAGAGGTATATCTTCTATTTCCCTTTAAGTTTTGAAATGCAGAAAATATCAGCTTTGTTTTTTAGGTAGTTTTCAGTAAAAGCTTGGCAAATATTGAACTTTAGACCCTCTCCATTGACAGGGCTGTGATATCCCCTTGAACTCCTTTTATGATATGAACAAAATGAATTTCTATTGTCTCTTGTTTGTTCTAACTCCTGCCCTTAAAAAAAAGGATAAAAAAAATTTTAAATTAGTAATTTTCACTACCTCATACAATCTTCTAAATTACTTTTTAGAGTGCTGGCTATTAATATTTTAGGTAGCTTTGATGTTTTACTTTATAGTCTTCAATTTTATTTTACATTTCACAGGTTCCTAGTTGCAAATAATCCTACAGGCAATTTTCTCACACTGCAGCTATTCCTTGAAAGATATGCTAATATGGCAAGGCACTCGCGATACTGGGGGTTAAGTTAATCACCCAAAATGAGTTGTATTACTGTCAGTGGTGTATAAAGACATCCCATAGCGAGTTACAAGGAAGGCTAGCTTTAAAGCTGCTTTTCAAAAAAATACCCAAAGCTGGAGATGAACAAAAATAAGCACCTATTTCAAAGTCTATTGAGCTCAAGAATCAAACATTTGTTATTTCTGGTCTCAGAGTTACCCAGTATAAATAAAAGGATTCATATTCTTTACAAAATTTAATTACCAGGAAAACTCACACCGATCTCACACTCTGGGTCTGGGCAAGACAAACACTGCATAGCAGCATCTATCTTCATAGTTCTGTGCCACAGAAGGAGGAAATCACTATTTTGTTCCCTGTTTGGCTGAACCCCATGCTGAATTTGAAAACTTAGAGAGAAAATTGCCTTTCCTCTGCCTGCTCAAGGAAAGCAACATTTGCTATCTGAAAGTGACTTTGTAGGGATTCAGGAAGGGTGCAAGAACTGTGCATAAGATTGTCTTTCTCAACTCTGTTTCTGAATTTAAGTAGTAGGTTATGTAAGTAAATTTGGGACCGACCCATTGTATTTTTCCCTATCTCAGAAATCCAAGTCACTTCCAGATGATTTTAATCAACCTCAGGGACAATGAAGATATGCACTGGTACCCTGAGTATGAATTGTGACAGCCCCTACCCTTTATTTACCAGAAAGGGATCAATTAGCATAGCTGACCTCTACACTAAGATACACAGCCACATGGCAGCTCCAGATTCGAGACAATCTTCTACAGCTAAGCATACCATTGCCATCCACAATTCTGGTATCATATGTGTTGCCTTAATGCCTTTTCTGTATGAGCAGCAGATTAAAGACTTTTCTGAGGTTTAATCCTTCCTGTCAAAGGGGTACTTCTCAACAGACAAGCTGTTCAGAGGCAAACTGAGGTAGAGTTTGGAACCGCACTTTAAATGGCTGCACATCTGCACTTAGGATGATGGAGATTTCTATTTTCCATCTTGCAAAAATATTGAAATAAGATTTAGCTACAATGCTCCAGATATGCATTTTTATAAGAGAAGAAATATCTTGTGAAAAGTGTATTACTTCACTTGAGCAGATCAAGAGAGCAAGAAAGAAGAAAGGTTTACCAAGAACATAGTATTTATTTGCCATGCATATTTGATGTGAGTTCATTAAATACGCAATAGAAGTGTCAACATAAAGTGTTGTTTAGATCAAGCTATGAAAACAAACTGCCCTGATACTAACACTGGAACATGCTAAGCTGTGGCTAAACATAAGCCTTATTTACTATATGATGAAGGAATACTTTATGGAGTATTTTTAAATAACCATCTACTTAGCCTAATTGAATTTGCCCTTTATTTGTAAAGGCTGATGAATCGGATACAATGACAGTGTGGCTGGTACTTTCACTTTCTGTCTATTCACAATTTCATGGCTTTTTCTTCTCTCACTTTTTGACACACAGGGGTGATTATCCACAGTCCATGCTTAACTTGAGAGCAGTTTCTCACTCTCCCTGAGCCACTGCCAAATATAAAACCACGTAGGAAACAGAACATATGGGTGTTCTTTAAGGAACACATGCACTAGATGTGGAGTGTGTCTGAGGGTAGCATATCATGAAGGCCCATTCACAGGCCAGAGTGTCATTCAACAGAGAAAGCAGACTCATTGGAGTCAAGAAATTTAAACAGGTATTTCAGATTAAGCGAGTTCCTCCAGCAAACATGAATGGCTGTGTAGTTGCCTTTGCAACTAGCATTAATGTGATGCAAAGGTATAAAGGAAGAGGACTATTACTGATAACGCTTTGCTTGTGTGCTTTCGAATCCAGATTTTTCTCAAGATTCTGTTTTTAACACTTAGTCCTCATTTCTTCCCTTCTCTCCTCCTCCCTTCTTCCCTCCCTTTCTTCCTCTTTCCCTTTCTTGAGACAGAGTTTCACTTTGTAACCTTGGCCAGTCTAAAACTCCCTAAAATCAGGATGACCCTGAGCTCTTGGAGAGCTTCTTGCCTGCATCTCTAAGAGCTAGGATTAAAGGCATACACTACTACATCTTGCTCTTCCTGGTTTCCTTTTGGGTAGACAACTCTTTTGACTTTGAAGAACTCTTGTATCCTGCTGATTTTCATTGAGAAGTCTTCACTTTAGGTTGAAGTTTCGGGTTGTCTTATTTACTTGATTGTTGTATCTCCAAGCCGGACTCTCTCCTAACCAGTTGTTAAATAAATGCATCTTAAACAGGGTTCATATTATCTCTAAAAAATAAAATATAAAAACAATAAAAAATGTATATTTCCTCTTGGATACTAATAATAATCTCCAAAACACAAAAAGTATCTTTCCCCCTCCTTTACTGTACTTTGCCATAAAATTAATCACTTGACAGTTAAAAATATCTCCTTTGGGGACTGAAGAGATGGCTCAGGGCCCTCTAAGAGGACTCACCTGTCACTTGCTGTTCTTTATGTTGGTGGTGGTGATGATGGTAGTGGTTTTGGTTTTCCGAGACAGGGTTTCTCTGTGTAGCACTGGATGTCCTGGAACTCACTCTGTAGATCAGGCGGGCCTCAAACACATATACCTCTGCCTCTGCCTCTGCCTCCGCCTCCGCCTCCGCCTCCGCCTCCGCCTCCGCCTCCGCCTCCGCCTCCGCCTCCGCCTCCCCTCACCCTCCGCCTCCCCCTCCGCCTCCCCCTCCGCCTCCCCCTCTCCCTCCGCCTCTGCCTCTGCCTCTTCCTCTCCCTCTGCCTCTGCCTCTGCCTCTCCCTCTGCCTCTGCCTCTTCCTCTCCCTCTGCCTCTGCCTCTGCCTCTCCCTCTCCCTCTGCCTCTGCCTCTGCCTCTCCCTCTGCCTCTCCCTTCTTGGGATTAGAGGCGGGCACCGTTACCTCCTGGTCCACTTGCTGTTCTTGCACAGAACTTGAGTTTGACTCCCTATACACACTTTATTGTTTAGAAATGTCTAGTTCCAGTGGCTCTGACATCTTCTTCTGCTTCGGCAGGTACTCCAAGCATGTGACGCAGGTAGGTACATACATGCCGACAAAACACCATGTGCATAAAATAAAATTAAATGAATCTCTTAAAACAAAAGTAAATTTTTCTATTTATATTTTCTGTATCACCTGCTTCCTCTTCTTTCCTATGGCTTTAAGTTGGGGGTCTCCTGTTTGCCTATGTGAAAGCAATACCTTTCTGTTCCAGCTCACTTGACCTTCCCCATTTCCTGCTACATCCTTCTGCCAAAAAACTAATGTGATGGATCTTAAATCAAGTCTGACCATGTATGCTTCCACTTAAAATTTCCCCAGAGTTCATTATTACCCACAGTTTCTTAGCGTGGTGCACAGGTTCATTATGTACTTCTCTGTATCTACTGTCGACTCCAGAGTTTACCCCTACTGCCTGATATTGATTGTGTTTTACAATATTGTTATATAAATGGCTCAAACCACACTTCAATCTCTAAGCTTTGTGACTCATCTGTGCTATGGCTTTGATTGCTTTCTCTGCTTGATATATTTTTCCTGCTTTACAACATCAAGATTCATCCTTCAATATTCAGTACAGAGAGTTTTGCAATAAATCTCTAAACAAATCTTAAAGGACGTTCCCCACATACCATAACACTCTTACCAGTAACCACAATAAAATGAAATTACGATTTTTGTCTCAATCCCTTCTTTGATATCACTAACTCAAGGATATAATCTTTATTTTAATCAACTGTGCACACTCAACATCTTTAGGACAATATATTGAGATATGGTTTCCTCATAACATCCAATTTATGCTTAGACCCACTGAATATGTAGTGACACTGTTCACTGAGAGAAAACATAAAGGAATTTGGAAGTATCGAGTACCAGATCATCCATCTGAAGATGCCAAGTTACAACTAAAAGGAAATATCTGGTAGATAGATCTATAGCAGGAGTAGAATTGGGCATTCAGGAAAGATCTGGGCTCCAGATCAAGGTTGAGAACCCATAATTATCTAAATGGTAAAAGGCCAATAAGGAACTTTGAATTGTTTCCTGCTTAAACTTCTAGGCTGAAAGCTAATTATTTATACCTTCTGCTTTCATCAAAGTTGCTGCTACAGAAAAATCATTTTAATTAACTCAAATACTTAAGAATCTGTATGCTTACAACGTATCTTGGTCTCGATTAAGTAATGGAGTTTTGATTTCAACTCCTAGACTGTGGGTTTATTGTGTTTATAATGAGAATTACTCATATGAAGCTCTTACACAATCATGAAAAAAAAACACATGAACAAAAGGCTGAATTAAATACTACTGAGCTCTGAAAGACAGACTCCTGAAAGACAAGTGTTGCTCTGTGGTATACATGGACAATGCCGAGGTTATGATACAATATCATGTGAAAGTGCCGGGGCCTGACTGGGTAACCAAAAATTGCAGGTTGTAAAGTAGCTGTTTCTTTCCTGGTCTGTAGACCCATAAATACAATGCCTGTTATAGATAATAGACTCTTACCATGCTTATTCTTTAATATTCATCATGTATTTCTGGAAGTGTACTGGATCATCACCATTTTGTTTGTGGCAATTATAGAAGTGAGGAAAACAGGTAAAACCTGTTCTCGCAGAGCTTCTAGATAAGTGAGAAAGACAAATGATACGATAAACAAAATAATGTATGTTCAATCACAGTAATTATTATGACTCAGACTTAAGTACCAGCATGGAATAGAGCAAACTTCAACAGCAATTGGAATGAAGTTCGGGGTTGATCATTGTGAATAACTGGAGGAAATATTCTAGGCAAAAGTCAAGAGTAAGAAGTGAGGAAATCCCTACAGTGTTCAAGGAACAGCAAGGTGACTGAATGAAGAAAAGAAGGCGAATGTGTTCAGCCCGGGAGAGCTGCTGCTTCCACTGCCAGACTCCGAGACCATTTGGAGAGTTTGTTCTGAGTGGCAGACATTGAAAGGATTTGAGCAGAAGAGCGTTGTGATAGAACTCATCTTTATACTTCTGGAATGGAAAGATGGCTTCCACGCTGAGAGGAGAGCACTGGTAACACACAGATAGAAGCGGAGGTCAGGGAGGAGACACACACAGTAGTCAAGGCCAGAGTAAGGGCATCTTAGCCTAGACAGAAGCAGAAGGCATATTAAGAAGGGATAGGCTGAGTTTTAGAAGTTAAAGCCATCACATTTTCTAATAGCACAGATATTAATTATAAGTATGGTTACAGGAAAAGCTAATAAATTTTAAAACAATTAGAATAATGGAGTTGTTAATAACCACACTGAGCAAAATATAAGAGGTTTTTGATGAGACAATAGGGGATTCCATTCTAGCTGAGCCTAGTTCAGGTGCCTGTTCAACATTCCAGTAGAGGAGGTGGGTGAAGAATTAGATAAGAGTTGGGATTGTAAGAAGATATCAATATATGGGTTCTGTTTAGTTAATTTTTTTTTGTTGTTGTTGTTGTTGCTATGGCAAAAACAGCATCCAAAAGCAAGGTTTTACTTTGGCTCACAGTCTGTTGGAGAGTCACATCACATCCTCAGTCAGGAAGAAGAGAGCAATACACATCTGTGTTGATCGTGCAACAGAACAGCTCTCTCACACCTCGACTGGAGACGTGTGCTCTGGCTGCTCCTCCTTGCTTGTGTGACAATGCTTCACAGGCAGTCACCACACTACACTACTTCTCAGAACAGTGGTCAGCAATGCGTTGCTATGTTCTTTGTCTCAACCATAGAATTAACTGCTTGAACAACCGTTCTCCCAACCAAGTCCTTACCATCTGTAAAAAGGACACCATTCTGATCTAAACAGCTATCATTCGGGGGGTGTCCTCACTGGAATGCTTTTGATGCACATTTTCCTGAAAATGATAGCTAAATGTTTGAAGTATAGTATTACACATAATTTTGCTGTGTGTATGTATACTTGAACATATTCTATATGGTTCTATATTAATCTAAATCACTTAATATATTAATACGTTAGTTAGTTAGTTAGTTAGTTAGTTAGTTAGTTAGTTAGTTAATATGATTCTGCATGCACTTGTCCTCCAGACTAAGCTGAATATGTCAGGTCAGTGGCCACCTTAAGACTTGGAAAGCAGTGAAACTGGAATTACAGAGTTTTGAGGGACAGAACACTCTCAGCCTAGATTTCCAATAGGTTAAAAGAATTCCACCCAAAAAGAGCATCAGATCTGGAAATAAAAAGCAGTGGAAAACCAAAGACTCAAATTTTTCATAAGACATGTGTCTCCTCCATAGCAAACCTGTCATATATATATGATTGGATATGAGATAACATATGATAAATTTCTTAGATGCATTATTGAAATGATAATGAACAATATAATTTAATAGAAATATTTCAGCTAACAGTCCAAATAAATGAAAGACAAATGGTTCACTATGGCGGGAAAATTTTTAACTACAAGCAGTATGTCCCTTTCTTTAAAACGCTTTAACATTCATTTTGATAAGCTCCATCCTCTAACACAATAAAGGAATACATTCAGTTATGTTTAATAAGATACCATTATAGCATCCTATCTTTAAAAATAGTGATATTTATGTAGACTTAAAATAACTTCCCCAGAAAGGATATGAGTTGATTTGGCTTGGCCAAGAGAGGCATGAGAAAATATTTGTCAGAGCTCATTTCCTAGACCTACTCATCCTTGTACCTGCCAATCATTGCATTAGGCTGGTGACTAGAAACTGGAAACTTGAAGAGCAAGCCATGTTCAATCCCCAGCAAGAACCAGCTTTTGAAGACTGCTAGCTACGGCCTCTATTTTCTGGTGTTTAAGAAGCACATTTTCAGAAATATGGATGCCTTTTCTTAGTCAAAACTGTCATGGAACTAATAAAAGGTGTTGAATTACAAATGAATTCTAATCTGTATGGCAGCAAAAAATGATCCCTTCCCATCCTCCAGGTGGGTTGGTTTGGACTGACAATGGGAGTCTGGGCAGCAGAGCATGCTAACACATGAAGATGCTCTGAACATGGATATCTTTATCCAAAGCAGGTTGGTGAGTCCAGAAAGGATCAAGTAAAATATGGGTGATCACAGAGAACGATTGTTGGCATGTGGCGAAACTCAATACCCAAGCGGTCACCACCAGTGAAATCTTACAAAGTCAAGTCGCCAAAAAACCATCTATGACTCTCAAACTTAGTCAATCCTAGTTATTATTGCTAAATATGGCTCTGAAAAACTTCATATATATGTATATATATATACATATATATATATATACATATATATATATGATGTCTGACTGATTGAGATCTACTATGTATGTAGAAAGGGAAGCTCCAAGAGACAAAATTTTTGTATGACATCTCTATCTATCCCTTCAGAAACAGAGTAAATATTAGGAGTTTGAATCTAGTCTCAAGATGCTTTTACTGCCGCAGAACACTTCCCCGTTGCCAGAAGGGTGGGCGGGCACTTCTTGTCCAACACCCTCAGAACTACTTGATTCTCCTGTCCCGGATGTGAGAAATACTCATTGAAGAAGATAGAACTTATAATCTACCACGAAGAAGCAGAGATTCGTACCTAACAAGTCAGTGTGTATTCCCTCAGTGATCTTCTATTCCTTTTAGTCCACTTCTCTTCATGTACAGGCTACAACCACATTGCCATATTATAACCCCAACACATGGACATCAGAAATGAAGAATGTCGAAGGTCAGCTTCAACATCACAGGGTTCACTCAGGAGGGCTGAGTGTGGAGTCAGCCAAAAGTCATTCACTAGACTTCTAAGGGAGTAAAGCAAAACTTAATTCTCTGGGGCCAGCAAGAGGAAAAATCCTAAGTAGACACACACACTTTGTGGATGAAGCAAGTTCCTACAAGCTCCAACAACTTCACACATACACAGACAGACAGACAGACAGACAGACATATTGGATGGATGGAACAAAGCTCCAATGATCAGCATCCAACTACTTTATTTTTTCTCTTAGCCTTTTTATACCATCTAAGACAGAGTTCTCTATGTAAAAATCAGAAAACTTCATACCAACAAGTTACAGAACAAGTTACAGATTCTCTAAAGACAATCACCACAAAAGCCATGCTCTTCAGAAACTGATGAAAATCACTACACGAAAGGAAATTACAACAGGATTTTTGCTTATGTATTCTTCTCTTGAAACTCATACCTAACTAAACATTCCCCATCAACACAAATCAATAATTCCTTTCTCATAGATTGACAAAATTTAAGCATGCCAGTCTATATTCTCAAGTTCTTTCCTACGCTTTGCTGATGGCAATTTGTATTTACCAAGAAACAGATCATCATCAATCATATGTCTTATTTTTGAAGTCTTTATGAGCTAACTTGTTCTCTGTTCTGACATTCACAATGAAATTACTTACACTTTGTTTATGAACACACCAAAAACCTTTGGCCACGTCTCTGGATACAAGATCCAGGAACTTAGACCCAACCTAGAATGTGTGTTTTCTTTGATCATTAACTTGTCCCAAGACTATTTTTCATGCTACTTCATCTTTGTGATACATGAAGGCTCACTGTACTCCTATTCTCACCTTTGTGATACATGAAGGCTCACTGTACTCCTATTCTCACCTTGCAGCTCCTGTTATTCTATGAGGAAGGAGCACATTCTTCAACTTTAGACTTTCTATCAACTACCTTAGCTTCCCAAAAATTTTGAAATTAAACTAATATCCTAAACTATTTAAATCAAATCAGGAACTCTATAAAATCATTAATTCACCTAAACAGAATTAACTTAAGAACATTCATCTTCATGTTGATCTACAGGAAACTTGCCCAACATAGTGGTTGGGCTACCAGCCAGGAAGTAATCCTACCAGGCTATAGGCAGTGAGGGTCTCCTCGTGCTCAATCACACCAGGCCAGGCATATGAGGAATACAGCAATAACAAACATGAGAGGGCACATCAGTAGCAAAAAGTAATCCTGAGGCAAAGCCTCTGGGGCCATGACTCTCCAGGTTACATTCATCACAGCTAAGCAAAAATGTGGGCCATCTTCAGGAAGCTCACTTGTCTACTACAGCTCTACCTGCATGGCATCCACCAGAAGAATAACTTATTTATGAACTGGTGTCAACAGTTGTTGCAAAATAATAAATGGTATCAGAAAAGTAAAGTCATATGCTCCTCAAACAGCAGGGTCTCAGAGACAAGCCAACATTACATTAATATACTTCAAGTAGTGAGCACTTGTATATGACATACCTTCTTTATAATATCTGACTTAACTCTCATGGCAATGAAATTGACATTGCTGTTATCTACATTTTATGGATAACAAAAGGAAAGAAGAGAGACATTAATTTACCTCAAGTGAACAGAGCAGCATTTCCAAAGCTGGTTTCTCAAAACACAAAATGAGTTTTCCTTAACCAAAGTCCTGTGTTCTCTGTGGGCCACTGTGAATAGTCATGGTGTAATCTGAATAGGCCTTGTTATAATTCAGATTTAACATATGACTCTTGAGAACCATATTTGGTAATAATAATTACATAATATGGTCTAAAGAGAGAATGGCTGTAACATTGTTAGAGATAGTGACATCTCTTATGACTGGTGCAAACTTACCAGAAGTTATGTCATAGACTCGGAAGGAAGGGCTTAGTCCACCGTAAGCAAGGGTGTTATGGGAAAGAAAAGGTATTCATTTGGCGAAATGAGATTTTTTTAAAATGGCTTAGGCAACTTAATTTTTCAATTCCTTGAGTTTTACAGTGAAGATTTAAGTAAGTTGCAATATCCAATGTTCTGAAGATTTGAAGAACCAAATTACTTTTAAATTCCTTTGCTAGACTTGAAAGATTGAAAGACTGTCATAAATTAATTCCTTCTTTTTTTCTTTTTTTTTTCTTTTTTCAGTATTGGAGATTGAACTCGAGGCACTGTTGTGCTAGGCAAGCAGTCCTTTACGGAGCTATGTCCCCAGCCTGGATTAAACATTTTAATGACATTGGACAAACCTTACCAGTAAATTTGATATCTCTGAAACTGAAATTTCCTACTACAAAATATGTGACCAAATTTTAAACTATTTTTTTTCTTTTATGGAAAAGATAAACTTTAATAAAAAAAAAAATTCTGCCTGAGGGGAAAGGAGAAAAAACATTTTCATGCTACTGGCCCAAGTAAGAAAAGCATTAGAATTGTGTGTAGCCATGAGACTCTGGTGTGGGATAGGTACGTGATCATACAGGACAGAGATGTGGGAATGGCTCCTCTATGGTCAGGTTCCTTTGTGCACGGCCAGTTTCCTGAATCATGTCAAAATCTCAAGCATCTGCATACAGACGTCAGTAAAAGAGGAATACTATCAGAACAAATGTACTTTTAAGTACAGTTTGTATATACAAGATCCTAGAACACTAGAGACTGAACACATAAAATAGTAATTTTGTTCACAATATGAGTATCCAAGATGAGCAAATCATTACCCTGTCAGTTTTAGATTCAGGCCTATAGAATCCAGGGCAAGGCCATCATCATTCAAACAGATTTGATTTTATGTCATTTCAGCAATCAAAATATAAGTAAACAAACCACGAGAACTCAAGGAAGCCTGGTGGTTTGTTTTATCTGCTGTACTTATTTCTAACAGATCTAGAGAAAAACTAATAAAATTGATTTAAAAATACGATAGGTGCCATGTATCTCAGGCTGGTCTCAGACTTCTCTGTAACCAAACATGACCTTGAACTGACTCTCCTGCCTCTTTCTCCCAAGTTAGGACTTAGTTTGTGTCATTGTGTCCAGTTTATGTGACACTAGGGGTGAACCTAGGGTTTTCTGACGTGCCAGACACTCTATTGGTAGAACTCCAGAGACTGAAATAAAAACAGCTTTCCCAACCCAAACACAAGCAATTCTTGGAGAAGCAAAAGTACCTGGCCAGGAACATATCCTTGTCATTAAGGTCTAGTCACTGTGAGTTGGTTCTCATGGGAGGACCCTGATGGTGTTTCATGAGATAAAAATGAATCCTCATCTCCCAATCTACTTCTCTGATTTTCAATAATTGTGAATTGTCAGTAGCAATCAGAAGATAATGACCCAAATGAGTTCTAGAAGACTCCAAACACACGTAAACGAAAAGGTTCTAGCAAAGAAAAACAGCAGGCTCTTCCCAGGCAAGCTGTTGTGGAGGGATCCTCCTTCTGGCAGAGGATCTCAGACTTCTATGTCGCCTGGCTGGAATCATTTCCCAACAGCTAGGGCAATGTTCGTATCTGAAGGCAGGCACGCTGTTGGGGCTGCTTTGTAATGATTTGACTCTCACTTTCATTTAAGTGGATTCTGACCCAAGACAGCAGATGTGAGAAAGTTCATCATCATTGTGGGAACTATCCCAAATCACTGGACAAGAAAGCAGCTGAAAACAAGCTGCACATTTCCCCCCAATTACGACTAAAAAATAAAAGCTATTAAGAGGTCTTTTCCAACGTGTGGCAAATCTATTCCTTTCTTGTAACAACTAACGACCTGTCTCTACAAAACTGCGGCGTGTAAGGGAGGAGATGGTAAAAATGAGGGGCAAGTTGAGAGCTGCCTTAACTCATCAGCACTCGCCCTGTAAGGACGTGCAGCATGGGAGGTGGTGGGTGCAGCTGAACACCCCGGACCAAGCGAGTTGCAGAACCAGAGCCGACAGCCGTCCACCACTCCACCACGCCAGGCCACTGCACTTTTAAGCATGCTGTGCTTTCCTGGCTCCCTTCCCAGAGAACGACTGGAATGAGCAAGGGGACAGATCCAAAGCCTGCTGGACATTTTATCTCCAGGACCTTTACTAGCTTAGCCAAGAATTTAAGATTGGCATTAGAAAGGAAACTGGATCCGATGTGTCTTAACATACAGGGGAAATAATACACCTCTGCAACTTCCTGCACAGTAGAAAACATCTTGGGCATCTTTTTATGAAGACATAGGTCTACCCACAGCAGGAGAGCTGCTGGTGACTGATAATAATTAATACATCCTTTCAATTACAGCCTCTGACAGTATTACTGATAGACATGCCATGGATAACATTACCTAACAAAAGATATGTTGAAAGAGCTTTTATGCTATGGGTGTTTTCCCACTTGAGTTCTTTCCTCTGAACCACTCACACTCCATCCTCCAACTTGGATTCATAAGATTGTTTCCAGTGCCACTTTTTCTTTTTAAGACGTATTTTATTTTGAAGTGTGTGTGTCAGAGAGACAAACACACACACACACACATACACACACACAGAGAGAAAGAGAGAGAGAGAGACAGACAGACAGACAGAGACAGAGACAGAGAGGGATGCAGAGAGAGAGAGACAGAGACAGAGAGAAACAGAGACAGAGAGAGAGACAGAGAGAGACAGACAGAGACAAACAGAGACAGGCAGACAGACAGACAGACAGACAGACAGTCAGACAGACAGAGCTAGTGAGCACAAGTGAGAAAAGTGATGGCAGGTGCCAGAAGAGGCTGGAAAAATGGCTGTAAATCCCCTAGAACTGGATCATGGATGTTGGGAGCAGTCTGGTGTTGGTGCTGTGAACTGAACTTGAGTCCTCTGCAAGAACAGTTCATGCTCTGAACATCTGAGTCATTTCTCTAGCCCCCAAGAAGAAGGATCTAATTTTTCTTATGCTGCTTCGAGGAGTCTGATGTAACTTCATGGACCTTCTTGCTGCATTTTCAAAGGTCACCTGTACAGTTCTGGTCACATTCACTCATTCAGTAGTCTGTTTCCTTTGAGACGGGTTCTCATGTCAAGCAGGCTGTTCTCAAATTTGTTATATAAACAAGGATGGCCTGAACTCCCCTGTGCTGGGCTTATAGGCACGCACACCATACCGAGATAGAACCACATTTTCATAGAGAAGCACCATGCTTGTCTGCAGATATTGACATTCAAGATTTCGAGGCAAGACAGAAATGACTCAAGTAAAACCATATCGCCCAGCAACAGTACGTAGATGTTGCACACTGACTTCAGCGGAGCCAGGGATTAAGGGAGCCTGAATTATGAATCCACATGTTTTTTTATGAGGGAATATCAACTTTGTACTTTTAAAAATTTAGCTCCTCTTGTGCATCTGGTTCTCAGGGGAAAGCTCACAAATCACAGTGTATTTCCTACGTTAATCCAATTATAATGATTTCTATAGTTAAGGATGAGCCACAAATGTTTTTAATCGCACTGGGTTCCCCTTGGTATGGCTTACATAATACCATTGCTTGCCTGCAGAAAAGCAGCAAGAGATGTCCCTGTACTCTAATGGGATACTGAACGAGCCAAGAGTTCATGTTCAAAGCTCAAGACACTGTCTGAAAGGGACAAAGCCACAGATTTGGAACCAAGCAAAAGTCTGATTCACTTGTGTTGTCGTTGGCTTTCACTGTGCAGCCAAACTGGATAATTCCAATAGAAAGTATTCACCTTGGGGCCTAAAATTATACCTTTAAAATTAACAGGATAATTACCTGTTCTGCATGTTTTTCTCAGGCTCTGAAGACACAGCTTTCTCCTTGTGGCTTCAGGGAAGAAATACTGGAAATTCAATAGAGGAAGAGAAAAGAAAGAATGTCAAGGTTGGGATCTCCCTTTATTCAGTTAGTCTAGTTTCAAAGCTTTAGAGATCCTGGGATTGAAAAGCTACACACAATAGCAGAGTCTTTCCCTAAAAAGGCATGGCGTTACCTTGCACTGTCATTTACACTTGGGCATGGGTGCAATTAGAAACAGATTTTCATCCAGAAAGGGGGAAATACGTAGTGCTAGATCAGTGTGAGACAATTAGCAAGGGAATTATACTAAGGACAGAGGTGAGTTGGGGTGAGCTGGGCATGAGTCGCGGGCCGTTTGCCTCATAAACTCTTCCTATGGGACGAGATCATTGGCTGTGTGTACGTCTGCTATATCACTGTCCTGTGAAGTGAGCTTAATACAAAGAAATACACTGTCTTCCTGCAGTGGAATCTAAACTCCCAAAAGGACATTTTCAGAGAGTTGGCTCCTACTGACAGTTGTGAGGGGTCGTGGCCTCCATGCCTTTCTCTCACAGCTTCTGATAGTCTCAAGCTTCCCTTGGCCTGTGGATGCCGCGTGCTCTGTGTGACACTTCAACATTTCCCAATATTTCCCTTTCTTACAAGGATGCCAGACATAATAAATTAAGGTCTACTTTAATGATCTCAACTTGTTCATTTACAAAGACAAGTTTTACAAATCTGGTCATAATTGGAGAAAATTCTAGTTGGTACTTTAACACCTTGTTGTAGAAGAGTCTCTCGATTAAACCTATAAACAGGACTTTTTTTTTTCAAAAATAACTAATCCTTTTTAAGCAGAAATATTTTTATTAATAACAAAAAATCCTTTCTGCTATGCAACTCTCGGCTGTCCTTGAGTGAGCGTCATGTGATTAAATCAGTAATTTTCGACATGCTAAACACTGAGACAGTGAGGTAAGAAGGTTAGGAACAAGGAGAGACAAAAAAAACCCACTAACTCTCTCCAAATGTGAGCAATGAAATCGGAATCAATGGACACCATGGGTTTTTTTAAGTTGTGTTAAACATTTTTTAATTAAAATATGAAAAATTAATTATTTGCCATTTTAAATATAAAAAATAAAATCTTCTAAAGTTTTGTTGGCGGGTAGAAATGACAAAGATACTTCTGCACCTGATTTCTCTTTTCTACCCTTCTTCCTGTATGAGTTAAAGGAAATCTGTCAGATCAAGGTCATGTCTGTCCTCATGATGGCAATCTACCAATACTACATTCTCTCTGTTGAGCACCCCTGCTTGGGGACAGCAGAAAGAGATGATGCAGCCCAGTGACATCAGTCTGATCTCCTTAGAACAGTTGAGTCTGTTTCCTAAACCAGCTTCCATCTCCCCTCCTGTCACACTCTAGGGTGATACATTTAAATACAGTAGCCAAGAAAGTTTTTATCAGCTAATTGTGAGCCCCAACATATGCACATAAAAGCTGAATTACCTGGCTCTCTGGAGTCTAACTTCTTGAGTTCTTTGTATATATTGGATATTAGCCCTCTGTCGGATGTAGGGTTGGTAAAGATCATTTCTCAGTTAGTTAGTTGCTGCTTTGTCCTTTTGACAGTGTCTTTTGCCTTACAGAAATTTTGTAATTTTATTAGGTCTCATTTGTCAATTCTTGATTTTTAAAACATAAGCTATTGGAGTTCTGTTCAGGAAATTCTCCCCTGTGCCCATATGTTCAATGTTCTTCCTTAGTTTCCTTTCTATTAGTTTCAGTGTGTCTGGTTTTATGTGGAGGTCCTTGATCCACTTGGAATTGAGCTTAGTGCAAAGAGATAAGAATGGGACAATTTGCATTCTTCTGAATGTTGACCTCCAGTTGAACCAGCACCATTTGTTGAAAAGGATATCTTTTTTTCACTGGATGGTTTTAGCTCCTTTGTCAAAGATCAAGTGACCATAGGAGTGTGGATTCATTTCTGGGTCTTCAATTCTGTTCCAATTTTTCTACATGCCTGTATGTAGAAAACATACTAGTGTATTACCCAGAGTTCACTAGAAGAACAAAACTGGTCTAATGAATGTAATTACAAAGGGGGTTCCTCTGCTTACAAAATATGGGCTGGTAGCTCAATATCGGCTGTCTCCACAATGGAGAGAGGCTTGAAGTCTAGAAGCTGCTCAGTCCCTAGGCTGAACGCCTCCTAAGTTTCAATCTGGTACTGAAGGGCCGGAGGACACCCAGAGAGCCACTGATCTTCAGCTCATGTTGAAAGTTCAAAGAGGCCGGGTTCTGGTAAAAGTGAAGGAAGGCAGTGATATGGTAGATGAACTCATCAGCTTGACATGAAGGCCATCTGCCCAAAGGCTTTTCCCTTGGACCTCCTTTCTTCTGGAATGTCACTGGAAAAGACCACTCATAGCTAGGGTGGACCTTCCCGCTTCAAGTAGCCTGGAAAAGAAAAAAACATCAGAGATGTATGATAAAGCTTGTTGTCTCTTAGTTGATTTCAGATCCAACTGATACTCAAGACTACCTACCACACATAAAATAAATATTGGCAGCTTTGGAAGTGATTAAGTCATGAGAGTTCTGTTCAATGCAGAAAGATAGAAAATTTGTACATCTTTTTTGCATATGTTCTATTTCATATCTACCCTAAATATTTAAAAAAAATTACTATTCTGCAATATTGTGATCCTAGTGTGGATCTCACCACCACCACCACTTCCACTTTTATTGAAAATACCCCAGTCTGGCTCTTGTAAGTAAGATCCAAAGGAATTTGGGAGAGCCCTTTTCCTTTTGAAATTGCCTGGGTTTCACACTTCTCACCTTATGCTGAAAGCAAGCTTTGAGCTTTGTAGCACCCCAGTGACCTGTGGAGTCAGGGAAGGAACCATTCTCCATTTCTCTAATACAGTAAGTATTGGCATTCAACACTGGAAATGGGTCCCTAAAAACAATAGATATCAGAGGTTGACACACATGTAGGCTCACCATCCCAAAGTGGCATCCCTCTACATAAATACATACAAGATGATTTCCTGTTCCTTCAAGTATGATCCTAGATTGCAGGGTGCAGAACATTCTTAGATTCTACCACTAAAACAGAAGCAGGTATAGAGATCTGACTCTATAGGAAAGCAGGAACCTCAGCATTGCACCACTATGCACAGTGCAGTCCTTGCTGCTGGTATTTTATCAGATTGGCCCAACTTCAAATCCAAACTTGAAGTAATCCTTTCAAGAATTACCCCCCACCAACCACTATAATAGTTTCTCAGGTAAATAGATTCAACCTGTCCTGTATGTGCCTCTCTCTCTCTCTCTCTCTCTCTCTCTCTCTCTCTCTCTCTCTCACACACACACACACACACACACACACACTCATTACTTTATTTGATGTCTCATTCACTGCACTTAACAAATGAGGAAACAATGGACAGTCATCTTCATAAGTTGCCCACCATTACAAATCCATAACTGTCAGCATTTGATCTGGAGACTACTAGACTCTTTTGACTATAAGATCAACGCTTGTCTTTCCATTCTCTGCTCTTTTCCCTTTGTTCAACTTTCTGAGAGACACAGCCAACTGCAAGGGTGATAGTGTCAAATATTTAGTAACAGGAATGAGAATACATTGCATTTATTAATTACTACTATCAGATAAGAATCCACCCAGATTACTATCTCAAAGTTGATTTTGATTTATTTAAAGCTTGGACTTTAGTACATAGAAGTGTGCAAAGAGTTCTATAATAAGTAAAATTGGGAAAAATTCAAATAGATATTTTACTTGGCTAGGTGGCGTATTGACTACAATGATATGAAATGGTAGGGACAATTTGGGTCCAACACAGAAGCAGTTGGAATCTGTATTTAAAATGCTGTATGATTTGTAGTTCCCACCAAGTCACCTGGCATCACAAAATCACCTCATTTGCTTGTTCTTCTGTGTCTGGATCATCATTTTTCAACTATTTCAATCAAACAAAATCCTCCATTTGAGTCGAATTTGAAGAATTTTTGTAGATTTTTCAGCAACAAATATTTCCCCTGTTGACTCAGCTGAAGATGTCTGCTGCTTACTGAAATCACTAGCAATGGCCTACTATGTGATCTAAGGGAATACTGGGTCACACTGAGCTTTATAGGTTATCAATACTTTGAAAAGATGCTGTGATCTAAAGCTATAGAAGAAGGGCATCTGGTGCAGACTGAGAAGAGAAAGAAGCACCTTGGAACAGAGTGTGGGGCTCTGGGCATTTTGCAGAGAAAGGTGTATGTGCACTAGACATCTAAGGACAAGGAGCATTGCCACCGGGAAATGGGACAGTTTTTATAACTGTCTTTTTTTGTCTTAGAGCTGGTTGCCCTTAACAATTATTTCCCTGATACTCCACCAAGATAACATGTGGTTCATGTTCAACAGGTGCCAGCTTCAGCAGACAGTGATGAACAGATGTACCATAAGGCTCAGGAAATTGAAATCAACACTTCTTAGCTTAGCAACAGGAAAGCCTTGTGCTATGCAATCCAAGTCGGTGGATAATATCCCATTAAATGTTTATTAGTCAGTTCTTCAGAAAAACAGAAACACCAAGCAAAGTCCTGATCTTCAACGCATGTAGATTTCCACATTTTAGGTGCATCCATCTTGACTACCACTCAGCTACCAAGCACGTTAGGGATTTCAGAATACTGGACCTAGCTTTAACATTCCATTAGCCCAACCATTGTTCTACCACCATGGAAGTTTCCTGCAACCATATTACTCTACATTGGTACTTACAGTTGATGGTACACCACTTAAAAGTCTTTCCTTTTTAGTCCTAAAACATCCCAGGTTGTATTATAGCCATCTCTACTATAACCATCCTTAGGATAGTGAACATCTGATCCACCTTCAGATTGCACAGGAAACTTTACACACATTGTGTCTGTTTCTTTCTTTTATGCTCAAGAAGAATTTTGTTTCAAAGTCGATGGTCAAGGACTAAATAGAAGATGTTTTCATGATTACTTCTCATAGAGTTCCTAGGAACTTATTAGTAGTTACTAAACATTTATTGACTCATCTCTTGGGAGTCCATGTGTAGAATTCTTCAAGTATTCTGTGGTTTGAGTTCGGCAAGCAACCAGGAAAGCAGTAGATACCACAGCTTCTTTTATTTAGTTTTGTTGCTTGATCTTTGTTGTCTATGAAAGATAACATAGCTATGAAAGTGAAAAGAAAAGTAAAATGAAATAAAACTAATACTTCATGAACAGAAATTCCAGTAAAGATAATAAAAATCTATATAGATGGCTACTCAGGAGAATTCACATCTTCAATCCCAGAACTCTGGAGGCTGAGATGGGGGCAGTCCCATAAATTTGAGGCCAGCCTGTTTTAGATAGCAAGTAACAGGACATCCTGGGCTACATATTGACAACCTGTATCAAGAAACATAATAAGTATACTAATTTATGTTTTTGGAAAGTTAAAACACTTAAGTTTAAATGTCAACATCTCCTTCAAACATCAGTGAGAAAACAGATTATTTAATTGTACATGTGACTCTCAAACCACATGCTGGCGCTGGCAGTAGTAATGAGATTTCAGCATAAATATCTTGTTATGTCTCTGTTTGGGTTTTTAAGAGCAGAAGAAATCCTGGTTTGCACAGACAACAGTTTCATTTTTAACCTTTTTTTTCCCAACCCTACACATCTTCAATTACACCCAGACATTCAGAGGAGTACAATATTTTCATTGTTTGCAAGTTGCATGGTTAGCAACATTTCAGAATCACACATTGGTAATGTTTGCTCCATGAGTCTTTCTCGAGTATGTGAACATTCAGGATTATGTCAGACACGTGTTACTGAAACATGAGACATTAAATAACATCATGGAAGCATCCCTCGTATCTCAATGCCTATCTTCATATCATAGTCACCCAGCTTCATCAGAATCAAATTTATTTTACTTTCCATACTGAATTTAAACCTTAAGTTTGGTTTTATCGCTAATGCTTTATATGCAGTTGTAAATGAGATTAACGTCACAGGCCAGCACTGCATATTGAGTTCTTTCGGCTTATTAAAAATGTCAGCAAGAGATGAAAGCAAGCACAACCACGCTTTCAGTGAAATTTCGTTAATGGTGCTATTACCACGAGGGAACTGTTACCATGAGAGAACTTTTTTTTCCTCATCTCGTTTGAAAGATTTGTAGCAAGACTTGGTCTTGGCAGAACCAACTAACCTCAACTAAAAAGGGAATTCTGGAACCCCAATATGAAACCACAAACCCTACTAAAAATTCTTCATTGTAAAGAATACAACTTAAAAATTGGCAATACTCATCATAAAAACGGAACACTGTTTTGAAAGATGCTCATTAATCTACATTACAGTCAATGGTTGTCTCTACACCACACCACAATTGTCTGAACACATTTTGGCAACTGCTCTTACATGAATCAAAATGCCTGCATTATTTTTACAGCCATTACTTCCTCAATGCTAATTTCAACTCTGCACATCTTTGGAAACTCGTTTTCTGGCTTGTTCTGAAAAATTAACATAAAGCTTAAACACTCGTTAGTTCACACCATGTATTTAAATGGTTTTTCCCAGCATGCTGGTTTGTTTTGATTGTTAACTTGAAGCATCCTAGAATCACCTGGAAAGAAAGTCTAACTAAGGAACTGTCTGGATAGGATTGGCCATACTACTGAGAAGCTCTAGATGATAACACATATACCTTTACATTTATTATCTTCATTATGAGAGGCATGTCTGTGGAGGGTTGTCTTGATCATGATATGAAGTAGAAATATCTGCTCCATTGTGGATGGCACCATTGTATGTGCTGGACACTGGTGCTTGTAAACGGAGAGTAAATAAGCAGGTGGCCTGGGAGTGTTCCTTTGTCTCTACCCTTGACTGTAGATGCTGTGTGACTAGCTTTTCTGTTTGAGTTCTGGTCTGACTTCCCCAACAAAATGGACTGTAACAGAAAAATACACCCTTACTTTCCTCACATGTATTTTATTTGCTCAGGGTGCTTTATCATAGCAAAAGAAGTGATACCTGAACACCCAGTAATTGTGTGTGTGTGTGTGTGTGTGTGTGTGTGTATGCATTTACATATGTATATATATGTATAGTTGTGTAAGTGTGTGAATGTGTATTTATCTGTGTATTTACGTGTGTCTCTCTGTGCATATATATGTATGCGTGTTTATGTGTCCCTGTGTACTTATATTTGTGTATGTGTGTTTATCTATGTAGCCATTTCTTATTTAAAAAAAAACAACAAATTACTGTTATATATAGTATTCAGATATGGAAATAGTTGAATTCCAGTAGTTCCATCTTTTGAAATAAGCGATTATTCACGGTGGCTCTTTAGTCATTTGCACAGTATCTCCAGCAATGGCAGACAGTGTGCATTCAAAGCCTGCTCACCCGCCAAGACCATCACAAATCCATAGCACTGGGGTAAATGAGCATTTTCCTGCTATCTTGCATCTCCCTTCTGCTCACAACACCATACTTTCAAACCACACTATACATTTTCTTGACAGATTTACATTTTTAAGTACACGTTTTCAAGAATGTTGAATGGCTCAGATTGCATTCACAGATGCGGAGAGTCTTAATTTTATGGTGAAGATTTTCTTTCATAACTTCAAAATTGGTCAGCATTCACAGAGAAGTGAACTTGGCAGAACTTAATTTGATAAACACAATAGGGACATTGTGTCGATTGCCCTGCATTTGGGAGTGGTACAACACTTGTGTCATCTGACCTTCATAGGATTTCTAATATCTACCATGACATTATATTTCCTCCTGAAACTTCCTGCTTTCAATTAACTATCCATCTCCAGTTTAAGCAGCAATTATTTCACCTCAATTTTAAAGATTACACTTATGCCTATACTTAATTTAGGCAAATGACATCTGACACTATTTTTTTTTTTGCACAATATCGTCATGATGCGATTCGTAGAGTTCACTTATTACTGCACAATTGTCTGACATGGCATGATAAGAGCTGGAGCTGAGCAGATGTGCCCAAGCCCTGCCTGGCATTTAATTGTGCTTAGCACTCACACATTGAACTAGTGAGCTCACTTGTATAATTTTACAAGAGCAGACATGTGCAGACTTGCAGTCAAACAAAGACCAGAGCAAACCCCATCTTTCCGATCAATTACACATTTGCAGAAAGGTTGTGTCTATGTGTAAATAAACAAAAGGAGCTGATGCTGGAATTCTTTGTGGAAGCAAGGAAACCTAGTGCGCAGCGAGTACTTCATAGCCTCAAAAGGGCCAGAAGTTGGCAAATAGCACATTTGATGTTTGCTTTGGTTGGCTTTGGGGAGGTTTGGTTTTGTTTCATTTGGGTTACAGCTTGTGAAATAAATGAACTATACTTCAAATATTGAATTAAATGTGAAGCTCTAGAAATATCTCATATGATCCCCAGGTTTCACAGAGACCATGTTCAAAGTACAGAGCAATGCAACAAAGATCTACCCAGCATAAGACATGATCAGCCTGTTTGGCTCTTATTTTTCCACATTGAAGTCAGCTTCTGGAGAGAATGGAAGCGGGGGGGGGGGGAGGAGAGAGGAGGGAAGGGAAGAGGAGGGAGGGAGAGAGGGAAGGGGAGAGGAGGGAGGGAGAGAGGGAAGGAGGGAGATGAAAAGGAGAAGGGAGAACTGCAGGTTGTCCTGACTCTTAGCAGTTCCACAGGGTACACTGCCCTCAACCCCAACCAGTCCCCTTCCAAAATCTTTATGCTATGAATGTCTTGATGAATTGTAAGGAAGCAGTTCTTTAATTACTTGAATTAATCAACATCAATAGAAAATGAGACTTTTTTAAAAAGAAAAAAGAAAAAAAATTCCTGAACCTACAACTACAGACAGTATGGACCAAAGGTGAGATTCATGAACAGCTACTCTGTGTAAGTAAGATTTAGAGAGACTGAAAGGAAGCTTTATCTGGTATCTGTTTTAAAATTTGTGTCAGGCACACATTGTATACAATCACCACTTAGTTAGCACAGCACTGAGAGACAGAAAGCAATTTTCTGTCTTCAAATCAGACAATTTGGGCCTAAAACTTTAATAGCCAAAGATCAAATTATTGGTAAGCTTCCGAGCTCTAAGGTAACTATAGGTGTCCCTTAGAGCTATTCACACACCCTCATTGGCAATATATTTCTGGCTAGTTCATTGTCCACATTGTAAAATTTCCCTCTGAGTTGATCTGTTATTCTAGGCTACAGTTTTCAAACATACAATTCTACTAATTTCAGATTCCCATCTCCCTAGTATAGTAGAAAGAAAACGGAATCACGGCTTTCAAATAGATGATGATATTTTAAGCATCTTTTAAGTCAGCTTGCAGAAATCCTTCGACTAGAACAACAGCTTTGTCTCCACAAGAAACTTCTCTCTATATCTGTGTTTCACCAGGAAAGGTTCTAAATACTCTCCAGTCTTGAATATCCAATAGAAAACCGCCAAGTAACACTGAGCAAAGTCAAGAAGCCATAAATTAGCTGAGTCGTTCTTTCTCGTGTCAGCAGAGGAATGCACACAGGTACCAGGGACAGGGTCACCTACATGTAATCTTCTGTGTACATAAGTATGCAAAATGCTTGCATGTGCACACAACTCTGACATTCGTCTCTACCTTTCTCTGCTTTCTTGATCACTAGGTCCCCTCCTTCTAACCCCATTCATCTTTGAAGAGCTTCCTAAATAATCTCCCCAAAGTAGAGCATTGCCAAGGCTAAACAGCTGATTCAAACACCCCTCTTTGTCCACACACGGCTAGCTTCAGAGATAGCATGAGTCAGCATTTTTCTTGTACACACTAATTTGCAAGTATTGTTCACAGTGTTTCCTGTTAGGTAGACCCTGACCTCTGGAATATAATCAACCTAAGCTGTCAATCTCCAGATCTGCGGTACAACCCCACCTCGCCATAAGTCCAAATGAAAACACAATGCTATTCTGAATATTCGGAATGATTGGGTCCAAACCCTTCACTTTGTTAATACCCCATTTCAGCACAGAGACATAAGGAAAGTGATGCTATAAACAAAGTTGCCCAGTAAAGAAGCAATCACCAGATTCAGGCAGAACTAATATATGCAAGAGCTGATTGCTTCCTCTTGCCACCCAGCACAGTGTCTGTGACAATGCCACCAGAGAGGCTGCCACACCATGTTTACTCAGAATAGGAATGGCTCTAACCTGGTATGTGTGAACACGTTTATCCGGCAGCCACTGGTAGCTATTGCAGCAGATGTGTTCTGGGTCTCATTTGGTAAAATGATTGCATCTTTCCTTTATTAATCTGTGATGGATATTCTTCACGTTCATATTGCCTTGGCATGAGACACTCATGCTGTTTTATGGAAAAAAATCCATACTTTAAAATAGACTATTATACATTCTTGATATAAACAATGTCACTTCACATAATGAATGTGTTAATAAAATACACAGAATGATTGCTTCTCTCCTCGAGTGTCTGCACACCCGACTTGAGCCTGCATAGAGCTTTTACAATACAATAATTATTATTACATTCTATTGTCAAAATATATTGGTAGCTTAACAACAAATGATGAGCAAATCTCAATGGGGTTTGAATGGGAAGCTTTTTAGTCAAAAAGAAACGGAGAGAAAAAAAATTCACTAAAGTAGACTTTTTATAAACCCCGAGTGCCTTTATCTCCACTGTTAGAAAAAAATTATAATAGAACTTTCTATCTTCTGGCATGTATGGTTAAAATCTTAGCCCAGGCTATGAATTATTAGCTAAATCTGGTTCTCTCTAGACCCCCATAGTTAGAAATCACACTTCAGTCAACTATCCCGACACTGCATCTTTAATCTTTTGGGAGAAACCTATTTTTTTTAATACCCAGACCAATAATTTTCTGGCTGGTATCCCAGCATTTTATGGCCTGTGCTTCATACCTGGAACAAAATTCTTCCTTCCTTATTTTAATACTGCCTTCCTTAAGTCCTGCAATGGGAAACTTAGGTTGTATTTCATAAACCTCTAACCCACCTTTAACAAGAAAGTTTCTCGGGTAATTATTGTCTATGAAACAGAAATAGGATGTTGTCTTCTCCGAAGTTTGCTCCATGGAGGACAGTCTGATCTAGCTTCTGGGTCAAATACCAAATAGCCATGTTGGTCTTCATGCCCAGCACTGAAAATTTAACCTTGATGAATGCTGACATTACTGATGGGTAACAACATTATTTTTAAGATGTATTTTTATTATTGTTAAACATGTGTGTGTACACTCATGCAAGCATGCACACAAGCACACATAAATTCAGGTCCCTGAAGAACCCAGAGTGTGTAAGATTCCCTGGAGTTGGAGTTTCAGGAATTTGTGAACCAGTCAGCACAGGTTCAGGGGATCAAGTTGGGTCCTCTATAAAGGAAATGTGTGCTCTTAACTGCTGGGTCATTTCTGCTGCACCCAGAGGAAAGCAATTATGAGAGACTCAACCAACGTTGTTTTGCTTTGTGTTATGCTATATTATGAGTATTTTGTTGTTGTGTTGTATTGTGTTGTTTATCTGCAAATCCATTCTAGTTTTTCAGCCAAATGCTCCCCGGGCTTCTACCTGGGGACTCACTCAATCCCAGTGTTCTCTATCCTGAAGAGAAAAAAAAAAGACCGAGAATGGGTGGGCAATTATCCTTCTCCCTGTACTCGCATCAATCTAACCCATGGACCTATTTTCAGCCCTGAACCTGGTCTAATCACAAACTCACTCTGCAGTAAATGAAATGAGACATTTCCTAGTTTGTTTCAAAAGATGTTGAACATCTCATAAGATGAGGCTCATTACAGCAAAGAAGGATAAACCTGAAGAAAGAGTCAGCATCACCAGAATGACCTACTGGAAGTTTATCCCAAGTCCTCCAAACCTAGGTACGCCTTGGTTATTCCATTGTATTACAAGGAAGCTACAAAGCAAGTCGGATACCTTCCCGTGTGTCTTCCTCATCTTTAAGCATCCAGCCTAAGTCTCTCCATCCCTGTATTGATCTCTTTTCTTCTTGGTTGCTGAGATAAATACCCTGATGAAGATGAAAAGCAGCTTAGGAGAGAAAGGGTCTGTCTATTTCGGCTTACAGTTCCTAAAGGCTCAAGTCTGAGGAAGCTGGCTGGTCATGTCTCATACAGGAAGGAGACAGAGCGAGAGAGAGAGAGAGAGACCCATCACTCAGCAAAATTCTACCTCCAGAAGGTTCCAGAACTTTCCCACCTAGGGACCAAGAATTCAGACACATGATACCATGGGGGACATTTCATATTCAAAGCACAGCATTCCCAAAATGAAGTAGCCTACTTTTATTTATTATTATTTTCTATTTTCTGCAATACTTTTCTCCCATTGTTTGTTTGTTTGTTTTTAAATTCTCTTCCTTTCACTGAGTTTTGATAATAAACTTGACAACTGTCTGTCTAATCATCTGATGACCTTGTGTTTATTATCTTTCTACAAAATGAACTGGGCTTCTTAGATTATCCTGGTTCTTTTCAAATAGCCCATTTCCCATTTGTATTACATTTCTCTCCTTGCATCAAATGCAATCTTCCCACCTAGAACGGATGCAGCCCTAAAATAAACAGAAATAGATCTTTGTATGTTATGTATGTAAGCAAACCTGTCCAGAAATACAAGCCCTATTAATAGTATCAGATTCAGATGTTTACTTTAAGAAATCGTCTTCTCCATAAATAATCAACTTTGCAGGCATGGTTTCGCCAGCAAACTCATATCTGAGTGAAAACAGTCTTGGCTGGAGCATCCCACAGAGAAAGCACAAAGCAACTGACTTCCTTGCAGCAAACTCACTGTTAAGTTACTACCAAGCCAAGCCTCTCAAAGGTCAGAAGACTATTAATGGAAGCTACTATTTGATACTTACCCTGAGATATAAATCCACTGGCGCCTTCCACAGATGGTCTAAGCCATCTATTGGTAAACACTGTCCCCTGAGCCTCAAAGCAACTCTCCAGCCAAAAGCTGGTGAACAGCGTTAGCGTAAGTCCCCTGGACAGACTGCAGCAGCATGAAGCCTTGCATGATCGTCTATCACACTGGCCTGTTTCAGTTTCAGCATGAGAACTTTGTGTTTTCAACTGAAGCAAATTTTTCTTACAAAAATCTTATCTATTATACAGACAAAGCATGGTATATTTAGAAATATATACGTATATTCATATATGCATGTAACAACAATTACTAAAGGAAGAGAGCATGAATTAGGAAGAAAGCAAGGAACGTTGTATGGAAGTGTCGGGAGGGAGAAATGAGGCAATTGTATTATCTTCAAAATAAAAGAAAATATCATGCATTGATTTAGTGGTTCTAAAATTAATTTTCTTTTTTAGTATAGAATAGAGTTTATTCAGGATATGGGGAAGGGAGTTAAGAGGGTAGTAGAGGCAGAGAAAGGCAGAGAAAGGGAGAGAATGGAGAAGTAGAGACCAGCCATGACCACATGGAAAGAGGGGGAAGGGAGGGATGGGGAGAGGAGAGCAAGAACAGAGAAGCAAGAGAGCAAGAGCTAGAATTAATTTTTATTAATGTTAAAATCCCCCCCCCCGTACACTGTACACTGTATCATAAGCTATTAGGAGCCTCTACCATGGTAAATTTTCTAACATGGGAAGGTATTAAAATTTTCTTTCCTTTTATTTGTTTATCTTCCTTTCTGTTTTTGTTATCTTTTAAGTCATCTTCCAACCAGCAAGTGCTATGCTTTTATTTGCTCACCCATTTGATACTGTTGGATTTACTCTTCTCTTTGTGATCTAATTGAGCTCATTTTGTTCACACTTATGCAGACCCCAGCCTGGGGTCCACACTCTCCTGGTTTGCAAGGGGAGACAGATCAGTTCTCTCTTCCTGAGCTCTCTGCACCTTTCCTTTTCAGTTTGGCATCTTGCTCCTTCAGAGTTCAGCCCTTGCTTGGTTACAGATGGAATCCCCTCAGGATGACTGTTCAGATACTTGCTTGAAACCCCCTTTCCTAGGTGGTTTTTTCCTCTCAGCTTTGTGACAGGAAACAGAACATCAAGCCTGTCCAGGGCAGAAACAAAAACTGGGCCCCATGAGGCTCTCAGCCTTCTCGGCTCAGGACTGTTCAGACAGTGCACTTCTGACAGTCCACATCGAGCCTCCGCATAAAAATCATCTGTGGTCCACTAGGATTGTCCTGATGAACATTAGAGGCTTAATCTTGCTTCTCCCCTGGAGTCAATGGTCATTTGCTTCCCAAAGCCACACCCCCCAGCAGTTTAGAAACCAAACATGCAAGTCATGTGCTCATTTCTCAGGCTGGACCATGAAAGTAATAATCCTCTAAAATAAGGGGCTAGAAATAACAGGCAAAGGGATCAAGATCAGCATGGGGTAGATATTTATTATTTATTTGGGTCATTAATTACCCAACATTACCCATGTTACAAATCATGATTAGGTTGTCAGTCACTCTCCGGATGCCTTCTTGACTCCAACGTCTAGACTCAGGTGTGCCTGCATTCACTCCACAGCCCCGCTGCCAGCCAAACAACACTACATGAATTATTTAGTCTCTATAAACAGCCATCTTGTCATCTGCGAAATCCTAGGATAATGTCTTTCTGGAGCTGGTTTGGGGCCTAACAGGATAAAAGGGTTAATAACACAAAACACAGAAGGTGCACTTGATGCACCATGAGAACTCCCAGATGCTAACACCAGAGCAACCAAGGCATCGTCTCCCTGCGATGGAAGATGGCAAAAAACCCTGAGTCACCAAAGGTGGGACTTACAAGAAAGGGGAGGGGGGAGGCTGCAGGCCAACCTCCAATCCTGCCGCTGCTGTGCTGCAATGGTTCTTCTCTTTAAAAATCCTGTAGTAACCTTATTTATAATAGCCAGAAACTGGAAAGAACCCAGATGTCCCTCAACGGAGGAATGGATTCAGAAGATGTGGTATATCTACACAATGGAATACTACTCTGCAATTAAAAACAATGAATTCACGAAATTCCTAGGCAAATGGTCAGAACTTGAAAATATCATCCTTAGTGAGGTACCCAATCACAAAAGAACACACATGGTATGCAGTCACTGATAAAGGGATATTGACCCAGAATCTCGGAATACCCTAGACACAATTTGCATATCAATAGATTTCCAAGAAGATGGAAGGAGAGATCCCTTGTCCTGGAAAGACTGGATGTAGGGGAATGCCAGGACAGAGAAGCGAGAGGGGGTTGAATGGGGAAAAAGAGGGAGGGAAGGGGGCTTATGGGACTTTTGGGGAGGGAGGAAACGGGAAAGGGGAAATGATTTTGAATGTAAATAAAAAAAGCTTAGAAAATAAAAATAAAAATAAAATAAAAAAATTCTGTAGTAGCAAGAAAGAAAATGAGGAGAAGCAAGATATACCAGACTTTTTTTAAATGAACCCTCCCCCCCAAAGTATCTTTTAGACCAGTTAGGACTATGAATCTCATCACTTAACAAAATTAAAGTTTCCATCCCTTACCTACACACACACACACACACACACACACACACACACACACACAGAGAGAGAGAGAGAGAGAGAGAGAGAGAGAGAGAGAGAGAGAGACAGACAGACAGACAGACAGACAGACAGACAGACAGACAGAGACAAAGAGAGGCAGACAGAAAGCAGGAAAAAAAGAAAGAAAAAAGAGAAAGAAAGAAAGGAAGAAAGAAAGAAAGAAAGAAAGAAAGAAAGAAAGAAAGAAAGAAAGAAAGAAAGAAAGAAAGGAGAAAGAAAGACAAAGGAAGGAAGGAAGGAAGGAAGAAAAGACAGAGAAGACAGAGGGGTAGGGGAGAGATTATTAAAGTAAAGGTAAAAAAAATTAAATTGGGCAATATTTTAATTTCTGAGATACATGTTCATGTTCATATCATTGTAATGAGATTATTACGTCTTCACTGAATATGTATTTGATATATGATCTTGTTTGCATGTACATGTATTTATAGTGTATATTCGAGTGTGTGTGCATGAATTCTTATATATGTGCAAGTGCACATGTGTGTCTGTTAGAGATAGAGGCTGAAGTTGATGTCCAGTACCTTCTACTATCACTCTCCATCTATTTACTGAGAAACATTCTCACACTGAACGCTGGGCTCACTTTAGAGAGCCCTGCTCTATGTCCTGAGAGTTGGTTTAACAAGCAAGCTACCACACTCACACAGTTTTTACATGGGTCCTGACAAATTGAAAGTTGGTTCTCAAGTTTATGCCCCAAGAGTCATCTCCACTACTCCCAATATATGCCTTCTAATTGATATTTCTCATAGTACTGACACACCTACTTACAGATTTTATATGTATAAATACACAATTCAAGTATCTCAGAAAATATAGAGAGGCTAATGTTTGCCTTCTCTAAAACTGAATCAATGGTGTGTTTTTCTTAATACTGAAATATCCTAGGACTTCAGTTAAAATATGTTTTGTTTGAGGCCTCACCCCAGATTTGCTTGATTCTACAAACTGGGATGATTCCTCGTAAGACGCAGCTTAATAGATGTCCCTGGGATCCTAAACAGGTGTGTATTAAAGCTCCTCTGGAAGAAGAAAGTAAATCAACAGTTGATAGTGTTTGCTTTCACTGTACAGCAAATCCTCAACAAATAACAAAAATGATTGCGGATCTCTCCAATTCTCACATCCATTTACATACGTCTTTTACAGCCAAATAAATAAAAGTGCCCCAGGTAAAAACACACAGATATGTTTTTCTGTATTTTCTCCATTCTGAGGACATGCTCTTAGAATCCTAGAAAAAAAATAAATAAAATAAATTATATTCTAGAAAAATAAATAAATAAAATTACGCAAAACCCACTAAAGATTGGTATTATAGAAACCAAGTTTCTTCTCCTGTTTTTACAGACAAGTTTATTTCTTTTTTTCAAAGAATATACTCAACTAGCAGGTATTCATACATTAAGTTGTGTATTCACTTGATGTTACCTGCTATGGAATCTGTTGGAACAGCTATCACTACAGTAAAGGTGGCAAGAACATGACCAGTTAAAAAGTCATCAGAAATATAGCAGCTGTGGAAACTGTGAATTCAATGTAAAAAATATAAATATATCCACTTCGGTCTTTGTTCTAGTCAGAGTTTGGGAAGTAACTATCACATGCCAAGAGATTGGCCAATTTATTTTAAAAATTTGATTTGTTGTATAAGTCAAAATATATCCTCACAGGCTAACAGAACTGTGTGTGTGTGTGTGTGTATGTGCGTGTGTGTGTGTGTGTGTGTGTATGAACATGTGAGTACAGGTGTTAGCAGAGCTGAGCGGCCTTGGATATCATCCCTGGAGATAGAGTTACAAGCAGCTGTGATCTGTCCAATATAGGAATTACAACTTGGGTTCTCTGCAAAAGCACCATGTGCTCTGAACGGCTGAGCCGTCTCTCTAGGCCCAGAGTAACCTTCACAGTCTCTTCAAGAGCACAGTCTGAACTCACTGAATGTGGTGGTACTGAATTAAAATGATCACTGAATCACCACGGAAACCTTCAGCGTCTACCCAGCCTTTCCTACACCTCCATGTTCTTCTGTTTAAAGTGCAGAGCATTCTGCTTGTTCTTAGCTGCTATCATGTGTTTGGGATCCGACTATTGAGTTTAATAAGCCTGTCTGAAGAGACAGATTCTAAGTCATTGACATTTTCTAATAGGCCCCTCATGCATTCAAATGAACAGAAGTCATCTTTAAAACAAAATTTCTATTTTTCCTTGAGATTGAATCTAGCTAGGTAGCTAAAGTTGGCAAGGAATTTACAATGTAGCCCAGGCTGCCCATAATACATATGTATCTCACCACACCTTGCTAAGACTAATATTAACTCCAAGACATTGAAACACACTGAAAAATATTTAATTACCTTTTAGTGAGTATACAATGGAAAGAATATTACTCTACGGATTATATTAGGTATATTATACAATTTCTCTTGAGTTACAAGTTCTTCATATGCTAAAAACAGGTTGCCAGTGTTGGGGGTTTCATGGGTTTTGGTGGTTCATGGTAGAGTACGTGAAGTGCATGCTGATAAGCCTTGCATTCATGAGGACCTGGATTCAAAACCCAGCACCGCAAAATGTCTCATCCCAGAAGTGATATGTAAGAATTTACTAATGTAATAGTAATGGATGTACACAGCAAATGTAAAATCTGGCCACCAGAGATACATAAGTAGAAGCTGGCCAATGAGATAGAGTGCATGATGTCATCTTTAAACTGGTCTCTCATTGTTCCATTCCTGTGAGCTGTTCCTTTCTTCTGGTCTGTCAATTACCTGGCAGTAGGAACTGTGTTGTTTCATTAATTATCATCCACCTACTACAATATCTGCTTAATATAATCCCATTTATGCATGTGTGATGATCAAAAACCATCAGATAGACTGACAGAAATCAAATTCCTCTCTTTCAAAAAGTGGTAGCAATGTCTTAGTAAAGAACACAGCTAAAATACCTCAAGAACCAGAATGGATCCCCCTAAGCGGCTGCAAAGGCAGGACTAACAATAATAGCGAAGTGCATCTTGGTGCTCCTTATGTGCCGAAGCTGGGGAAGGGGCTTCCTCTGTATTAACTCACGCAAACCTTTCAAGGAACCTTGGACAAGGGATGGGTCTCTCTTATTCTTGTTGCACAAATAAGAGAGCTGGACTTGAGAGAGGTTAAACAACTCCCAAGGTCACACAACAGTAAATG
This sequence comes from Tokudaia tokunoshimensis, assembly GCA_036184795.1. Lineage (NCBI taxonomy): Eukaryota > Metazoa > Chordata > Mammalia > Rodentia > Muridae > Tokudaia > Tokudaia tokunoshimensis. The sequence goes on along the minus strand of BTHU01000003.1, from coordinate 11,521,699 downwards.
CAGCAGAGAAAACAGGTGAAACAAATATACTGGATGCCAAAGCCTGTGCCCCTAACAGCACATGCCTCTATCCCAAAGCCATTGTAGATGAAAGGTGAAAAGAACGGGAGATCTGGGGTCAGAGGTGCAGGACAGGAACAGAATGGGCCACTGACCTGTCAGTATGCTTATCTGTCGCTCCCTTCCTTCTCTCTGTCTCTGTGTCTGTGTCTGTCTCTCTCTTTGTCTCTCTGTCTCTCTGTCTCTCTGTCTGTCTCTGTCTGTCTGTCTCTGTCTGTCTGTCTCTGTCTCTCTCTCTCTCTCTCTCTCTCTCTCTCTCTCTCTCTCTCTCTCTCTCTCTCTCTCTCTCTCTCTCTCTCTCATCTATCTAAAGCCAAAGTGAAACTGCTTCCTCCCTGAAGAATACATTTGTGCAGAAAAGCCCCTTAATTGCTCACCATGCTGTTCGAGCAAAGATGCCACTCATCCTTATGGAGAAAGGCACTTTGTTGCATTTTGAAGCACTTGACAATCAGTGATGCCAAATTTAACAGCAAGCGCCAAACTTTCTGGGCTTTCCCTCTCTTCACCTGTGGCCACATGGCTTCTAAACTGCTGCATCAGTGGGGCCAGGGCTCTCTGTCTGTTATTGGTTGTTATTTCATCTTTATTTCCCTTCATTTTTTTTGTTTGTTTTTTTTTTATATATATAGAAGTGGGATCAAAGTTTCCCTCAAGTATCAATCCTTATTTCCAACTTTATAAAATCTTTAAAATACTCAGAAAAGAAATGCCAATATTGGCTTAATTGTGATCTTTCTATTGGTTTTAGCTGCTGTTTTCTAAGAGAGGGAAGAGAGGATGGGCAATCATACCTGTCACAGCTCCTCAAGTGTGCATCTCCAGTGTTAAGAATGGCCACAGACAATACCTAAGTGGAGGGTGTGGCTGAGTTTCAAGAAAATTTCATTTGCAGACAGTAGAGGACAGAAGTTGATCCCAGGACTAGACTTTGCTGACCTCTGGACTCTAGCAATGCTCAGTTTTACAAGGTCAGGCATCATTAACACTTAAATGTTACTTTAATCCAACATAGATAATCATATTGGATTATACCAGGAGTCTTATGCTGGGAGAGGGGCAGATCAAGCCTAAGCAACTTCGGTGGGCAAGGACTGATCATAGAGAGGGTTGTATAGAAGGTGCAAAGCAAGGAAACAGCAAGATTCCAACTACAAGTACTGCATCCTCATTTTTGCATCTTCTCTGTCCGCTACGTAAGGCCAGGGCTCGTATGCTAATTAAAAGTAAGGTCCAAATATTTTTCATTTAATTGAGTTGAAGCTGGAGATAATTAGTTCCAATAACAGTAACTTTGAGAGAATGAAAGGCTGGATTGACTAAAATACTTTGAAAACACAGAATGCCTAGCTGGCCTTTGACATCTTGTTAAAGGAATAAAGAAGAAGGCTGGGAAGGCAAGGCAGTCTGACACCTCAAGACATAAGCATATAATTAACAGCGAGATTGAGTTCGGAGCCCTTTTTCATCGGGTTTAGGCTTAATCTGTGTCTTGTCATTATGAAATTAAAATCCAACTGGTATGTTTACATGGTGACTTGCTCATGACACTCTGACTTTGGAAGTTACAGTGTTGTATATCATTAACCTCAAGAGTGTGACATTTGCTGGAATTATTTGTTGTTGTAAATTATATTTGTTCATTATATATCTGAGAAGTTATATTAAATTTACTTGTCAACTCGACTGACTCATCCAATGCCTCTTTAAATGAAATAACATGGAACTAAGGTGGAAAAGTCTTTTTACTCTATATAATTTTGCAAATAAAAATGGTGATTGAAGCAGGCTCTTTTAAGGATAATATGCATCCTACCAGTTTTCTTGTGCTCTGTGGACTTTTCTTACTTTAATTCTTGCCACTATTCTCTATGGAGAATATCCACACAGGCAGCATTGGTCACCTAACTATGAAGAACATTTTCCTGGACAATTTCAAGTGAAATTTACTTTTATAAATTTAATTCACAAGTGAGATGCAAAAAAAAAAATCTGAGAAATTTACTCTGAGTTCATCTCTGGAGAGGAGGGACGATTCCTTTCAAGGGCTTGTGGTTTGATTTCATATTTTTTAATCGAATTTTTTTTGAAGAGACAACGTCTCAGTTTTGTGCTCAGCAGTAATTAGAAAACATTCCTTGAATGTTCAAAATAGAGCACTCTTCCTCTTTCGGAAGGGCGCACTAGACACGCTTCTGATCTCAATACGCATGCCTGTTTGACCAACCAAACGGGAAAAGGGTGTACATAGTGGAGTTTAGCCTACTAGTCAGTATTCTGTTACTACAGCAAAATGCCTGAAATAATAGAGTTTAAAAGAGGGAAGGTTTCCTTGGCTCACGGTTGGTTTAGATAGATTTGGCCCATGTTTAGTTGGCCCTGTTTCTTTGGGGCAGGAGTGTCTGAGGAGAGAAGGCAGGGTTCCATATCCACTATGGGCAGGCACACCCTAAATGACTGTAGGAAATCCCAGTAAGTCCCCATCTCTTTAAGTTTCAACCACCTCCTGTTGAGTATTAGCAATCGGGAACCATGTTTAACACATGGGACTTTGGAGGGCAGTGTGAGCCAAACTACAACATTGTTAAGCTGAAAGCTGAATGAGAAAGGTTGCTTTTAATTAATATAGTAATGACATATGGGGTAGTTATTATTAGAAAAAAATAGAAAGGAAGCAACACCTTCTATGAGAGCTTGATCCTTTTGATCTAAATTAACATGAGGACAACAGCAGTGGGATGTGACAGATACCATCCTGATGTGGACAGAAAGCTTCAGGGAACCACAAATAGATATGCTGATGTATTTGTGAAGCAAGTTCTGTTGAAAACTGCACTTTGGGGCTAAGTCTTGGACCAGCAATTATGACGTCAGGCAGAATCCATGTTCGGCATGCTGGTGGTCTGGTATGGAATCTTCAGTACCTAAAGTGGGGGAAGCTTAGTCCTTCTCTAACATTAAAATTACAAATATTCCAGGTACATTTGTTAAGATTCTACAGAAAACAGAACCAATCAGATGTGTATGTGTGTGTGTGTGTGTGTGTACAGCATCTTTTTGTGTATATATGTGTATCCAGTGTCTCTATGTATATGTATGTGTGTGTACAGTGTCTTTGGTTGCAAGTTTGTACATGTACATCTATTTATGTGTGCACAGTATGTGTGTGTCTGTGTGTCTGTGTGTGTGTGTGTGTGTATTGAAAACTTAAGACAGTATAAGGAATTAGCTCGTGTTTATTACAGAGACTGGTAATTCTCAACTGTGCAATATGGTCAAGCCTGTGGAAATGCAGAAGAGCCGAAGGTACTAGGGAAACTCAAAGGCAGCACTCTGGAGATTTCTCTCTCATCAGAGCCCTCCTTTTCCCTCTGTCTGGACCTTGACATGTTTGGACAGAGAGTCTCATTTACATTATGGAGGGTGATCTATTTAATCACCAGTGAAAATATTCACCTCATAGAGCCACCTTCCAGGTGACACATAAAATTCATCATCACAGCAGAGAAAATGGGGAGGAAGGCAGACAACAGAGTACAGATTTCAGAGCAGAAACTTACCCACTGTATGACCCTTCAGCAAGGCGCCTGACACTCCGAAGCCCAGCTCCCTCCTTAGCACCTACCTCAGCCAATGACAGTGGAATTAAATGAGAAAAGAAAGGTGGGATGCTCCCGGCAGATCTTTACTACCAAGAGTTACTCTACACTATGAAATATGCTTTAAAGCTATTGCTACCACTAGAATTATTGTTTTTACTAGAATTACTGAAGAGAATCTGCTAACCAGATATGGTTACATGTCGCAGTAAGTAAACTGAATATATAGTCAAGATTAATCAACCAGTATTATATGAAATGCCATCCTACAATGGGAGAAGTAGAAGGAGAAGATAGAAGAGTAAGTGTAGTTTCTCTAGATTATTATATTGATGTGTGTATTGAGATATGACATAGCTTATCTGAAGCAAAGCATTATAGTCATTACCATGAGCTTGGAGGGAAATCAGAGAACACAGCAGACTGTAAGGTTAAACGATTGCTGTAAAAAGACAGTATTCAAGGCCTTCTGTCTGGAAGGGCCTTGTTGGAAAAATAAAGTTGAAACTGATAAACTCGAAAGAACTGTGACTATGGTAAATGCAATGTTTCTGTTAGCATGCTAAGTGCCCTGCACAGGCTCCTGTGTTTGGTCCCTGTCTGGTGGTGCTGTTTTGGGAGGCTATAATATTTAGGGTGTGGGGCTGAGACAGAGGAAGTGAGACGCCGGATTGCAAACACTGCGGGTAATACCTCCACTCGGCTCTCCGACCAAGGTGCTGCATCTCTTTTTAATTAGATATATTCTCTATTTACATTTCAAATGCTGTCCCCTTTCCTGGTTTCCCCCTCCCCCGAAAATCCCATAAGTCCTCTCCCCTTCCCCAATCAACCCTCCCCTGCTTCCCTGAACTGATATTCCTCTACACTACAGCATCAAGTCTTTCCAGGACCAAGGGCCTCTCCTCCCTTTGGTGTCTAACAAGACCATCCTCTGCTGCCTATGAGTCTGGAGCCATTGGTAACTCCATCAGCTCTTTGGTTGATGGCTTCATCCCTGCAAGTACTGGGTGACTCATTGTTGTTCCTCCTATGGCGCTGCAAACCCCTTCAGCTCCTTAGGTCCTTTCTTCAGCTCCCCTATGGGGGACCCTGTGCTCAGTTCAATGGCTGGCTGAGAGTGTCCCCCTCTGTATTTGTCATGCACTAGGAGAGCCTCCCAGGTGACAGCTATATCCGGCTCCGGTCAGCCAGCACTTGTGGGCATCCACAATAGTGTCTGGGTTTTGTAACTGCATCCTTATTCCATGGAGATCTGGAAATGTGGGAGTTCTAGACACAGGCTCTCTCTATCACATGGTCGTGCCTTCCTTGCTATGATGGAGAGTATCAAACTGGGAAACAAAAGAATCCAACTTGCCTCAAGTCCATTTGCGTCAGCTTGTTGGCCAAAGAGATTAGAAAAGTAACTTGGATTCACTAAAAAAACCAAAAGGATGCGTTGTAGAAGCTGGGAAAAGATTTAAAATGAATTCAGTACATGCATCCATATATACACTCTATGTCCAGTAAGTCAGTAAGCCTTACTGGTCCATTATCTTTAGAGTTAACCTTAAAACTCAACATTATTTATTCCCTCAGTTGCTAAGGCCCTAATCTAGGTCATGGTTACCTCCATACCTGCACCTTTCCACCACAGCCTGTTTGGGCTCTCCTCCCAATCTTACCTTCATGCAGAGTTGTCTTAACACAGCAAGTGCACTGACTTTAATATGCCGTCTCCTCTGAAGACCTTCCAATGACTTTTGCTCAGACAGCAGAAGCCAGCATCCTTAAGGCGGTACACAGTAAGGCTTGACTCATCCACACCATCCACTCCTGCCTGACCCCCTTTAGCTCCTCCCCTTAGCAGCACCAAGCCTGCACCTTCACCAGGATCTTTGTACCTCCTCTACCCTCAACCTTAGACGTTCTTCCAATGAGGTTTCCTCTTTGGTGTCTTTAGGCATTTACCCTCTCAATACAAAGCCATTTCTGAACAGCCAGTTTATGTCTACCATCAGTCATTTTCCCTATACCCCCAAATGCTTCTTTCCCCGTATCAATTAATATGAATTGCCTTATTTGTGTGGATGGGATGATCTTGCCTTTAGAATACAAACTGAGAGGTAGAGATTTCTTTCTCTTCCAAACAGTGATAAAGCTCTAGTTTCCAGAGCAATGTGTTTGGAACAGAGTCAGAACTTACTATGCATTTGTTAAATGAATTCTGGCAAAACTATGGCACGCTGAAAGCAAAGAGATCATACCCAGGACATAATAGTCCATGAATTCGTAATGAATCATTCTCACATCGTTCCTCCTCCACCACACATCCAGGTGCCTAACACATAAACACACCATGCTCTCCAAAGAAGTACTTGATTCTGGCACTCTGTGATGAGAACCCAGAGCCTAAGGGTTCACTTCACCAGCTCACACCGAGAGCATCGTGTTCTCCTCCAACAGGCACCTTCCCAGTGCGACTTGTCCATACCAATCCTGCTCCACCTCCATCTAAGTGCTGATGAGTAGTTTAAAATGATAGGTCCTTTTGTAGCTCTTCTCCTCCCTCTCTGAAAGCAATCAAGGGATAAGCACTTGATGGTATGTAAACAAGCACCATGGTAAATGTCCAAATGACAAGGGTGAGTGCCAGGTTTCAGATTTCCCATAGCATGCCTAATTTTTTTTTTTTTTACATAAGGGAAGAAAAGTTTTTTTTTTTTTTTAAATCCAAATCCATCCTTTTTCAGATGCCTCCTGTCCAAGGAAACACTGTGTATACAAATGGTTCCTTGTGTGGGATATTTGTGCCCCAGTTGTCAGGCATCCGTCCCCAGAGCAGTTGCTGCCTCACCCCTACCAGGAGCCCTCCCAGCACTTCCCATCATCCTTGGCCCATACTTCTGTCTCCTGGCCAGATGGCCTTCATTATAGGGAGAAATTCTCTGGACAGGTGCTTCTTACGCCTGGAAATACCATCCTGAAATTCAAGGCAGAGATAATCTTCTGTGTGTGGTGGCGATGCATTTAATTGTACGTGTGATCCAGGAAGTTTGCAGGCTGCTGCCTGGTTTCTTGACACCCATTTGTTTGCCCTTTGCTCTTAGAGAAATGCATCCAAATCCAGGGAAATTACAAGTTCTGTCATCCCAATTTTATTCCTGTTGAGACAGAAAGAGGAGCAACTTTCTAAGACCTCACAAACTGAGCATCCCAAGAATAGGACCAAAAGGGAAAGCACAAAACCAAGCAAAAAGCATTTTACTAGGTAAGTTCTGGAACATTCTATCACCAAGGAAGTTACCTTACTGACATCTTCTAAGTTGGCAAGCAACTTTCCCTTTCAAAACTTAAGTCTCCCTCCTCTTTCTCGACTTAAGCTTTCATTAGTTCCCCAGGCTGGACTTAGTTGCTGTCTGTCTAAATCCAACTCCTAATCCTACCACTGACGAACTGCTTCTCCGTGTCAACAAAAGCAATTGCCATGGGTGGTGGTGGGCAAATCAAACCGACGCTCAGCTCATTGATCCAAGAAGAAATGGCTGGGGTGGGGGGCTAAGTGGGAATTCACTCCTGCCAAGAAGGAAGACTCCGAGAGTCAAAGACTGCAGAAGTCTTTCTACAACCCGAATTAGAGATAATCAGGGTGAGTTCTACAGTCAAGCGAAGTCAGAACTCAGCCTCGGAGAGCTCACACAACCTTTCCTCTCTCACTGTGTAAATGTGAAAGTAACAGTAAATCTTGCTGACAATTACTTCCACGTCTATTGGCAGGGATTCAGCAGTGGTTTGAAGAGCATTGTGAGCCATTCGTGCCTGGAAGCCAACACCCATTAACTATCTCCCTAGTTTCCCCTGTGACTTATAGAATGTGTTATTTTTCCCCAGTGAGTAACCCTTCCAAATGTTGAATTAGTAATATTAGCACCGAATACCACTAATTTGTCAGCTGGGTGGTGTTTTTCCATAGTGCTTGTGATGGAGTCCGATTACACCTTTTGCTGCACAGTCAAGCCAAGACGAAAATCTAAAGACATTTTATTTATATCATTCTGCCAGGCTTTACGAAAACACATTAAAAACAGTCACAGAGGTGACTTAGTCCCAGTTCAAAATATTCACCCAGACTGCAAATAGAATCCTGACATTTCAACCTAAGCCTCCAATAAAGTTGGCATTTTGGCAACACCAGCACAATTTTGGAATTTCATAAACTAAATTAAAGTTTTAATTCATTCAGCAGCATTTATATATGAAATTCCCAGAGTTGAGAATTAGGTTGGTGGCCTGGGTTGAGCTTCTCCAGAGTTTTATGGAGGCATAGGGGAAAGGTTCAGAGAAGATGCCCAGAGGAGTCCAGAAAGGCCCCTCAACTGTTTCCATAGGACACCACTGCCCAGCACAGAAGTTGGAGGCACAATGAGAATTCCCAGCAGTCAGCTGTGGTGTCAGCTGCTGTGTGGAAAGAATCGAGTGTCTAGTGGCTTGTTCGTTTGCTTCTAAGAGCATAGATGCTTCCAGAGTCCCCATTCAGAAATGGAGTCGGTATCAGGCTTCTCCAAATGAAGCTCTAAGCTTCCTTTAATCAAGAGATTCCCACCCTCATTAAGAAATCACTCTCCCTGACAGAGTTTGGATGGCCAGCAGCTATGCAGAATTTGGAAGTGCCCATATTCACCGTAGAAGATAATTAGCCAGGAACGGAGGCAGATGTGGGGACTGGAACAGACCATGAGCTGCAGATTGCCCTGTGCCTCCATGATCCATTAAAATGCTTGCATTCACCACCCCCACTCCCAATCCCGCCCCACTGTCTTAAGCCCTTTTTAAAATAGTGAAAAAGTAACAGGGAAAAGTAAACATTATCCAGCCCATTTGATGTTCCCATTGCCCTATACTAATATGCAAAACCTAAGATAATCACGTGACTTACTGTCCAAATTGGGATCATTTTGTAAGCGCTAGCAGGTACTGTTGAAAAGACATGGGGAAGGTGGTTGTAAACCAATATTAGCCAGGTTTCCCTGCTGCCTTTGGAGAGAGACAAACAAGCTGGGGGGAAAGCAGCTGAATTCTTGGCCCTCTGACAGAGGTCACTTCTTCAACCCCTAAGCACACACTTCCATGCACATAGTTCTGCATATTGTTGGGCACAGGATCCTAGTTTGTTCTGTTCAAGTGCTTGCTTACTGTCAAAGTCAGCCCAATTGCGAGAGTTCCTGTTGTTTGCCTTTCCAGCTGAATCACTGACCAGACAGCACACCTAACCTTCAGCTTCAAGAACTGATTTGTAGCCGGTCATGCTGGGCACCCAGAAGGCAGAGAAAGTTTGAGCTCTGACAGCTCAGGGCCAGCCTAGGGTACCTGTCATGCTGCAGGCCAGTCAGGGCTATAGAAATGAAACTGCTGTCTTAAGGGGAAAAAAAATCCCACAAAGAGAACAGGCCTGTGAGCTGTAGAAAACAAAGGGTAGAAATAAAGAAAAAGCTGCAAATACAGGCTGCGGGCCAGCGTTATATGTCCTCACTCTCCAACCGACCTCAGTAAGAGACTTGACCTCTGTGAGTTTCACTTTCCACTTCTGGAAATTGTAATAAGAGAACAACCTCACCAAGGATTAAATGAGATAAATGCGCGTTTTTGAGTGTTTACACAGGAGCTGGTCCTTAGACTCCAGCTGGCAGATAATGACAGTTTCAAACAATATACTTTTCAGCATTATTCTTGGGATGCCCGGCCTGAAGTTTGTACATTGCCCTGGGTTTCTGCTGCCCATTGTCAACAGACTTTGGCCCTCCTTAAAGTTCACTGTAGAAAAGCTTTTGGTTTGATGGGATAAGACAGCAGTTTACAAGTAACAAAGGGCTGCCTGTTGAACACCTGCTTGTACTTTACCTCCACACTGTTAGCTGACAGATTAGCCAATCAGTCATAAGGTGAGTACAGGCCCAAGCCCATGTAGCCACCTTCGCTCTATGGTTAAAGTCCAAAAGGAACACGGGCATCTAGATGGTTCTCTACAAGCATTTCTCACATGTGTAATATTTCTTTGTTTAATGATTTAGAAAGTGCCCCGAGATAGTTTTTGATCCAGCAGGCTGGGTGTACAAAGGGACAGGGAAGGCCCTGTGGGGACTATCCTTTCTGAAAGTTATAAGGAATACACTAGCTATGGATGGGATAAGGAATGTGCTAACTATGTAAAACCAATTACTATCTTGCACAGGTAAGGTTTCAGTTGGTCATGTGGCTCTCACCCACAGGCTAGGAAGCCCTCAGAACCTAACCAATAGATCTTCTTCCACCCAGCAAGTCACACCTTGGATACCTTCAGCAAGAGTGTTTAGAAGTGGTGACAACATCTGCGACAGCTTCCTCATGGTTCTCTCATTCCCTCTTCATAAAGTGCTTTGTCCAGACAATAAACTGGAATAACAGATCGCTCTTCCATGAGCCGAGTTCCCCAGTGATGAAAATTCAAGAGGGTTAAGGTATGTTTAAGGCTGTAGAACAATTATTCCTCAACTAGAGGGAGAGTGACTTTTACATGAGTACAAACAGCCCACTCTTTTTTCATGTTTCAGCAGCTGCATGCATACATGACATGTCAATATGACTTCCACTGAGCCACCATTCCAGAGAGATAATGTTGGAATTGTATAGGACAAATATGTCAAACAGAAGAGCACCTGACCAGTACTTATTCAGGCAATGTTAAATCAAATCGTCAAATTTCTTTTGTGTATACCCGTGTGTGTGTGTGTGTGTGTGTGTGTGTGTGTGTGTGTGTGTTGTTGTTGTTGTTGTATATTGTGAAAGTATCCAAGTGTATGTGGAGGCAAGAGTTGAATCTCTGCTGTTAGAGACAGAGTCCCTCTCTGGTTGGAGCTCATCCAGTGGGCAAGTTGGCCATCCAGTAACACTCAGAAATCTGCCTGTGTCCACCATCAGTAGCAATGGAATTACAAACACGTACCACTCTGCCAGCTTTCCTCACATGGGCCCTGGGGATTACATTTCCCCCTATAAGCACTTTACCAGCTGAGCTGTCTCCCCACTGTGATCCTGGACAACTTTGAGAAGAACTTTTTCAAGGGAAAAAAAAGGTCACAGAACAGATGCTTTTATAGGGAAAATTGAAGCTATTTCTACATCTGGAGGCATCTAGGCCTCAGTCCATCAAATCTGTAGAAGAGTAAGCCCTGGAAAAAGTTTCTCTGACACACGCTACAGTGGGACACGGCCACTTACAACATGGAGCAGGGGGGTGTCAATAGAGTCTGGGAGACTGGTTTCAATTGTGAAAATGGGCTAACCTGTTCTTCTGATAATTCCATTCGGTTATCAGAACTGATTAGATGGAATTTTTATGTGGAAGGTATACAAATTCAAATTTATTATATTATTTGCAAGGAACACAGAGGAGGGTATTTTTTACCAAAAATGTTAACTATCACTTTTTTTCCCCTTGGGATCTGTTTGCCAGTCACTAAGTTAGAGCATCCAAGTGAGACGTTGTCAAGAAAGATGCTTTTGCAAGGGAGGAAAGAAATAACTAAAAGGTATTAGAATTACTACTGCAAAGGACAGGAGAGGCCAGCAGTGTGGTACTACCCAGGCCCTTGATGCAGCAGAATCGTGAATGTGAGGCCAGCATGAGCTACAAACAAAGACCCTGGGCAAGAAAGATCTACTAGTATTGCCTTGCTATGTAATCATATAGTTAAATTGTCTTCTAAATATTATGTTTATATGCACAGGCTAGAAAATTAATCCTGCTCTCAGCTTTGGTCAGAGACACTTCTTTTGGCAGTGGACAATAGCCCCTAATACAGATGCTTATACCTGATCGAAGAGCTAAGACTAATTGACTGGTGAGAGCATAGCCATAAATGGAGCATCTGCATTACCCCATCAATGGTCCAGAGGCATCATAGATAGGAGGATGTCAGAGGAGTGCAATGAGATTCCTTTAGTACTTCACCAAGCATAGAGGAGGGGATCCTGACACCCTACTTTTTAATGTATCCACAAGTAAGTTCCTATGGCTTAGTAAATGACCCCCTTTCCTACAAGAAGAATTATTTAAACTCAGTTTCCTCTCCCTTTCCAACACACACACACACACACACACACACACACACACACACATACACACTCACACTATGAACATGAGGGCAAGTAAGGAAGAGAAAAAAGAAGTCAGCAAAAGCTGGGGAATGTAGAGAAGGATAATGAAGAGTCATTAGGCTTATATTTCAGTGTGTGAAATAGTTAAAACTTAAGATTTGGTTTTTAAGCCCACTAATGCACATCAACCAAGAACAGTCTGTATGGAGTGTTGTGGGAGTATAGAAGGCACAAAGAATAGAAAGACAGTCAGAAAGGCAATTTCATTCTCCTTTTAAAATAATCATTTATGGAATCGTAGAAAGGAAGAACTTGTACAACCTGAAGACAAAATTCGATGTGGTAGCAAAATGACCTCCAGGATGTGGACGTGTACCCCCAATACTAACATGCTAGTGGCTTGATCCGAAACCTGAGGACCTATGCTAACATTTCCAGAAAGAAGATCCTGATATAAAGTCAACAGAGGAAATATTCTTCCTCTCTTTTGTTGCTTACCCAGTATTTTAGGCTAAACAAGACTCTGCTCTATGCTTGCACCAAGATGGTTCATGCTGCCTCACTCCTGAAACAACACTCCCAGGCACCTATGCCCCAGAACCTCTGAAGCTCTGAGCTCCCACACCCCATGTCCCTTGAAGATGTTTACCTCTGCTAACCCACCACAGACCCAGAAAAGTAACCCAGTGAGCCATCGTTTTTCAACCCTACTTAGGTAGTACACTCAGGACTTCATGAAGACACATTCTATTAATCTTTACCCTAGTCCAATGACAACATCAAGGGTTGCGGCCAGAGATGTTTTACATTGTGCCCATGTTCACAAACCCACACAATACTCAGGTACTAGAAATCTGTGGAAGCCTAAACATGTATAAGGTGATGAACATCCAAGAGTCTGTGATGGTTGAGTGCATTGTGGGTAAAGTTAAACAAGACAGGAAGTAGTCCAAGGGCATCTGGCCCAGGGCAGTGTTCAGTGAGTATCCTGGGCACATGAATTCACAGTACTTGGGAGAAGCACAGTGAAAGAATTTTAGGAAGTTTTACATATATTTCAAATTCTACAGCTGAATGGGGGGGGAAGTGTAAGGGGGGCATAGACTTGGAAATAATCAGGTTGTGACTTTTCTCAAATAAACTCAACAAACCAGCCTGATAAAGTGGAGTGGTCTTGCATAGTAGGACTGCAGCAATTGATTGACAGGAGGGTTCAAACTGTATAAGAAAGTCACAGAAGCCCTAGGGTTTGTGCAACTTGCCCAGAGTAGTCACCCTGAGAGATTAGAAATCACCTTTGTCCTAAGAGAGCCCTAAGAACAGGAGAGACAGAGTAGGGTCAGGCAAGAAAGGAGGTAGTGTTTGCAGACCGTGAGGCATGAATGAAATTTCTGGGGAGAAGCTGTGAGGGAAAATTAGCGGATGGAGCCTGCAAGCACAGGATCTCAGGACGGAGAGACAAAGGCTATGGTGAGGGTAAAGAGGCTTAGAGAAGAGAGCGCACAGGACTTGAGGAGCCAAGGGTCCCGTGGATCAATTCTGTACATAAGTAAATCTACAGGAAGGAAATCTCAGAGCCCGCAGCCATACTTCGCTGAGTGGTCAGGTGACATTCGGGGCAGTGAGCAAAGGAGAGAACTGTGGAGAGGTCAGTGTTCTGTCAGCAATAGTGCAGGAGCCATTGGCAAACTGGAGTCAAGCATGTTTTAGAGCAAAAGGAAAAAGGCTCATCTGTACTATACAAGAGAAATGTGACTTTCTGGCCTACCTCCTGGCCAGTGAAAGAGGATGGGGTGGCTGAGGGATGGAGGGGCTGTGGGGATCTGTGGAGGAGGCTATGAAAGTCTGGGAATTTGTATGAATCTGTATATGAGGTTGTAGAGATTACAGAGAGCTGTAGGATCTATGGGAAGCCATGGAGAGGGTGTAGAAATCTATGAGGGAAGCTGTGGGGGATCCGAGTAGGGGGCAGCAGAGGCTGTTCAGAGGCTGTGCTGAATCTGTTAGGTGCCGTGGAGAATCTGTGAGAGAGATTGTAGAGACTAGGAGAGGCTGTAGATGGAATCTATGTGGGAGGCAGTGGGGTCTGTGTGGAAGGATAAGGAGGATTGTGGGTAGGGATATATGAGGGAGGCTGTGGAAAATCCCTGTGGAACCTCTGAGGGAGGCTGCAAGCATCTGAGATACAACAGGATTTACCACTCAGGAGGGACATAAAGAAAGTAACCCTTGGAAGGGATGCAAAAATCTATCAAAAGGGAACTGATCACGGGAACATTCAAAAATAAAGTCAAGACTATGGACGATTTTGCTTAAAATGAACCAGGAGTCTAATAAAGGAGTTGGCTATGGTGCAAAGGTTCATATGCTCCCATGTTCATGTTGAAGTATAATGCACCTTGCCAAGACTTTAAAAGATGGACATAATCTAAGTATGACCTTTGGAAGCAGAACCTTGGGGAAAGTAATTGAGGTTAAATGGCCCATGGGGTGGTGCTAAAATCTTCTAGGGCTGGGTTATTATTTGTTTGTTTCTTTATTTGTTTGTTTATATATTTGAAAACAAAGAAGAGGCTAGAGGTGGGACATCCCATGTCAGCATTCAAAAGCTTGTGACACCTTGGGTCTTTGCACACTCTCTATCATTAGGAAGAGACCAGAGTAGGTATATACAGTTGTCCAATCTTGAACTTTCCAGTCCAAGACAGATCTAGGTGTCTTACTTAATTACTATTGCTATGATGAAACACCAGGACCAACGCAACACTGGGAGGAAGTTGCCTTACATTTTCATATCAGTGTTTATTATCAAAGAAAGTCAGGACAGGAACTCAAACAGGGTAGGAACCTGGAGGCAGGAGCAGTCGCAGAGGCCATGGAAGAGTGCTGCTTACAGGCTTGCTCCTCCATGACTTACTGACCCTGCTTTCCTATAGAACCTAGGACTACCATCCCAGGGATAGCACGACCCGCAATGGACCAGGATCTCCTGCACTAGTTAGGAAAATGCTCTACAGGCTTGCCAACAGCCTGATCTTATGGAGATATTTTCCTAGCTGAGGCTCTCCTCCTCTCTGATGACACTAACTTGTATCAAGTTGACATAGAACTAGCCAGTGCCTGGGTAAACATTTATATTTTATAAATGACTCTGTCTGTGCTATTGAGTTATAGAAGGAGAAAAATTAGTCAGAACATAAAGATAATCTTTGAACCAGGAGTAGAGTGTGATAGACAATAGGAGAATTGGGCCTTGAGGCCCCACTCCCCAGGGCTTTATAAAAGGCCTGGGGAACTTGGTCTAAACAAGAATGCAAGTGACATGGCTTTAAGCAAAGAAGACTAAAAGGGAGGGCTGGGTCTCTTCTTCCAAGAAAGATGGGAATAGAAAGTAGCTCAGAACTCTTCCACTCAAGAGCATTCCAATTTGTTACCGCATTCCAAAAGCATATTCGCTGCAGTTAATAACAAGAAAAACTCACAGGATTGAAATCTGGAACCGTTTTCTCAGTTCCGAAATCTCCAGAAAAGCCAAGACAAGAACATGAAAGAGATGCCTACTACCCAAAGCCATGCAAAGCAGGAGCCAAAATTCCACACACAAAAAAAAAAACCACTTCACACTCTGCTGCTGACAGCCTGTTCCCTTCTGCTTTTCAAAATAGGAACCTTCTCTCCCCATGGATTGCTTGACCAATTGCCTTTTGCCAAAAAAGGCAAGAGTCTTACTTGAGTATGTAGCTCGCTTTGGTTTTAAATCATCCAACTGTTGACAGCCAGTCCCACAGCCTACCAGGAGTAAGGGAGGAGGGAGAGATTAAGGACACTCTCTCTAAAGAAAACCAAGCCAGAGCACTGTTTCATCTGGGTGACAGTGGTCTTGGATGAGGTTAGGTGAGGGAGGAAATATACCATGATGAGCATGAAAAGAAATATTCCAGGCCAGAAGGAAAGGTCGAGGACTGTCTTATCCTTTTACTATTCTGGGCCTCTGTTGAGCAAGGACATATAGAAATATGCATTATAATGAGAGTCTTAACTCTGCTTGTCCCATTTTGGTTTCGCCATCTCCTTTACTGACTTAGAACAATGATAAACAATGAATCTCAAGGTCAGTCCTGGGCAGTGAGGCTCAATTGAGCCCCTGCTTGATTAGTGTCCATTGACCCCTTGACTAGTGAGAGTCACTTCTCTCATCTCACCTTGGGTGCCACCAGAGGCATGAAGAGAAACACGTCCCAGGGTGTCACCAGGGGATTAAACCTACACCTGGTTTTATCTGCTTCGTGTGGAACTGCGTTCTGAAGGAAACCCAGACAAAGCTTTTCTTTAAATTACAGGAACATGTAGGGGATGTCTAATGATCAGGAAGAGTGAGTGGAGGGTGGGAAAGCATTGGAAATCATTTCCCGTCATAATCCCCTCACATTGCTCTGCGTCTCTCATATAGATCACCTGGGAAATAATTTTAAAGCATTTAAAATATCTCCCATGTTATATTATGAGCTGTTGGGTTTCTATGGTTTGAAAGAGCTATGAGACTGCAGCTTCAAGAACTAATAGCAAAGCAAAAAATGCTGGGGTCCTAATAGAATTCAGCCAATTGGAGGCCGGAGCTGGGGACGCAGGCGATTCCTGCACGCCCGGCTCAATGCAGAGAAAACTAGAGCTGGAGGAAGCAGCAGCAACTTCCTGCATGTGTTGTTCTCCACATCTTTATCTTCTATTCTTTGTTCCCGTTGGCTTACTAATTAGCTGTGATTTTTTTTAATGCCCCTTATAGTAGGTTAATTTTGTCTAACTCACCAGCAGGGGTTTTTGTAATACATAATTCACAGAGCAATGTCAATGATTAAAATTCTTTCATTAACACAGCACCTTAAAGATAATAAATATGAAGCGTTTAGCTTCCAATCTGTGGGTACAGAAAGCTTCATTTCTTGTGTATGGAAAACAAAACAAAACAAAAAAGAGAGAGAGAGAGAGAGAGAACTTGCCCAGATGATGGGCACTGGAGAAAAGGGAAAAGAGAGAAGAAAGCCAAGAGTTTTAAGCTGGTGCAGAGACAACCAAATCGGAAAGTGCTTATTTTAAGCTCTGTAATTCCACAGGGGTTTTCAAAGAAAGAATTCTAGAAATTACGCTGCCAAGGGACTTTTTTTTTCCTACCCATTTAAAGAGCCACTTGGTAGCATCGAGGCTAGCCCTCTCGACTGAGGGTGGACACATGCTGCCGAGAAAGTCTTGGGTATGGTAAAAGTGGCTTCCAGATGCCCCTTCTCCATTCTATTCAACAATCTTGACTGCTCTGACTTGTGACTGTGTGAAAAGAGCGGGGTAGTCATTAGATACAGAGGATGAAATTTCATTTAGAGAAATTCTAATAACTCCTAGAACATCTGTCCCTCTGAGCCCTGTCTACCCACCTAGTCACATGTGAGTCTTATATTTCACTTGGTTAAGTGCAAGCTTTTTTTTTTTGCCTCCATGTATTCACTCTCATACAAAAAAAAAAAAAGATAATAATGACAAATGCCTTGGCAACAGTAGCCAAGAAAACTGAATATGATGGCTGAATGTGATTTTTCTCAGAGCCTTTTCTCTCAGTGGTTGCTCTGTGTGTGTGTGTGTGTGTGTGTGTGTGTGTGTGTGTGTGTGTGTGTGTGTTTCTTCTTTCTCTTCTTCAAAGATGAATTAGATTATTTTGAGTTGGATATTTTTGAAGGAATGAATATCCGTATTTTTCATAGCAATTACATAGAGTGCTACTTAATTTAGAAAATTCTTCATCACTAAAGATATCAGCCGATACCAACTTCGCCACACAGAAATCTTGAAATTCAAAGCACATAAGTGGAATTAAAAACCACAAAATTTCTACCCTGTCCAAAGGTTATGACTCAGATTTAACAAGAGGCCTCAACAGAATGCATTTTCTACTCTCAGTCCTGGTTCTATAGGTTTTGTCTCCAGAACCAAAACAACATCAAACTTTCCCCTCGATGGGCATTTTGAGCTTCAGAGACATGGACCAGGATTACTGAACTGGTCTCCCAATCTGTCATCCATTCCAGTAAATAGCCTGTCCTCTTCAGAAGCAGGTCAGCAGCAGGCCAAGCTGAGGAGACACTTGTGGACTCGTACCTGCTGTCATGTGCCTGTGGCTAAGTCCAAATATTTTCTATTTTTAGTGGATGGTGGCTCCCATTGCTCTCATAAGCTCCAATAATTACTTCCATTTTTTAAAAGAAACTGAGCAGTACTTGGCCCCTAGTTAAACCCAGCCACTGTTCGAGCTACTAAAACTAATACTGAATACTAGCAGGTGAAGTTGCTACTGGTCAACTGGCATACAGGAATGCAGTAATGAATGTTTCTATTTTTAAAAAATGGTAGAGAAACTTTAATTTCACACGTATAAACCAAAAAGAATTGATTTTTTTCCCCTCTTGTTTCCTGTTCCAGATTAAAGTCTGAGTAGCTTGCCAAGCTTGATCAACTGATTTCAGTTAAGGATAACAGACGAGATGGATGCAGAAGGACTGGGATGCCAAATGATTGGGTAGTGCTCACGCGCGCATGCGCGCGCACACACACACACACACACGTATACGTATACGTATACGTATATATGACCTGAATAATTCACATATCATTTATGCATGCACTGACCCATGCTGCAAACATCTGATTCATCGTGTCCCCACAGTACCTAAAAGGGAGTGGGGAAGAAATACAGGGCCAATGACTCAGTGGATCAAGTGCAGGCCACATAAGCATGGGCCCACACTTTTCTTTCTTTTCCCTGTTCCCTGGGGCATAAGGTCTTTACAGGATTAGGCACAACCCTCCCACTGAGGCTAGTCCTCTGCTACATATGTCCCAGGGGCCATGGAACAGTCCATGTATGTACTTTGGTTGGTGACTTAGTCTCTGGAAGCTCAGGAGGTCTGGGTTAGTTGACATTGTTGGTCTTCCTATCGGGTTGCCATACCCTTCAGCCTCTTCAATCCTTCCCCTAACTCTAAAATGTAAGCTAGACTGTGACTCATGCGCGCCTGGACCACAGTGATGCATTCCCAGCTGTACACGGACCCTAGATTCTAACCTCATTCTGAGGCAGTCTCCAAGGTCTCAACAGAGAACTAGGAGGATAGATGGAGTTCCCCTTTATAGAGTGAGAACTCTCTGAAGCTTTGCTAGGAAGAAACATGAAATGAGTCATTCAACTCTGCAAGTGCCAAGTTTGAAGTGTCTACTAGATGTTCAAACCCAGAATCCGCTTGGATAGCTTGCCTGAAGAGAAAGATGGGTGGAGAAATGAACTTGGCACTTGCAGAAAATAGATAAAATTTAGAGTTGAGGGTAGATAAGACAATCCAAGCTATGAGTACCTAAGAGTCCAGGGTCAAGAAAGGAAGGACCAAAGTAAACTGATTTAAATGAGAGGGAATGAACAAAGGTGCCTTAGGTGCATGAGGAAGAAGCCGACGCTTTGTGTTCTGTCCATGAAACCATTGGGGAGCATACGAAAGTTCACTACAGGAGTCCACAGCAGAGGTCATGCTGAATCTGAGCAGAGCAGTGTTGTGCATCCTTGTCAATGAACAGAGAAAGTAGATGGCATTATCACCTCGACCTGCAGAATATAAGCCAACACCCCATGGATATGCATGGATAAAGAAACCAAGCATTCCACTTCTAGTATACTTCAAAGAGCCTCTTCCATCTCCCATGTTGTTCACACTTAGCTGAAAGCATGTGCCAGGAGAGATGGTTAATCAAACTTAAAATGCACATTAAAATTTGGAATAACAAATAACAAAATAGACAACCATCTGGGCTAAATATGTTCATTAGAAGATCAGCTATGGTAGTAAAATGTTCAACAAAACCTCAAACTGTAATAAATAGGTAGGTAACATAATTTATTTAGATGTGGCACATTGTGCACAATTAAAATGTTTCAGTAATAAAATTGTGTGCTTAAGTAATCAAGATTATGAGATGGTGTCATACATTGTCATAGACTATGTGATATAATACTTTGTGGCTATAAAACAGGAATTACAATGCCTGCCAAGATGGTTGAGTGAGTAAAGTGCTTCCCATGCACGTGTGCAGACCCGAGTTCAGATCCCCAGAATGCATAGACTGCACATAAAGCTAGACATGGTGGTGTGCATCTGTAATGCAAATGCACAGAAGGCTGGACATGGTGTAATACATCTGTAATCCAAGTGCTGCTGGGATGAGATGAGAGGCACAGACAGATTTCCCACAAGTCCCTGGACCAGTTAGCTTAGGGAACACAGCCACAAACAATAAGGTATCTTGTCTCACACAAGACTAAAGGTGAGGATGGACACTCTGGTCTGGATTGTCCTCTGACCTCCACTTATGTACTCTGACACTCACACACAGAGACAGACATACACATCCTACACACACACAAGGAAGAAATAAACAGAGCAGGAATTACAGATTTATATGATAGTAGGAATTGTTGAGAATCATGTAACTCTCCTGTGCCTTTATTTGAATATAAACAAAGAGAGAGAGAGACAAAGATGGAAAAGGACTTTTTACTAATTAGAAGAGCATTCCAGAATGCCAGTAGTTTGCCTGTCCGTGAAGATTCTCTTCAATTTTTTCTTCTATTATGTTGAATTTCTTTTTACTCACATATCACTATATTGCTTATAAAATGAAAAAGAAACACTCCTTGAACTATAACAAAGAACTTGTGCCTATATATTAACAGTATATATAAAATAAAAGAAGTGTTAAGGCTTAAGGTCAGGGAAGCTCCTGGTCTCAGCGTAGGTGTGACAACTGAATTTGGAGACTCATGAGACCTGGGTTTGCACCTACATCAAATCTGAGAATATTCTACATTCCTTATTCTCTCTTTTGCACCTCAGTATTCTAAATTCCAAGAGTTTCATCTGTTTTTACTCTTTCTCATGAGCAAATCACTTAAAGAAATTATTTTTTGCAAGGGCCAGAGCAATAGCTCTGAATGAGCAATGTTTTCCAAAGGACTAGAGTTGTGTTCCCAGCTCCCAGCTCCAAAGGAGATGGACATCCAAGGGATTTGACATCATGTGGCCTCTGTGCACAGTGCAACTCATTTATGTGACCCATCCCCACATACATACATACATACATACACAGATAATTTCTTTAAAAAATCATTACAAGAAATTTTATTTAAAAAATTATGAGACTTTTTTTTAGGGAGAATGTAAGAGAGATGGGGGAGAGAGAGAGAAAGAAAACAAATACCTGTGTAGGTTATATGTGTGTAAAAGGGTGTTGGGGGGAGGGACATATATTCATGCCTATGTATGTGAAGGCAGAGGTAGACATTGGTATCTTCCTCTGCCATCTACATTATTATTTTGAAATAGTACCTCCTCAGTGGACCTGAAGTTCGTTATCTCACCTTGACTGTCTGGTCAGTGAGGCCACAGGACCCACCTGTCTCTGTCTGCCTTGCCCTGAATTACAGGTGGACCTCAGTGCCCTCAACCTCTGCAGAGGCTGGAAATCCGAACTTAGGTTGTCATGCTTGTGCAGCAAGAATTTTATCCACTGATCTGACTTGTCAGGCTCTAAACAAAAGATTTTTAAGACATTTGATTTGGCCTAGAGAGTTAGCTCAGTAGTTAAGAGTACTTATTGCTCTTGAGGTGGACCTGAGTTCCAGGTACACACGTGTTACACACACATACATGCAAGCAAGCCACTTGTAAAATACAATAACTAAATAAACAGAGAGGGTTAAAGCGTGCATCTCAGAGCCATGTGATGTCAACAAACAGTGCTAAGTATCAGCTCACTTTAGATTCAGACAGATCTCCCAATGCTAGTGCATAATGGGATCTGACTGCTAAGTATTAGCTCACTTTACACTCAGATTTCCCAACCATAGTGCATAATGGAATCGGATTCCCTCATTTCTCCAAATTACCCACTATTCTAATGGGGCTAATGGATTGTTTTCCTTGCAACAAAGGCCTATTATAAGCTATTAACAGAATCAATTTTAAACAAATGCATAGCTGATTCTTTGTTTTTTAGTTGTGTGATTTGATTAGTACAAAAGGAAACTGAAAAACAGAGAATGTTGCTGCTCCTGCAGTATTCCGTTGTCTCAAACTACAATAGAAATGTAGTCTAAGCTTCTATAGACTACACATCCTAAATATTTTGTATGTATATTTTTAACTTTAATATGTGCGTGGGGAGTATACACTACACGGTATAAACGGGAAGGGTGTAAAAGCTTGTGTGTGTGTGTGTGTGCATGCGTGTGTGTGTGTGTGTGTGTGTATGCACGTGCATGCGTGTACCTATGCATTTGGAAGCCAGAAAACAATGCCAGATGCCTTCTGCAATCTCTACCCACTTTATTTTTCCAGAGATGGTTTCTCAAAGAATCTGAAGCACAATTTGGCTTTGCTGGGTAGCCAATGAGCTCCACAATCTGTCTCCAGTGTTACATGGATAGTAGGGATTCCATACTCAGGTCCTCAGGCTTGCTCAGCAAGCTCTTTATCAATGAGCCAACTCCCCAGTCTCTGTAGCTTTCCATAGGTGGGAAGAGCAACATCTTGCCATCCTGTCTCTAGAAACAATAAGTAAGACCCATCCTTTCTACCTTAGCATTTTATCTTGATCAACCTAGAGACCTGGGGTCTATTGAAAACAAAAATCTACAAGAAAAGATCGTGACTTTTACAAAACATGTTACAAGTATTTTTCAACTAGCAACAGTCTAGATATTTTAATAACGCACCATACATCACATAGTCACCTAAAAGCATTTACATTATACAGTCTCAGAAAGAGACTGAAAATATACCTTTCATATATTCCTGTTTCTTATCTTTCACCTTTGCAGTATGCTAAATTGTACCTTTAAGAACCTGTGTTATTATACTTAAAGCAAGAAAAATAATTTTAAATGTTTTATTATGACAGTATTAAATTATGCCTGTTATAAAAATAAAAAATATTAAAATTTTGTCACAGAAAAATAAAATCATATACACTATAAAAAGGAAAAGTGTTTATGTGTAGATGTATTCTTCTATTATTTTAATGCTTGTACAATTTTCAATTCTTAGACTAGAATCCTCTCTATCTAGGCAAATAGTATTTCAGTAAGCCATTCTAAACACCACCCTCCACTTTCTGTCTCCAGACCAGAGATGATATGAACAGTTGCTTAGCATTCCATTGAATGAAATTGCTAGAATCTATTTAAGCAATCCCATGTTGAGCATGTAGATAATTTCGAATTTTCTCCCCTGAGAACAAAGCTACACAAAACATCATTGCAGATATAAATTTGTACAAGACTCTAGTTATATAATCTGGCTACACAGCATCACACATCACTGAAACTATAAAAATGTGTAGAAACGTTAATTGACTGTCTTTCTCCAAAGTGGGTTCTTTTAAATACCTAATTTCTTTTCTTCGTTAGAAGAGAAACTAATATTTTTCTCGCAATTTTGGTAGGTGAGGGTTGTCGAGATGGCTTGGTGGGTAAAGGTGATTGCCACCATGTTTAAGTACCTGAGTTCAATTTCTGAGATATGCTGCCCCCTTGGCACAAGGGCATACACACACTCACATGATGATGATGGTGGTGATATATTTATGAAGGTATAAAGGGTAGCGGTAGGTGACTTTGTAGCAACAAATCTTTGCACTAGCCTTGTTGGATGCATCCCATCCTGCACATTTTAGAGAAGATGATGATGAGAGTCCAGTAGGTTAAACTAACTTTCCGAAGATCACGTAGCTGGGAAGGGGAAGAAAGGGAGGGAGGGGGAAGGGATGAAGGGAGGGAGGGGGAAGGGATGAAGGGAGGGAGAGGGAGGGTAAGGAAAGAAAAGCTAGATATGAATCTTGAGACTGACTCAATGAGCAGGACTTTCTTAAAGTCCATGAGGTTACATACATCAAGCTCATTCTCATCAAATCAAGGCTGCTTTTCGCTCCTTTCAGGACAGTACAAACCTAGCTTGATAAGAAGCACAAAATCAGAAGATGGTAAATGCATGAACTACTTGGAATTAAATCGCCTGGCCTCTGTATTGTTTGTGTGCTTTCTTTGGTTTTTGTTGTTTGTTTTCTGTTGGTGTGTGTGTGTGTGTGTGTGTGTGTGTGTGTGTTCCTTTGACAAGTCTATCTTGTTTTCTCCCACTTCTTCCTGACCATGCACTTGCTGAGATGCCACGGCACACCCATGATCTTCATTGTCTAGGCGGGAATGAATGGTATCCACAGGACATTCTGGACAGCCTTGGCGTTCTGATCGGCCACACTTTCCTTCGAGCACCGTGTGACTGGAATGCACACTCTCCACATTCCAAGACGCTGCAGAATCCTGCCGGTGGGGAACAAAGATTTTACACATCACAACAAAGATTAGATGAGATGAGACAAAATGAATGGATATCCCCATCTATGACTCCTTCCTTTGGGTGTTTGCACAGGCATGCCACCAAGATGGACAGCTGAACTTGGCCAGGCTATTCCTGCAAGGTCAGGAACAAAGGCTCCCTCTGTTCCAAATCAAAGAAAATAAAGGTTGACGAAAAAATTTAACTTCGAAAAGATGACAAACAGCTTTACTCATATTTTTAAATGGAAGCAATTATTCATTATAAAAGTTGTTATCAAAACATGAGAAAGTTTTAACTATTAATGAACTGTTTTTCCCTCTTCAGCTTGTCTCTAAGTTCTGTTTACTTTCTATAATTTGTGCTTCTCTGCTTGTGTTATTGAATGAGGATATTTTCTTGGAACCCTTTACCACTTTCCCTTGCCTAAGATTTACAAATCTCCTCAAACATGAACGAAGATCTCTTGCCCAACTTCCCTTCCATCTCCCAAGGTTTATTGAGTACTCCCTGTCCCCAAAATACTCAGGCTCTTTAAAATTATAAAGATTTGTAGAGGATGACACCACCTGAGAATGGCAGAGATTATATCCTGGAAGAGCAGATCCTTTGCCAGACCCAGCTCTTCCCCCAGTGCCTACCTTCTGATCATTGTTACAGCAACTGTACGTGGTAGAGGATTAGGGTTTATTTTTTCTTCTGTTTGTTGCTGGCATTTGTCTCTATCATCCTGTGAATACACCACTTATATTTACAGCAGTTTGGGATCTGTTTATGTTTAACTTAAGTGTGCATACTTCCATGCATTAACACCAACTCAGGGGTATACTACTGAATTATCTCAGCAACTGCCACACTCTCTGAACTGCTTACATATCAAAGAGAGTATTTTAATGTATCATCAACCAAATCGTCTGTTCAATAGCAGCCTCGTTGTCATGATAACAAGCTCAAGAGCAAGATGATCTAAAGATCAATGATGCTGTTGGGAGTCATCCCTTTTGGAGTGTACCATATCCATGTTCATGTGCATCTCTGACTAGCTTCCCACGCTGGTCCCAGAGAGGCCGTTAAAATGAAGAATCTTTACTAACTCTTGATTGGCAGATCCAAGCGAGTCTTCTGCCTGGAGTTTGATCAGTGGATACCAGAATCCCTAAAGAAGACTATGCTATCTACACTAGAGGCTATGAAGCCTCCTCATCTGTCCTGAATCAACCTTCCGTACTTATTGACAGCATTCCATTATCCTGAGCATATTAGAAACATGGCCCAATGTCATAGTGTCCTTTGTGGGCATGCACATTTTCCATCTGCGTAAGTTTCTTCATTGGCAACCACAGAGTTAATGATGCAGAACATGTGAACCTAACTGGACAACAAAGCAGTAGAAATTAGTTTTAATTCCCAGAGACTAGTCTGACATACAATTCAGTACAGTCATTCCTGTCAGAGAACTGAAATGCTTGTGCTTTTGGAGAACAATTTCTTTTTCTCATTTTTTTTCCTTGGGGGTGTTTCCCAGGGGTGTTTCGTTTGTTTTGTTGGTAGTGGTGGTAGTAGTGGTGGTTTTGTTTTTTCTCTTAGCCTGGCTAAATTTCCTAAGACGATAATATGACTATTTGCACACAAAAATTGTTCAAATAGGAAAACTATATATACACAAGTGTATGGCTGATAAAAGAATAGGAATGTTGTTGATTCTATCCTTTTAATTGGGTAGTTATTCTTCAAGGGAAAAATTAATAAATCAGAGAGAAGCTGTTACTCCAGATTAAAAAGCAGTAGCAGTTTCTCCTTCACTAGAGTGGTAAATCTTTCTATCTTCCTCTGAGTACATTGCCAACTCTCTGTGTTGAAGAATGGTATTTGTTTGTCATACACAAAATACACCTAACCCTGACACCAGAACCATTCTTTACCTGTGACTCCATCTCTCAATCAGTGGTCCAGTCACCCTGAGAGGCAGCCTGTGTTGTAGTTAAACAGTTGCTATAAGGTCTCTGCTCTAGGGTTCTTATATAGTTAGTAAGGGTTTTAGTAATGACAGGATGTCCCATAACAGTGATGGCACTTGTCAGTAGGGCAACCTAGTCAGACATCCCAGTTCTGCACTGCTTTAATGATAAAAAATCTCTTGCCTGATTCTTGGTGAAAAGACATAAACCAATGGAAATGAGACAGAAGCATCAGGGATTAGCGTGACATAGAGGTTTGCTGCCTTAATGTAGGAATCACTGGAATACTAGATAAGAAGAAAACGGCTATAACCTTAATCATTTATTCGAACCTTATTTTTAATGATGGCTTTTAAATGCTTTAACCTCCCTTTGAACTTACCACCCACCAGAGGTAGTGGAAGAAAAAGGATACAGGGGAAGTGGACCTGGTTAGAAAGGTTCTTTGGAGGATCTCCCATCTGTGTTGCCTGGAAATTGGCAGTTCAGTTCACAGGTCAGCAGCGGCAGCTCTATCCATTCACAAACACTTCATGGATAACCCAGCAGTCCAGTTCAGTAAAGTCATGGTAGCAAACACGAATCAGCAGTGGTGACACCACCTAGCAGAGACAGGCAGGATTCAGCCTCTGCTTGAGTCAGCAGGAGGGACCTGAAGGGATGATCAGTGAAGACGTGAGACCAACAACTGTTACATAGCTAGCTCTATAAGCAAACCTAGTTCTGCCTCCATCCACTACTATTTATACCCTCCACATGGATCTTGCCTCAGCACATGCATCTGTCTCAGCTGATATCATTCTGTCAATCAGTCCGAGTCCCCAGAAGTCCTGAGGCACACCACGAGAAAGTTTATGGTGCGTTTCTCACTATGAAGTGCCAACAAATGCAGCTCAACTATGCAGTGTAAGGCGAACCAATACATGCATGCTGTTAGCAAAGAATCCTTCATCACGTGTCCTTTCATAGGCTTGCTTTAGCAGAACATCCTTTCTCCTGTGTCTGCTTCAGCTAAGCTTTCCTTCGCAAAACTGCCTTTGTCTTGCACCTGTGTCCCCTTCAGCTAACCATTCTTTCACGTGTTTGGCCCAGCAAAACACCATCCAAACAACTTTCCAAAGAACCCTTAAGTTTCTACTTCAAACAGGGCCTTTGCCTACATAAACACTGACAGTGCTATGGACTGCCTGCCTACGTCCTGTCAATTGCATACTTGTTTTGAGGGTTACTTAGCTTGCATGGGCATCAAACCCAATGTTAGGGAAGTACTTCACGTCTGAGCTCGACCCCTGCCCTGTGCACACTCATTTTCAGAAGGTAGTTCCAAGACTTTTACTTTCAGTGAGTGTACAGTCACTGATTTATAAAATTCTTACACAGGTCAAATTTCACAAAGTTGACAAGAAGGAGAGAGTAGGAAAAATATATCAGCAACATGTGTCCAAAAGTCCTTAGATCTATGTTAAAATAGGGCTTATGTGTACTTATGCAAAAGATGCTGCTTCCACGGTCAGTTTTATAACTCCCTGTAGGGAGTTTTATTATAGTCTTCATTAAACTAAGGGAAGGTAGGAGAGTAACTCACCAGAAGATACAGCAGCCAGGTGTTGTGGTTTGAGTAAGAATGGCCCCATAAGCCCATAGATTGAAATGCATGGTTATAGGGAATGGCATTACTTGACAGGAATTAGGGCATGTAGCCTTGTTGGCGTGGGAGTGGTCTAGTTGGATAAAGTGTGTCACTGCGGGTGAACTTTAGAGTTTCAGAGCTCAGGCCAGGCCCAGCTCACTCTCTTCCTGCTGTCTATGGACCCATATATAGACCTCCCTCTACCTTTCCAGCACCATGTCTGCCTGTATGCTGACACGCCTCCCTCTGTGCTGAGAATGGACTAAACCTCTGAAACTGCAAGCCAGACGCTATTAAATGCTTTCCTTTATAAGCGTTGCCATGGTCACAGTGTCTCTTCACAGCAAAGGAGAGGACACCACAATGAACATTGCCTGGGTCTTGGCCAACTCTCCATACCCCAAGTTGGTTTCCAAATCAGTAGAGTTAAAATCTCTTTAGAGGTTAAAAAAAAAAAAAGTTCAAGTATAGAAACTGGTGATTCCTGCAAGATGTACAAATATTACCTCTTACCCTAAAATGAGTGGGAGTTTTTTGTTTTTGTTTTTAATCTCGAAGGGTGGTGTGTAAGCCGGCAGCTCAAACATGGGCATTGATAGTAATACACTTGAGGTTGCCCGAGTGTGGCCACACTGACTGTTGGTTCATGGCCTCTGCCACCCAGAATGCTCAGCCATCTTCCTCACTATGCCAAGATACCAAATTTTCCTGCTCTTTTATTGTGCAAAGTTTGGATTTCCATCTTTAAGTTTCTACTTTCTCTTCTTCAAGCACAATGTAGCAACAACTGGTGAGAAGCAGCTGGGGAAGTTTGATGAAATAATATGTGTTCAGAGTTTGCATGACATCTGCCGAGTAATAACCGCTCAAATGACCATTATCTGCTTTGGGTGGTACAGGATGATGTATCATGCCCAGCAGTCTATGAGCAGTTATGAGCGACATTGCCAGGGATGGTATCATACACTTACAATCCCAGCTCTTGGAACTTGGAAGCAGGAAGATTATGAGTTCATAGGCTAGCCTAGAATTAAAGAAAGACAGGAAGCAAGCAAGGAAGGAAGGATGGGAGGAAGGAAGGAAGGAAGGAAGGAAGGAAGGAAACTTGATGTATATATCAAATTTCACAAAGTTGACAAGAAGAAGCCATTATGGAAAATATATTGGCAACATATATCATAAGGTGCTGAAACTGTTATTATTAAGAAGCAGGCATTCTGACTTTAGTCCTGTTTCCACCCACTACGCACAAACTGGGCATTAAAAAATTAAGAACGATCTAGCCTGGAAGCAGGAGTGGACCAGTCCAATTGAGTTAGAAAGGTGCTCTTCTGACTCTCCCATGATGGATCATGACGCAGGCCCCTCCCAAATGCGTTATCAAAATGTACCACATAATGCATATATACATTGCCTTTAAGGAAAAAATAGTCATCAATGTGGTCTGCCGGATAGCTTGTTTTGGGTCCTGGTCATTGATCATTCCCCTGCTCCCTGGAAAGAAGTGAAATGACAAGATAGTGACAGAGTGGGAGGAGACATTAAATCATATCCAAAAAGAAACAAATGTTAGAAGCTTTGACAGCAACAATTTGTGAGGCCACAGGGAGGCTTACTACCGGGATGCGCAGTGAATCAAAATGATCAAATGATTTTATTAGTTTGGTTTTATTAGTTAGATCTATTACCTTTGTTTTTTTCATGATCAGGGGAGAAAAAAAAAACAAAGTAATTATCATCAGTTTATCAAGACAGGGCCTCGCAGAGCGTGTATCTGCGGCTGCTTCTCCGATTCCCACTGCTGAGCTCTGCCTGGTGCCCTTTGCCGCCGACAGCTCCTCGCCTCCACCTCGCCTCCTTCCATAAATAGGGTGCTGGAATGCGTCTCGCAGCCACTCTCAGAAAACTGCTTCACGGCGTGGCGAGAAAGCTACAGTGTGTGGCTATTGTATTTAAGAAGCATTGAAGATGGACACTGCTCAAAGCTGAGAGAGGGGGAAATTTTTAATTTATCTCCAAGCCCCAGACCACAAGCGCGGTGCCGCGATCACAGCAGACAGCCGCCTCACATGGCCGCCCTCCTCCGCAAGCCCCTGAACCTTACCTGGTGTAATCACATTCTCTGTGGGAGAGAGGGGATTCGGCTACCAGGAAAGCTAATTCCTAGGCCTGCCCTAAGTGAAGCTGAGCAGTCATTATGCACCATTCCAGATTACCAACAGGCATTCTGCCACAGAGACTGTTGTAGACAGGGCCGAGACAATTACAGAGTGAAAGAGAAATGTTACTATTTTAAGGAATCTAATGCTCTAAAACAATGTGAAAATGATGAGGAAACAATAAATAGGGGACATTTTTTAAAAGCTAATAATAAGGAAGAGATGGGTGCAGACCCTGCTGTCATATTATCCTTACCCTGAATACAAGTCACACCGCAGATAGCTCCCAGGAAGAAAAGTGAGGGCTTCAGTGGATCGGCATGTTCCCGCTTAACGAGAAGCTGTTGTTTGAATGGCAAGCACTGTAAGAATGACTTGGAGAGGGAGGTCCAGGAGGGTAGGGGATATCTTAGCGAAGCTTCCTTGTTTGGGGGATGCAGACATGCAGGCCTTGAGTTTTTAACATTCACTGATATCATCACAAATACTATTGCTGCTGCACATTTAAATAATAAAAAGTTCACCTTGCCAATGCCAAACCCTACTAGTTCAAACTCAGTTTTAGTTTAAAATGGTATTCCCCGGGCAGTGGTGGCGCACACCTTTAATCCCAGCACTTGGGAGGCAGAGACAGGCAGATTTATGAGTTCAAAGCCAGCCTGGTCTACAGGGTGAGTTCCAGGACAGCCAGGGCTATACAGAGAAACCCTGTCTCCAAAAAAAAACAAAACAAAACAAAAAATGGGAATCCCATGGGATTCCCAGGTATCAGAATTGTCTTTTCCTGTCACTTTTTACCACATCACAGCCCTGCCTTTAACAGAAATATCATGAATGACAACTGATAGCATCTTCTATTTGCTAGCTACCAGCTTCTCCCTTGCCTTAGAGCAGGCAACCCCATGGAAGGGAAATGTGTTCATACTCAGGAGATAAAATGTTAAAGGGTCTGCTCTTTTGACTTGATAGCTAGTGTTTCTTTTCATATTTCGAGCAGACGGGCCCAGGTGACATTAGGGAGCACCTGTTAAGACCAGGGCTCTGTGACTGTAGAGTGTAGAGATCCTGTACCCCGTGAAGGGGTGCTTAGTGTCTTCGCTGTTCCATCATTCCTTCAAGTGAGTGTCTCAGGCAGGGAGAGAACTGCTTGAAGATAGGAGAAGGTTTCAAAAGTAGCCTCAATTATCCATCTATAGTCCCATGTGCACTTCACTTAGGAGGCGGTGGGCTGACTGCTGGTGACATTTCAATGGCAGGAATTTATATTATGGATAAAGCTCCCTTTCAACGTCACATTTTCCTCCCAGCTGCAGGCTCCCGAGTCAGTGGGATGCAGTGGGTGATAATAGGAGCCGTACAGACAACGTACGTCAGGAGACAATTCTCTAGGGTCCTGACTTAGTTCCGAACTATCTGTGCGAGGGTGTTTAAGTAGCAAACAACCTTGGGAGACATGATCATGACAGGCATGTGGAACTGCTTCTGAGGCAGACAGCTGGAGAGACGTGTCTGTAGTTAAAAGCACATGCTACTCTTACAAAGGACCAACGTTCAGTTCCCATCACCCACCCATGCCGGGCAGTTCAGTTCATAACCAACTATGACTCCAGCTTCAAGAGATCCTTGATTCCAAGGAACTCGTGTGTGTGTGTGTGTGTGTGTGTGTGTGTGTGTGTGTGTGTGTGTATACACACACACATAGGTAGGTAGACAGACACAGACAGACGGACAGACAGACAAGACAGACAGATAGACAGAGAAACTTTTTTATAAATGAGACTAGATTTGTAAAGCACACTTCTGGGTGTATTTGTGAGGACATTGCCAGCAGAGACAACCTGGTAGTGTGTGTGTGTGTGTGTGTGTGTGTGTGTGTGTGTGTGTGTGTGTGATGACAACCTGCCCTGAGCCTGGAGATCCAGACCCAGGGTCCAAGTAGACCAACGCAGCAGCAGCAGGGAGCCCGCTGGCACAGGCCTGCTCTTTCGCTTTGTTCCGTGGCCACCGTGAGCTGAAGCACAGTCGTCTTCTCCCGCTCGCTCCTTCCCACGAAGATGCTCTGCCTCTCCATGGGTCCAGACACCATGGAGCCAGCCAGCATTGACTGAACAAGGAACAAAACAAATCCCTCCTGATAAAACTATTTGTTTCAGGTTCTGTCACAGTGATGGGAAAGTCACATTTCTGACCAAGAAAGTCGCCTTCCTATCACGTGTTAGGAGAACTCGGGTTTCTCCTACAGATTGACGCTCGCTGTGTGCTCAGGTGACACATGATGTAACGCTCGCTGTGTGCTCAGGTGACATGTGATGCTCACTGTGTATACAGGTGACACGTGATGCTCACTGTGTGCACAGGTGACATGTGATGCTTACTGTGTGCACAGGTGACATGTGATGCTCGCTGTGTGCACAGGTGACACGTGATGTTCATTGTGTACACAGGTGACATGTGACGCTCGCTGTGTACACAGGTGACATGTGATGCTCATTGTGTGCTCAGGTGACACGTGATGCTCACTGTGCATACAGGTGACATGTGATGCTCACAGTGTGCACAATGACATGTGACACTCGTTGTGTACACAGGTGACATGTGATGCTCACTGTATGCACAGGTGACATGTGACGCTCACTGTGTGCACAGGTGACATGTGATGCTCGCTGTATGCTCAGGTGACATGTAATCTTCATACCAAAAGCAAGAACCAACCTTCAGGAGAATACTGAGACTATGGCTTCTTTGATGACTGTAACAGTCTTAAGTTTCTAACCTAGCAATCTCAAGTTTCTCCCAACAACCAAAATCCTGCAGCAGGACCAAGTATGAGCTTACTAGAAGTTTAAAGCTTCAGACACTTCATGCGTTTGATTAGACCGACTTTGGAGTTCCGGTTCTGTTGCTGACTAGATATGTGCATTAACGAATTTATTTATGCTCTTAAGCTACCTTGAAATGAGGCCACCCTTTAAAGTTTTAAAGGCTGCGCAATATAACTCACTTAACGTATACTACATACCTTGGCATATGGATGCACAGAGTGTGTGCTTGATGAATTTACCTAGTGTGAGTGTTGTATAATAAAGATTATTTACGATGAAAAACCGGCTCGTAGCCCAATTCTGTTTGGCCTCAAAAGTTAATAACCTCTTTCTGGAAGGAAAAAAAAAGTCAATCAGCTCATTCAGAAACAACACTCATCCTATCTAGAAAAGCACACCCCACCCCCACCCCTCGCAAAGTTGCAATGCTATCTCATATATCTCACAATTTATGGAAGAATGGGGATGAGAAAATGTAAAGCAAAACTCTGATCCAGGTCTGAGAAGAAATTAAAATATAAAAAAAAAATGCGCCTGACAACTGGATTCCTCAGAAAACCTACAAAAAAATCACAAAAGATTAAAGAAAGTTATGAAGAGGCAGAGGAGGAGGAGAAAAAGGAGGAGGAGAAAGAGGAGGAGGAGGAAGAGGAGGAGGAGGGGGGGAGGGGGAGGAGAGGGTTGGGGAGAAGAAGGAGGGAGAGGAGGAAGAGGAAGGGGAGGGGGAAGAGAAGGGAGAGGGGGAGGAGGAGGATTCCATTTAAATAGCATTATTTTTCCCATGGTCAAAGGATGTTTGTTGAGCTGATGTCCCTAGTTAGCAAGTGATCATTCCCATTGGAATTCAGGGATTCTGATCCCTCCTACCATCTCTTAGCTCTTTGCTGTCTGACTGCAGGCAGGTGTGTGGAAACGAAGACATAAGCATAGACTCTTTTAAAAAGAGCACTGGCCCAGAAGTGGCTCTCCATGGAACAAGACTGTCACCTTATATTCCACCGGCTGGAAGTCAGATGTATTGCCCAGTATCACACAAAGGAGCACAGGAAAAGCAAGAAGGAGTGTTACTGGTTGAAGAGTCAGTAATCCTTCACATACTGTACAAGAATTAAACATAAAGAATGTAAAAAGAAAGTGGAAACTTTCTACAGAGTTTTTGTAATGATATTTTAAAATAATGTTCTTTATTCTATAACCTTTCAAACGTATTTGTTGTAGAATAACAGTATAATCTGGTGACACTGAGATTTTTTTTTTATCTTTTTCATGCAAATAGTTAAGAGATTTCCTAATTTTGACATTATTCTCCTTTATTTTACCAGAGTAGCAACATTGAAGAATCTGGGGAAATGAATAAACGTTATTTAAAACTTATTTGATCCATTGACCAACAAACAGGAAGGTCCACACCTACACCATTCCATTTTCGTGAAAACATTTTTTCAAAGATGTGCAGTGGAGAGTCCAGCAAGCCTTTGTATAGCCAGTATCCCTCCAGGCCAGGAAATTCTTTCTTGTTGCTAATTTAAATTGGTCATCCTATAGCTTAGGCTCAGTTCCTTTTGGAATTTTCTTAGATACAGAAAACAGATGTTCCCTCATCCTTCATCTATTATGCATCCCCACATCTCATCCTTTAGCCTTGTCCTCAGCAACTGAGGAATCCCAGAACCTCTTCCCACAGGTCCTAAACCTAAATCGTGCCACGAGACACACCACTGTCCTTAGAAATCGCTCCAACTTTCTTGCACCCTGGTTAAGCTGTCCAGAAACAGATCCTCATAATTCAGCCCAGTTTGATAAGTACCTGTTCAGAGAGCAGTATGCATAGGAAAAAAAAATAGTCAATCTATTTCCCAAGAAAATTATATTCTGTCAGCATCAAGCATATTTATCCCCTGGCATTTTCCTTATCTTGCCTGTTGCTGCTATCATGTTTTACCCTCTTGGAAAGAGATCTTGGCTGCCAACCCAGGCCCCCTTTACAGAATGGGCACAGCCACAGACTCTTCTCGCCGCATCCGTATGCAAGAAAATACTTTCTTCATAAATGCTACCAGTCTTTCAGATGTTAAATGGGACACTTGGATTCATGCACTTTCAAGTAGCCCCTTTAAAATTTGTGAAATGCGTGCTCTTCACAGAAGCTCTAGAAGCAAAATCTGAGGGCACCGCCTGTCACTCTTTGGAAGTCGTGACAAAGGCAGAACCCTAGCTCAACCTCCTGGACGTTGAAGTTGAGTGTCACAACAGGGAGTAATTTCTGGTTTTGGATTCACTGCCCTCAGAAGCCTATGCAAATGTGCATCTTCATTCTTAATAGGAGAAAGAGGCTAAACAATTATTTCAATATGAAGTATCTAGTCTGAAGAGGACCTACTGGGTTATTAACAGAATAATAAAATGCAATGTCTAGAGAGTGATTATCACTTAATCATTTCACAAAATATTAGCCACAATCATGTGTCAATAAGAATATGATTGTGTATTCTTGACAAAGGAGATGGGTGCTTGATGTATATACATGATATGTGTGAGTATACATATACACATATATTACACATGTATTTATGTGTGCATGTATGTGTGTGAGAGAGAGAAAGAAAGAAAGAGAGAAAGGGATGCTTGTTCATTTATGCAATTATTTATTTGTGGAGCATAACAGAGCTGACCAAAACTCAGCCACATTACCCACATGAACATGGTAGAGGGGAATCCTTGCACAAACATGCAATCTACCTTAATAGAGACAACAAAACTAACCCTGTGCACCTTTTTAATATTTTCCATTACTCACAATTTTTTGTGTGTTTTCAGAAAAGCTTGTCAAAGAATAATTACATTTGAATCCCAAGCCTTGGGAAGCAAGATTGTTGTGAGCTCTAAGTGGTCATGGTCTATATAGTGAGCTCCAGGACAGTCAGGAGTGAGACCTGACTAACAGAGAGGTAGGAGGGTTCCTGAGGATAGATATATTTCAGGTTTACATCTATCTTCCACAACCACACCAAGCACATACATCCAAACTTGTACTTACATGCATACTGGCACATAAACACACAAGTATACATGCACACATTGACATAAACAACTATATATAAGAATAAGATAAATTACTATAGATTTGATTTTCCAATTAAAAAAAATGAGTTTCTCAAAAGGTGTATCTTAGGCCCACATGCCTTTCGTGGACTGACCAGGGAGATAAATGTTTGTTATCAAATTTCAATATTTGACTTAGGATCCTTAGGATCCTGGCTTTAATGGCAATGAGTACCACAAGATTACCAAATGACACATTTGTTGTACTTTGTACATACAGTGTTTGATGTACGAAGACCTTCTGCTCTCCTTCCTGTTGACTGTGATTGGATATCACCACGTAATTTGGTATTATTTGCTTCTTAGAAGCTACATAGATCATTTACAGCTCATGTTGAGAAACCTTTGCAAATTACCATTGCTTTTCAGTAAAACAAACTTAAGCTTGGCTACCATTAAAGGAGAATAGTGTCTGTCGAAGGAAGAACAGGATCAGCGGAAAGGCCTGCCACTGAATAGATTTACTCAAAGAGACATTTTATTTTTCATTCTGACAGGAAAAGGGAAGAGAAACACAGAAGATATGTTGCTATAGGGAGGAAAACATAATATCTTCAGAAATACATGGCATGAGCCTGCATAAGTAATGAGCTGCCGTAAAGCAATATCATGTGATTTGAGAAAATCGATTATAATGTCACCCTGGGAAATTGACCCAGTCACTCTCTTGATGATTCATAGGCAGGCCATCTCTATAACGGGGTAACTTTTTTTTTTCATCAAAAAGATCCAGCATTAATGAAGAGGCAAAAATAAAAAAATTAAAAAAAATTAAAAAAAAAGTGGTTAAAATTCCAAAAGTGGGTAAAGAAGAATCAGAAGTGAGTGAACAGGTTGACCACCGCTGCAATGGGCATCTGGTGACGAAGGCAAACAGGTTGAAGGAAGATATGTGCTAAGCGGGAGGGCACACTCAGGTTGTTCCGCTCTCTTTCATCTTGAAGCATGCATCTTGCCAGGGGGTGGGTTACATGTATATTCACTACCAGTTTCTGTTTAGAATCCATACCTTGAACAAATAAGTACTCCACATGCTATGAACTAAGGCAGGGAGAATGTGAGACCTGGAAAAGCCTTGGATTTCTATGGAGAGGGACCGGACAGGCACGGTGAGAGTCCGTGCGATTTGTAAAATGGGCCCGTAGCCTCCCAGAGTCGCTGGTATTCCTGGGATCCAAAGTCTGATTCCTGCTTTAGATTCACTAGCTAAGAAGTCAACAATTGTACACAAAAGCTACCCGTGAAGCTGAGATCTGAGCTTCCTGACTAGAAGGAGAGAGGGGGAGAGGGAGGCAGGAAGGAAAGTGAGGAGGGGGGAGGGAGGGGAAGGGAGGAGGGAGAGGAGGAGGGTAGAGAGAAGAGGCAAGTGGCATGCTATTACCAAATCCAACCCTTGATTTGAATCATTTCTTTTCTTGGTCTTCCTTCTTTTGATTAAGAAAAGGACGAACTAAGCACAAAGGTTTCCCCAGCCCACGAGCAGATCTGTGTCCTAAGTCAGTCTATGGTGAGTTTCCAGGTCCCCACTCTCCTTGAATGATAGAGGAGGCCAGGCTGAGGGCGGTCGCTTCAAGAAGTTTCAGATCTTTGCATCTTGGCTCACACGGTGTAAGAAAGAGCACGGGCTGGATGAAAGGTCACTGTTAATTTATAGCTGCGCTAATGTTTTCCATTCAACACGTGCGAAGCGGGCAGATGGCCCCCGGAACTTCTTGATTTCTGTTCTATAGCCACTGAGACCTGCTTGGCTCAGGATTCCCGGTGGGAGGTGTAGAGAGGAGACTTTCCACGCTACTTCTAAAAGCTGAGGGATAATGACTCAGTGAGAGTCACTTACACAGTTCCGGGGGCCCCTTGGTGGCAGCTTATTGTTCTCTTCCCAGCAGGCTAAGGGACAAAAGTTTATCAGGAAAAAAAGAAAGAGGGGGGAAAAAAACCTCAGGGTTAAGTGGAGCGCAAAAGAAATTCAAATATGCTAAAATAAAGTCTTCTCTTGGGCTTTAATTCTGGTCTTTGATTTGCATTCTTCTTTAAAAATATCAAATAATGTTTTCAATAAGGCAATCTTTTTATGTTGCTTTCATTTAAACCCAAACCTTTGACTTGAGGGCATTGTTAATAAAGTTAAATATTATGCTTACATTGTTAGCTTAATAGTAAGTGGGAAGGGTAGCTTTGTAATTGTATGATTTTTCTCACTCGAGCCAGTTCTTTTAATAAGTCGATTTAAAACTCAGTAGATAATGTTAGGGCTTTTCCTAGAGGAACTGCTCATCCACAAGGAGGAACAGCCCACTCAAATCACTTAAAACTCAACAGCTAATGAGTTTTGCTCGCCAAGTCTATCCTTAAAAACTGGTTAGATGCCACCTAAAACGTGAATTAACTAGGTGGGGAGCAC
The DNA here is from genome assembly GCA_036184795.1 of Tokudaia tokunoshimensis. NCBI lineage: Eukaryota > Metazoa > Chordata > Mammalia > Rodentia > Muridae > Tokudaia > Tokudaia tokunoshimensis. The sequence continues at coordinate 11,483,431 of BTHU01000003.1, read as the reverse complement.
GTGAGTTTTCAAGGGATGTTTGAAAATAGAATTAAGACATTGCATGGAAATAAGTTTTAGGGTAGATAAAGAGTTGAGTTCAGTTACAAAAGAAATAGCAACAGGGAATACAGATGTTATAATGCTTATGGAGAAATTTTAAGATTTATAGCTTTGCAATTTCTTTTCTGCAGATTTATTTTTAATTATTTGTATGTCTATGTCTGTGCAGAGGTAAATACCAGAAGAGGCCAGAAGAGAAAGTTGGATCACCTGGAGCTGGGGTTACAGACTATAGTAAGCTGTTGGGGGCTCAAACTCCAGATAGTCCAGATAGTCTGGATGAGCGGAGCTCTCTCCTCAATACCGAACCATCTTTCTTTTCAACAGCAGAATACACTAGAACCTCGCATATCCAGGTGCCCTGAGAGCTGCTCTGAAGTCACAGACGATTTCTACTACAGGACACTATCTATTCAGATGGCTAGCGTGAGCCCTGGTGTAAATTAAACAATGGGAGTCACACATCGGATAAAGGTGTTCCCACCAAGCCTGATGATCTGAGTTCAGTCCTAGGTCCCACATCGTTCAAGGTGGGAGCCAAGTCGCACAAGTGTGCTCTCAACTCTATACACAGACAAAATACGTGAAACAGTCTTTAAAAGCTGGGAGGTCACAAAATAGACTTAATGGACTGTAAAAATGCTTAGGATTATCCAGTGACTTGTGTAGAATATTACAGAGGAATAACTATGGTGTTGTTTATATATATATATATGTATATATATACATATATATAAATAATCAACACCATGGACATAAATATATGCATATATATTTATATACACATATATGAACATATGAAGCATGTGTATATATATTCATGTAATTATTGTTACATGAATTATGTATATATACATATATAAAATATATAAAAATAATCAACACCATAGTTAACATATAATACATATATATAAAACACAGATGTAATAGTATAGTATTTGTACTATAAAATAATCTGAGCAAATTTATACCTGCAGAGATTGTATTTTCTGAAGAGAAGATATGCTGTTTATGTCCATTTCTACTGATTGATAAAAATAGAGAGACAACAGAGGCTGTGTAGGGCCCTGGGTTTAGTTATCAGCGCCACAAAATTTAAAAAAAAAACAAAAAATAAATGATATAAAATGGAAAGGGAGAATAACGGGGAAGGGAGTTTAAGTGATCAGAAGGATGGGAAGGTAGGATGATGAAGGGGGTAAGGTGTAGGGTGTAGAAAAAGTTCAAATTATGAGTGTTGGAAAAGCCATATGGAAACCTATTAGTTTATAAGCTTCATATATGTGAATACATGCATATATATTTATATACACATATATGAATATATGAAGCATATATATACATATATATATATTCATGTAATTTAAATGAATTTTATTGATATCGCCACACATAGAGGTAATGTTCATCGCAGAAGCCATAAACTGCCGATGAAAGCCCAGTGCCAGATGTGGAATACTTCCTCTTCAGTTTTTGATCCTGCCTATCGCACAGGACTCCCCTCCCCCACCATCAAACAACACAGGCTATTGCTGTTGCACTGACCAGGCACCAAACCTTGATGGCTATGAAAAAATCAAGTTGGTCCTGAGCTGGAAGCTTCTTCTATGCTGGCTGGGTTTCACAGTATCTGAAGGTGCCATGCAGGGTGCTTGGGTGTTTGGGGGTGGGGATGGTCGTCAACAGTGTCATCTCCCTGTAGACGCTGTGAGCTACAATCACAAACATGTAGAATATGTCCATGACCGTAATAGTGGCATAAATGTTTTAGGAGTAACCAACCACTTTCTGATTAGATCTAATGTTCATTCCACAGGAGGAAACACATGTCCAGTGCTATAAATCTGGCAAATAACTCACTGGTGGGGAGCCAAATAAATGCCGACAGTAAACTTACTGCTATTATCTTTTTAAATAGGCATAGTACCAAATAGCCTTCTAAATTTATCTTTCCATACCTACATACTAATACAACATTCAAACATCAAAAAAGTTTCTTTATCGGGGACATAGAACCTTCTTACTGATCAAAGCACAGAGAAGTAAGTTTCTGTGGCACACACACACACACACACACACACACACACAAATAGATATTTAGACCATACCCCATTCCCCCAATGCTCAGACCACTGCAGAAAGGGGATAGAAAAGTTTTAAGAGCAGAATAAAACAATGCCTTCTGCTTGTGACAGTGCCATTATATGCATGAAGTCGCAGCAACTGTGGTTACCTACATAAGATCAATATACTCAACATTCAAACATATGGAAAAATATGGAACCCAAGCTGAGGGTCTACTAATAGTTGATGGATCATTTCTATACAAAAGTCTCAAAGTATCAATAAAAATATTATATCTAAAAATTGGCAGCATTGTTCTATAATGGAGATTACTAGTCAGCTATATGTACATACATTCCTTTATTAACAATATGGTAGAATTAAGCTGGGCAGACACACAGACAGTTACATATTCCAAGTTCTCAGTTATGGGAGGGAGAGTAAGGCAACAGGTACAGCTGCCAATCTGGGTCTTCTTACTTAAAGAGACTGTCAGGATTCAGAGGTTCCTTGTCATCTTGCTGAAAGATCCAGTGGAAACTCCACGGTAGTCCTACAGGAAACTGCTATGTGCTGAGAACGAAGGCTCCTTTGAATAAGCTTTAAATCACTGAACTCAGAAATCTTGTAAGAAGCAGATGAAGTCCATTTAACTGCCACTGGGGGAAGATAGTGCAGCAGTTACTCAAGAGACTTATAAGTGAGAAACTGTATCAACCAAGATTATGAGAAATTTGACTAGAATTTACATGTGTCTGTTGATTCCAAAGAGGGAGAAATGACCACATTTTATTCAATGAACCCCTTTGCCAAAAAAGATTTTTAACGTAATTCCAATGACACACTGTGTTGCTTTTAACAACTAGAATTAAGGAACAGGCTTTTCCACTTATCCATTCAGATCAACACTTACTGGTATTGGCACCATAATTACAAGGGGAAAACAGGGCTATAAATTTATCTACCTCAATCATTATAGCCACGCTCAAATCAAACCCATGAGTGAAACAGACAAGGTTTTTGTGTAACTTCAAGTCTGGGGTGGAGATAAATGGTAGAGTACATTCTTAGCATGTATAAGACCCTGAGTACAAGACCCAGCACAAGAACAAATAAATAAGAAGAGCAGGTAGCTTTCTACTATGTTTGCAATTTTTTAAAACTGAAATGCCATATCCTATGAGAAAGGCAAAGATAGTTAATACTCTTATTAGTATTTTCTTTTCCAATTTTATTGGCTTCTGACCATGAGCTTGAGAAGTGAGATGGAGAAGAGGTGAATGAGTGGAACAAGTAAACAAGTTTGGAAAGAAAATGACAGATGTATCACATAACCTATTAATAAAAATATCTACCTCCAGATCTCTGAAAGAAGGTTTAGATTTTCCATAAAACAATTAATCTTAGCTATAGACATTGATGTCATTTCAATGGCATGTAAATGAGAGGAAGGAAGGCCACAGAACTTCGACAGAAGAATCACTAAATTTGTCATGAAGCAGTATGTGTGAATGAATGTGTATCCATGTGTGTCTTAGTCAGGGTTTCTATTCCTGCACAAACATGATCAAGAAGCAAGTTGGGGAGGAAAGGGTTTATTCAGTTTACACTTCCACATTGCTGTTCACCACTAAAGGAAGTCAGGACTGGAACTCACACAGGTCAGGAAGCAGGAGCTGATGCAGAGACCATGGAGGGATGTTACTTACCAGCTTGCTTCCCCTGGTATGCTCAGCTTGCTCTCTTATAGAACCCAAGACTACCAGCCCAGGGATGGTACCACCCACAAGAGGTCCTCCCCACTTGATCACTAATTGAAAAAATGCCTTACAGTTGGATCTCATGGAGGCATTTCCCCAACCGAAGCTCCTTTCTCTGTGATAACTCCAGCCTGTGTCAAGTTGACACAGAAAACCAGCCAGTACAATATGTATACCTGTTTATGTCCCTGTTAACATGTATGTATATGTTGCATGTGGGGGGGGTGATGTTGATCTATTTTCTTATAAGTAGAATTGGTTTTTGAAACTGCTTCTCTTACAATTGTAAGATCTAAATTCAGTTTAATAATCTAAATATATTTTATAGTTAAGTCGAAACTGACTATGTATATGGACTTTTATCTGGAGTCCTTGAAAAGCAATTCTGAAGTTCCTCAGTGGTTAAGGCATTTGCCCTGAGAGCCTGAGGATGGGAGTTCAGATCCCTACTTCCCAAATAAAAGCCAAAGAGGAGTTAGTTGGCACACTTGCAATCCCAGAGGCATAGACAGGGCACTCCTTGGGCAAGCTAACTACATAGCCTGGATGAACAGGCAAACTCCATGTTCAGCAAAAGACTCTGACATAAGAAATAAAGACATATAGAGATGATACCTGCCTCTGATACCAGCCTCTGACCTTCACACACACACACACACACACACACACACACACACACACACACACACACACGCTAACCAATAATTTATAAGATAAATTGATAATTCCTATAAATTGTGATGTCTAGCTTAATCCAAATACTAAATCAAACTATGTTTTCCAATACAGTGTTATTGCCTTAATTTTCAATTTAAAACTTTGATTTGTCAATTAAATGATCCAGTAACACCAAGCTAATTAAATTATAAACTTTTAGGCTGGTGTGTCAAAAATAAAGAAGGGGCTAGAATTAGTCAATAAACAAGTGCACACATCTACTTGAGGTTTCATATTAGATGCCTTGAGACTCTGCAGACTGCTAAAACATGTAGACACAACCCTTCTCAGTGTTCTCAAACAAAATGAGTTTTCTCTATATAAGAGCCTAGCAAATTAGCCATCATTAAGCACTTTATTTGTGCCAAGCGCTACTCATACAGAAATAATCTCATTCATAGGTTCTATTAGAAAATTCCACTGTATTCATTAAATACTATATTATCTTATTTAATTCTTATACAAATTTATGAATGAGATATTACAATAATCTATATACTCCAACATAACGTATTGCATGATTAGATAGATTGTCACTGTATGAGACAGTATACAGTGAGTGTCAGATGGGAATGGGCATAAACAGCTCATTATCTGTTATCCTATCAGAGTGCGCATGATGCTTTATTACAGGCACTGCTGTAGTGATCTAGTCCCTTCATGCCTCAAATGACCATTCGCCATCATGGAGTAGAGACTGCAGTGTCAACCTATGGAATGTTTGACTCTAGAGTGGTGCCAATAGACCAAACAACACATTATGGCTCTATGGTAATAGAACAGAGCTGTTAGCACCCCAAAATATAACAAAAGGAGAAATGACTTCCAGTCCCTACCTTTAATTCTACCCATCATGCCTCTCAGCTGCTTAAGTCTTGGAAGCTTATAAAGTTATATAAGAAATAAGGATTAAAGTCTAGACTCCATTGACAAAACATTTAGGGGTCAGTCCTTATGAGTGGGACTTTTTGGTGAGGCAATTGCTTTAGGGTCACCTGTGCCTCTATTATGTAGCTGCTCACCCATGCTCTGATGCTGCAAAGGAGCCCAATAAATTCAGCAGCTTTCTAATTTGGACTGGGTAGACTTCTTTGTTCTATTGTCTGTGCCTTATCTAGAGTGACAGACATTCCCATCTTCCCAGGAAAAGTCAAAAATTAGAAGCTGGGTGAAGAACACATGTGTAGTTTGGTTTCGGAGGGAAGCATGGGAGGGAATACACTTTAGGTGACATAGGCTGAATAAAAAGCTTTGGTAACAGTAACAGAGTCATAAGAAGATTCAAACATACTAGTCTGCTGGCTTGAAGATGAAGGAAGAAGCCACAAGCCAAGGAAGGCAAGATGCATCAAGAAGTTGTGCAGGGACAGGGGTATGGGAAGAAAACAAAAGGCCATGTAACTTTTCCCCTTAAGGCTTCAAAAAGAACAACAAAGATATGTTGATCTTAGCTCAATGAAATAGACTGCAATACAGGGACATCCATAGGTTCATATTGTCCTAAGCCACTAATTTTGTGACATTTTTTTCAAGATCAATAGGAAAATAATGCATCCTACAAGAAAGAAAGGGGTGTCAAGTCAGCACAAAAAAAGGACATAGCTTCCCACAAACTCAGGTGAATTTCCACTTCCCATCCTAAGCCATATCTCTACTTTTGCACGTAATAACATCTCCTGTCTTCGGGTCAGTGCGACTGAAACAGACTCTCAACATCTATAGAAGTTCTCATACAGAAAAGGCCCAGATTTTTCCACCTATTAAATCAATGCTTACTGATAAGTGTTGAGCAATGTAAGGACCAGGTCTGTTTGACGGCATTACCTACATAATCTGTACCCATGACTCTCCTTTAGGGTCACCCTGCTATCAGCATTATGCTATAGATGCACCGTGAGTTTTTTGAGTTCTTTGTGAGCAAGGACATACATGAGCAGAAACACAAAAAAATAGAAACAGTAAAGAGAAAGGCACTGCCAAGAATGGAAGGGGCCCAAGAGTTTGGGAAGGTGTGTGTAGGCATAAACTTTGTGCAACCTATTTTTAATAAAGGTTCAACCTCTCTTCTAGCCCACCACCCAACAGAGATAGTAGAAGAGAAAAGTTATTAGGATGTGAGGGAAGTGGACCTGTTCAGTAATAGTGTTTTTTTTTTAACTTTTTTTTATTGGATATTTTCTTTATTTACATTTCAAATGTTTTCCCCTTCAGAAATCCCCATCACATCTCAACCCCCCTGCCTCTATGAGGGTGCTCCCCCACCCACCCACCCATTCCTGTCTTTCCCCACTGCCATTCCCTTACACTGGGGCATTGAACAGCCTCAGGCCCAAGGGTCTCTTTTTCTACTGATATCCAACAAGGCCATCCTCTGTCACATATGTGGCCGGAGCCATGGGTCCCTCCATGTGGACTTTTTGGTTGGTGGTCCAGTCCCCGAGAACTCTGGGGGGTCTGGCCTGTTGACACTGTTGTCCCCTCTGTGGGGCTGCAAACCCCCTCAGCTCCTTCAGTCCCTTCTCCAACTCTACCATCAGGGACCCCTCGCTCAGTCCAATGGTTGGCTGCAAGCATCTGCCTCTATATTTTTCAGGCTCTGGCAGAGCCTCTCAGGAGACAGCCATATCAGGCTCCTGTCAGCAAGCACTTGCATCCAAAATAGGGTCTGGGTTTGGTGACTGAATATGGGATAGGTACCCAAGTGGGGCAGTCTCTGAAAGGCCTTTCCTTCAGTCTCTGCTCCATACTTTGTTTCCATATTTCCTCCTGTGAGTATTTTGTTCCCCCTTCTAAGAAGAACTGAAGCATCCACACTTTGGTCTTCCTTGTTCTTGGGCTTCACATGGTCTGTGAATCTTGGGTATTTCGAACTTGTGTGCTAATATCCACTTATCAGCGAGTGCAAACTAAGTGTGTTCTTTTGTGACTAAGTTATCTCACTCAGGATATTTTCAACTTCCATCCATTTGCCTGTGAATTTCATGAAGTCATTGTTTTTAATAGCTGAGTAGTACTCCATTGTGTAAATGTATCACATTTCTGTATTCATTCCTCTGTTGAAGGACATCTGGGTTGTTTCCAGCTTCTGGCTATTGTAAATATGACTGCTATGAACAGAGTGGAGCATGTGTCCTTATTGCATGTTGGAGCATCTATTGGATGCCCAGGAGTGGTATAACTGGGTCCTCAGGTAGTATTACGTCCAATTTTTTGAGGAACTGTCAGACTGATTTCCAGAGTGGTTGTACTAGCTTTCAATCCCACCAACAATGGTGAGTGTTTCTCTTTCTTCACATCCTCTCCAGCATCTGCTATCACCTGAGTTTTTTATCTAATCCATTCTGAATGGTGTGAGGTAGAATCTCAGGGTTGTTTTGATTTGCATTTCCCTGATGACTAAAGATTTTGAACATCTCTGTACCCTATTTTAATAGGGTTATTTGATTCTCTGGAGTCTACTTTCTTGAGTTCTTTGTATATATTGGGTATTAGCCCTCTGTCAGATGTAGGGTTGGTAAAGACCTTTTCCTAATCTGTTGGTTGCTGGTTTGTCCTATTGACAGTGTCCTTTGCCTTACAGAAGCTTTGTAATTTTATGAGGTTCCATTTGACAATTCTTGATCTTAGAACATAAACTAATAGTGTTCTGTTCAGGAACTTTCCCCCTGTGCCCAAGTGCTTGAGGCTTTCCCCCACTTCCTCTTCTATTAGATTCAGTGTATCAGGTTTTATGTAGAGGTTCCTGATCCACTTGGACTTGAGTTTTGTACAGGAAGATAAGAATGGACCAACATGTTGACTTCCAGTTGAAAATACTGCCTTTTTTCCACTGGAGGTTTTTAGCTCCTTTGTGAAAGATCAAGTGACCATAGGTGTGTGGGTTCATTTCTGGGTCTTCAATTCTATTCCATTGACCTATCTCCCTGTCACTGCACCAATACCATGCAGTTTTTATCACTATTGCTCTGTAGTACAGTCTGAGGTCAGGGATGGTGATTTCTTGCAGAAATTCTTTTATTGTTTAGAATAGTTTTTGGTAACCTGGCTTTTTTGTTTTTCCAAATGAATTTGAGAATTGTTCTTTCTAACTCTATGAAGAATTGAGTCAGAATTTTGATGGGGATTACATTGAATTTGTAGATTGCTTTTGGCGAGATGGCCATTTTTACTAAATTAATCCTGCCAATCCAGGAGCATAGGAGATCTCTCCATCTTCTGAGGTCTTCTTTGATTTCTTTCTTCAGAGACTTGAAGTTCTTATCATACAGATCTTTAACTTGTTTGGTTAGAGTCACGCCAAGATATTTTATATTGCTTGTGACTATTGTGAAGGGTGTCATTTCCTTAATTTCTTTCTCAGCCCGTCTTTCCTTTAGTGTAGGAAGGCTACTGACTTGTATGAGTTAAGTATATCTGACCACTTTGCTGAAGTTGTTTATCAGCTTCAGGAGTTCTCTGGTGGAACTTTTGGGTCGCTTAAGTATACTATCATATCGTCTGCAAATAGTGATAGTTTGACTTCTTCCTTTCCAATTTGTATCCTTTGACCTCCTTTTGTTGTCTAATTGCTCGAGTTAGAACTTCAAGTACTATATTGAATAGATAGGGAGAGACTGGGTGACCATGTAGTCCCTGATTTTAGTAGGATTGCTTCAAATTTCTCTTCATTTAGTTTGATGTTGATTACTGGTTTGCTGTATATTGCTTTCACTATATTTAGGTATGGGCCATGAATTCCTGATCTTTCCAAGACATTTAACGTAAAGGGATGCTGAATTTTGTCAAGTGCTTTTTCAGCATCTAATGAAATGATCATGTGGTGTTTTTCTTTGAGTTTGTTTATGTAATGGATTACATTGATGGATTTCCATATATTGAACCATCCCTGCATCCCGGGGATGAAGCTTACTTGATTGTGGGGAATAATCATTTTGACGTGTTTTTGCATTCAGTTTGCCAGAAATTTATTGAGCATTCTTGCATGGATAGTCATAATGGAAATTGGTCTGAAGTTCTTCTTTGCTGAGTCTTTGTATGGTTTTGGAATCAACAAAATTGTGGCTTCATAGAATGAAATGGGTATTGCTTCTCCTGTTTCTATTTTGTAGAATAATTTGAAGAGTATTGGTATTAGGTCTTCTTTGAAGGACTGATAGAATTCTGCACTAAAACCATCTAGTCCTGGGCTTCTTTTACGTTGGGAGACTTTGAATGACTGCTGCTATTTCTTTAGGGGGTTATAGGACTATTTAGATGGTTTATCTGATTCTAACTTAACAGTGGTATTTGGTATTTGTTTGAAATTGTCCATTTCATCCAGATTTTCTAGTTTTATTGAATATGACTTTCATAGTAGAATATGATGATTTTTTTAATTTCCTCAGTGTCTGTTGTTATATCTCTATTTTCATTTCTGAATTTATTAATTTGGATGCTATCTCTGTGCCCTCTGGTTAGTCAGGCTAAGGGTTTATCTAGTTGATTTTTCTCAAAGGACCAGCTCCTGGTTTTGTTGATTCTTCATACAGTCCTTTTGATTTCTACTTGGTTGATTTCAGCCCTGAGTTTGATTATTTCCTTCCATCTACTCCTCCTGGGTGTATTTGCTTCTTTTTGTTCTAGATCTTTTAGGTGTTCTCTTCAGTTGGTAGAGTATGCTCTCTCCAGTTTCTTTTTAGAAGTACTCAGAGCTATGAGTTTTCTTCTTAGCACTGCTTTCATTGTGCCCTATAAGTTTGGGTATGTTGTGCCTCATTTTCATTGAATTCTAAAAAGTCTTTAATTTCTTTCTTTCTTTCTTTCTTTCTTTCTTTCTTTCTTTCTTTCTTTCTTTCTTTCTTTCTTTCTTTCCTTCTTTCTCTCTTCCTTCCTTTCTTTCTTTCTTTCTTCTATGACCAAGTTAACGTTGAGTAGGTCATTGTTTAGTTTACATGTGTATGTGGGCTTTCTGTTGTTTTTGTTGCTGTTGAGGATCAGCCCTAGTCCATGGTGATCTGATAGGATTGTGTGATGGGCAATGTGTGCTTTGAACTTTAGTAAAGTTTCTTTTATGAATGTGGGTCCCCTTACATTTGGAGCATAGATATTCAGAATTAATAATTCTCCTTGGTAGGTTTTCCTTTCATGAGTATTGTGTCCTTCCTTATCCTTTTTGATAACTTTTAGTTGAAAGTAAATTTTATTCAATATTAGAATGGCTACTCCAGCTTGTTTCTTGGGATCATTTGCTTGGAAAATTGTTTTCTGGCCCTTTATTCTGAGGTAGTTTCTGTCTTTGTCACTGAGATGCAGTTCTTGCATGCACCAAATGCTGGGTCCTGTTTGGATGTCTAGTCTGTTAGTCTATGTCTTTTTTATTGGGGAATTGAATCCATTGATGTTAAGAGATATTAAGGAACAGTGATTTTTGCTTCCTCTTATTTCTGATGTTATTTTTATGTTTGTATGGTTATCTTCTTTTGGGTTTTTTGCAAGAAGATTACATTCCTGCTTTTTCCTATGGTGTAGTTTCCCTCCTTGTGTTGGCATTTTCCATCTATTATTCTTTGTAGGGCTGGATTTGTAGAAAGATATTGTGTAAATTTGGTTTTGTCATGGAATGTCTTGGTTTCTCCATCTATGGTAATTGAGAGTTTTGCTGACTATAGTAGCCTGGGCTGGCATTTGTGTTCTCTTAGGGTCTGCATGAGATCTGTCCAGGATCTTCTAGCTTTCATAGTCTCAGTTGAGAAGTATGGTGTAATTCTGATAGGTCTGGCTTTATATGTTACTTGATGTTTTTCCCTTACTTGACCTTTTAATATTCTTTCTTTTTTTTTTGCATTTGGTGTTTTTAATTATATGATGGGAGGAATTTCTTTTCTGGTCCCATCTACTATTTGGAGTTCTGTAGGCTTCATGTATGTTTATGGGCATCTCTTTCTTTAGGTTGGGGAAGTGTTCTTCTATAGCTTTGTTGAAGATATTTACTGGTCTGTTAAGTTGGAAATCTTCGATATCTTCTATACCTATTATCCTTAGGTTTGGTCTTCTCATTGTGTCCTGGATTTCCCAGGTGTTTTGGGTTAGGAGCTTTTGTCATTTTGTATTTTCTTTAACTATTGTGTCAATGTGTTCTATGATATCTTCTGCACCTGAGATTCTCTCTTCTATCTCTTGCATTCTGTTGGTCATGCTTGCATCTATGACTCCTGATCTCTTTCCTAGGTTTTCTATCTCTAGGGCTGTCACCCTTCATGATTTCTTTGTTGTTTCTATTTCTATTTCTATTTCTAGATTCTGAATGGCTTTGTTCAATTCCTTCACCTGTTTGGTTGTGTTTTTCTGTAATTCTTTAAGAGATTTTTATGTTTCCTCTTTAAAGGCTTTTACCCATTTGCCTGTATTCTCCTGTATTTCTTCAAGGGAGTTATTTATGTCCTTCTTAAGGTCCTCTATCATCATCATGAGATGTGATATTAAATCAGAGTCTTGCTTTTCTTGTGTGTTGGGGTATCCAGGCCTCTCTGTGGTGAGAGAACTGGGTTCTGATGGTGTCAAGTAGCCTTGGTTTCTGTTGCTTATGTTCTTGCCCTTGCCTCTCACTATCTTGTTATCTCTAATGTTTCTGGTCTTGCTGTCTCTGACTTTTTCCTCTTGCAAGCCTGTGTATCAGTATTCCTGGGAGACCAGTTCTCTCTGGGAGGATTTGCATATGGAGAGCTGTGGCATGGGGTCAGCTCCTGGGTGCAGACTGAAACTGGAAGGATCCTATCCCAGGCTGTTCCTTGGTTCCTGTGTCCTAAGGGCTCCCGGTGGGTTGTCCCAGCAGAAGTGTTTGTCTTACCTGTACTCATAGGCATGTCTGCACTTCTGGGAGACCAGTTCTCTCCAACAGTATTTGGGTACAGAGTGCTGTGGCACAGGATCAGTTCCAGACACTGTGGCACAGGATCAGCTCCGAGCACACATGTTGATCCTGAAGGATCAACAATAGTTCTTTGGGGCAAGCTTGATCTTCTTTTGCGGCAGTTCAATCCTGGAGCAAACACCAAATATAATTTAGCAGCTGCAGACCAGTCCTCTAGGCAGGCAGATACCAGGCACGAACCGGCAACTACAAGCTAGTCCTTTCAGCAAGCAGACACCAGGCACGAACCGGCAACTACAAGCTAGTCCTTTCAGCAAGCAGACACCAGGTAGCTGTAGTTCAATCCTGAAGAAGCTGCTAGGCTTGGCAGCCAATTTGAGGCAAGGCCATGGAAGTGGCAAACTGCCACAGGAATCTCAAGAGCAGTTATTAGGTGAGTTTCTTTCAGTGGTGGCATTATTACAAGTTGAGCTCTGACATGTCCCCCTTCTTTGTATAATTGATGGAGAGTCTGTCTTAGGCTACATGATGTGCACCCACAGCCAGCACCTAGAAGAGAGGGGTAGAGCCTCTGTCTTAGGCTACGTGAGGTGCCTCCATGCCCAGAACCTCCAATAGGAGTTTGCTCCCTGGGCAATGGCCTCATGCTACTCCCGTCATGGAGTTACTCTACAGCCCTGGGATCATGCTCTACCGACTGAGTTAGCCAGGCTCTCAGGTGTGCATCTGGCATGTGGCATCATGATACTCCCGTCATGGACGTCTCCATAGCTTTTTATACCAAGGGTTTCGGTAGTCTGCGGCCAGGATCGAGAAATCGAGGCCAGCAGAGGGGGTGCCCAAAGGCTCCTCGTGGGCACCCGGGTCATTATCTCTGACCTCTAGACGATGGTAATGCATTGAAACCGGCTTGTTGGCGAAAGCAGCATCCACCTGTGACTTTACAAAAAGAATTAATTTTTGGAAGGCCCACAGCCCAAAAGAAATGAGCATGAGAAGGCCCACCAAAGATCCCAAAAGACTAGGTAACAGAGTAGAGAGCCAAGGGGATGTAGAGAACCAGTTTTGATACCATGATTCTTTTTTCTCTCTTTCTTTCTTGCAGTTTTCTAGACTTTCCCTGACTGTTTTAAGGCTATCTTCAACCAATCCTGTCTTGTCTGCATAAAAGCAGCATTCTTCTTTAAGGGCAGTGCATAACCCACCTTGTTGTAAAAAGAGCAAATCTAAACCTCTTCTGTTTTGTAACACTACCTCAGAGAGGGATGTAACAGAATCTTTAAGATTCTTTAGTCCTGACTGTAGCTCTTGTAGGTCTCTATCGACCACAGAGCTGAGCTGCGCATACTGCTGACTGGAAGTGACCAAGGAGGCAATTCCTGTTCCGGCCCCTATGGCTCCCAAACCAAGGAGTATAGCCAGGGTGACTGCTGCTATAGATTCTCTTTTGTCTGGACAAATGAGTTCCCCTTTCCCAAAAATTAAGAAGTTCATCAGAATCATGAATGGTCAATCGAGGGAGGAGCTTGACAAACACACAATATTCTCTATTCTCTAAAAAGGCAGCTAAAACTATAAAAGTGGTCAATCCCGAGGAGCAAGCAAGATAGGAATCATTAGAAACAGCAACAGGAAGCATTAATTACAATAGTTTGATTGCAAACCTCAATCAGGGCCTTGAGGTGCAGCATATCAGGTCCCAGAAGGCACATGCCTAGGCCAGAAATTTGGCCAAGGGTGAGTCCTTGCTTCTCTGGAGGACTCCGCCGCAGAAGCGAGGTATCATTAGTGGGTAATAATTCTCCAAAGCTTGCAATCCGTTCGTAAAAGGGCGGGGAGGGTGAATAATAGACCTAACATTCCTCTAAAATAGCTTCATGTATGGCTTGTATCGAAGCATTAGCTAATGATAGCACAAGCTCAGTAGATGAGGGAGGACCCATAGGTAGAATAGGCTGAAGCAAAGGATTGGGTGTTCGGGTATCTGGGATAGTGGGTGTTGCAGGGACCTGGTTTCCAGATACTCACATGCTCGGGCAATGGAGCGGTTGCGATGACCTCCCGGGCAGACATAAAGTTCCCGGAGAAGGAACCTTAAGTGTTTTTGCCTGCCTTCAGCGGAGCACCCGGAGGACCAGTTAGAATCTGAAAGCTCGGGCGCACTTTTTTGAGGGACAAAGGTGTCAGGGGTACCCCAATCCGCACTAGCTCCAGAGCGAGCTGGTGAGAAACCACCTCATTGGGGCTACACATCATTATCCTCATTTGAGAGACAATGTCTCTCCCCCAAAGATTGACAGGGAGTCTCTCAACAATAAAAGTCTGCACAGTGCCCGAATTCCCCTCTGAATCTTTCCATGTCAACAACTTTGAACTTTGTAAGGTATTTTTAGACTGGCCAATGCCTTGTAAATGAGTCATCGAGGGCTGGAGAGGCCAGGCAGAAGGCCAGGAACTCAAACTAAGAACTGTGGTGTCAGCTTCCGTATCTATAACGCCATCAAACTTTTGCCCGTCCAACATAAGGCACAAGGAGGGGCGCTCCTTAGAGAGTTGCTGGACCCAGTAGACATCAGAGGAACCAGGTTGGCTATCTCCTCTGAGCCCTCCCATATGAGCACCAGAGGAATCAAGCAGGAGAGGGAGCGCCTGGGCTACTCTCTGACCAGGGAGAATGGTGACCGGGCCCTTTTCTGCCTTAAAACTTTTATCTCTCCAGTACAGTCTGCGTCCACAAGCAACGGGTGGACACTGAGACCCTGCATGGTAGCTGAGGCATGCCCTATATTGAGAAAAAATGTGCCAAATGGCGGGGGTCCAAAAATTCCTGTGGAGAGAACCTAAACACCATCTTGGGGGTTCAAAATTGTGTGGGAGGAGGCACACAGGTCCAGTCCTGCGCTCCCTGCTATTGCCCTAGATAAGCTGGTGCTGCAGGAGCTTGGTGCTGTACTTGGGGGTGTGTGGTCATCTGTGGGTAGGGGCTCCGGTGCGGGGGCCCCTTGGCCGCTTCCCTGGACCGCAGGGAGGGCTTGCCCATTAGCATCAGTTCTAGACCGACATTCCTTGGCCCAATGGCAGCCTTTCCTACGGCGAGGGCAAACTCCTGGTGCGGTAGGCTTAGGGGCCCCTTGGCCAATGGCGGGTTTAAATGGCTGGCTGGGGTTGAGAGCACTACATTCTCTAGCAAAGTGACCAGGCTGCCCACATCTAAAGCATGTTTTGCCTCTAGGGCGGCCAGAATCTCCAGTTTTTTGGAACACAGCCCCAATAGCTAAACTGATAGACTTGGACACTTGATGTGAGAAGGAGTCAACATCATTGCAAAGTTTAATCATTCCCGTAATATCAAGATCTTTGGTCTTGCCTCGTAACGCGGCTCTGCACGCTGAGTTAGCGTTTTCAAGAGCAAGCTGCTTAACGAGGAGCCCCTCATTTTCACTTTGACCTAGGACTCTTTCTGCGGCTTCCTGTAACCTCCCCACAAATTGAGCGTAGGGTTCCTGGGCCCCCTGGACTATTTTAGTTAAGGGGGTGGTGAGGGCTCCAGTAGCAGGAACCGCTCTCCAGGCAGATAAGGCGGCCTGTGCTGTTTGAGCGAGTACGCCTGGGGACAATCCTAATTGTTTTTCCTCGGAGGCAAATGGGCCCTTCCCACACAACTTGTCCGCCCGCCGTCCAAGAGGCGGTCCTGCCTAGAAGGTTTTTTCTGTTCCTAGCGGCCAGACTCTCGGCCCTATCTATGAATTCAGATTTCCAAGTTAAATATTGTCCTCTGGTGAGGACAGACTGCACCACCTTAGTCCATTCACTAGGAGTCAGATATCCGGACCCCGCGAGTCCTTCTAAAAGATGGACAAGGTAGAGGGTGCAGTTAAACCATAATTTTTAACAGCTGAGTGTAATTCTTTGATATGTTTAAGTTTCTTGTATATGGGACACGAGGTCTCGTATTCGGGTCACCAGCTTTTAAAAGCTTATTAATATCTTTACCCACCTTTTTTTTATGTAAGTGGGTGTATATCATGGCTGCTTAAACCCGCCAAGACAATTTTCATCAACAAAACAAAAGAACTTAATTAAATCTTTTTTCTTAACTCTTATTCCTCTCTCCCTGAGCAAACGCTTGATTTCTCCTATAAAACAAGCTTCCTTAGACAATTGTTTCCCCATGACAATCGGACGACAATTATTTGGCCAAACTCACCTCCCTTTCCAGCGACGCACGAGCGATGCGGCGTGAAAGGTCCTCAATTCCTTTTCCCGGGGTTCCTCCGTCGTCCAGTAGTTGGCCGTGCTTCGGGTCCCTGTTCAGGCGCCACTTGACCCGTCCAGCAGGTCTAGTTATTCAGGGTCCCGAAGAGGCGCTACCTGAGGGTCATGGGGGAGAGAAAGAAAGGAGGCCAAGCAAGATTCCATTGTCAAGGCCTCTTTTATTGTCACACAGGCAGCACGTTTTAAGCAGTAGGGATGAGGAAGTTGGGAGGGGAAACTATGGGGAAGTGACCTATGGGCCAAGCCCTGAATGAGGAAGTTGGGAGGGAGAGCTAGGGAGAAGTGAGCTATGGGCCAAGCCCTGGGCCGGGTGCCTGGGACATTCTGCGGTTTTTCCCGGGAAGGTCACAGATTTTTATCTTGGTCTTGATGTTCCGTCAGGAAGGTCAGGAATATCACTCGAGGGGAGAGGCGGCCTGTCTATGTAGCCGGCAGTTGGCCTGTCGGCCCCCAACAGAGCTCAACAATGCTATGTAAAGAAAACTAATACACTCATTTTGTTAGAGAAGAATGAGGCCAAGTAAACCAAACCAAGGTTCAGTGCTCCCCTCCCACTATCTCTGGGGTCATATTTATACTCCTTCATCAAGCATCCTTTCATGTGTTTGTTATATCCATGCATCCTTTCACCTCTGTGCCCCAGCAAAACATCATCTGACATAACTAACTTTCCAAACTAGAAGTTTCCACTTGAAATCCCCTTGCCCACCAAAGTCCTCACTCAGCATAAGTTGTTTATTTGATGCCCATTCTTTTCCAGCATTTGGACATCACAGGCTTTCTTTATACACTCTCTGGTTATATGACACACATCTCACAGTAGCAAAGATTTTTTTTTCAGTCTTCCTCCACTATTGGTTTCTTTCATTTGTGAATGTTGATAAATCTATCTGATTCTCCTGTCCTAGTCTCCATCTCTGTACTTATGGAGACTCAAAGTCAGTCCTCACCTTGCACTAGACCTTCAGCTTTTATAAACACCAAGTCTTCAGTAGATTAACACAAATGAACAAATCATTCCTTTTCGAGTTTAGTTAACTCTTACATTTGAGGGAGACTGAAATCATATCCACTTGCAGAATGTATTTCCCATATGATTTCTTTTCTTTTTTGATACCTTTCACCTACACAAGGGAAGATAATTTGGTGGTAACCAATGCACTCTTTGATAAAAAGCTAGGTATACATTTAACTTGGGCCAAGGGAATGTTGAACATATTTATATGTGTAAATCTGAAAGTCATGTGGCATCACATGAAGAGATGGAGCCGGCATTGGGTGTCTTTCTCCATCTCTCTCCACCTTACCTTTTGAGACAGAGCTCTCACTGAATCTGAAATCCATTGACTTGACTACCCTTGTTGGACACAAGCCGCAGAGATCTGTTCTCATGTCTCTAGCATGTGGTTGTACAAGCGTGACACCATATGCAGGTTTCCACGTGGAGGCCATGGGTCAGTGCAGTGAATGACTTACTGACTGAGCATTTCCCCAGCCAATACATTTAGTATTTCCAGGGCAGGACATTTATACAACTGACTTTCAAATCATCTCTAACCTCAGTGTGGAAGAAGAGAAACCATGAAGATATAGATTTGCTCAGACTGTACTATGTTTAGGTTAAGTTTAAGTTGGTTTGAAAAGAATGAAAAGAAAAAAAAACAGAGAAGATTCCTTAAAAAAAATAAGGTCAGACATCAAAATAATCCATACTTGGATCATGTGAAAATAGTGGGCACAGAGAGCAAATTAGATTGACTTAAATGACTTGCAATATCTAAAGGAGAAATTGACAGTATTCACCAGTGGTAGAGGTGAATTTAGAAACAGAAAACTATGACTCTTTTTGAGCTTTTCTTCAAGTGTATTTCACAGATTCTGAATCTCAGGGGTCACCTCCATGAAGGACAGATGACAATCAAGCAAATTCCTGGCAAGGGAGTCAAAATGTGCTATTAATCCAGTAATCATTCTGAAAAAAAATCTCTCAATAAGGAAAAAATTACAATTGTTTATACATTTTTTTCCCTAACTGTTTGACCTTTGACTAATCCCATCTTTTATAATCCCCTTAACTCTTTTCATATGGGAATATTTAGGGAAACTTTGCAGTACAGCAGGGTTACCAAATTTTTTCTGTAAAGGCCAAAGAGGAAACACTTCAGATTTGGCAGGTCACACGGTCACTAGCAACTATTTAACTTCGTGTGCAAATCATCTAAACAGAGTAGCCTTAAGAAAGGGATATGATGGGATCTGAGTCACTGTTGATAGAAACACAGAAGAGCAGAGTTAGCCTGTGAGTCACAGTTGATGACCCTATGAGGGAGGTAGAATTCCTCCAGAAACAGAAGCCGAAAAATCACATTTTTCCCAAGGAGTATTGCCTTCAAGTTTCTCCAAGGAGTCACACCCATGAGAAGTGGCTTTGAATTTTATTATGAACTAAAAAGCCTGTGTTCTAGCTTCCTCAGTGGTGCTAAAGAAGCAAGGAGACACAGAAGATGCCTGCAGCTTCCCGTGTGAAACAAGAATCGTCTCAAGTTCACTAGTTGACTTAAGATTTTAAACCGCACTCTTCCCCAGCAATACAAATAGTTATTCTCAATATGAATTTCAGACACAGCGTGATTTAGTATTGATTGTCTTAACTCATACTCAGGAAACAGAGATCAACGAATGCTGGTTCACAGCTCACTTTCTCCATTCTATTATGTCTTGCATCTCAGACCATTTAATGATACTGCCTCCAATTAGGCTGTCTTCCTACATCCATTAACCAGATCTAGATAATCCCTCACAGACACATGTTTCCATGGGGCTTCTAGTTCCCACAGAGTTGACATCCAAGACTCACAATCATATCGCATATATCTATTAAACAAGTAACAGTGTTAAAAAAAAAGGTATTTATCCACTTCATTTGAAGTAGTAATTATACAAGCTGTAATGTTATATTCTCATAAAATGATACACTATTTTGTTCGGGTATCTAAATTCAAGGAATAAATTAGAATTGTCTCATCACATATACCTAGTGATACCCATTCCAACAAAGCTCTCATTAAGACAATTCCATCACCTCAGGGAGATGCCCTCAGGTGATTAAAGCATAAAACAGTGAGAGGAACACAACATTTCCCCCAGTGAAGCTCCTTCTTTGCTCTCATTATGTTGTTTAGAAACCCATATGCCTTGTCAAATTAGCAAAAATATTAGGAAGTTTTACAGTCCTGGCTCCCAACATTAGTTTTGATCATTAAGCTCATTTCTTCACTCCTCTGGAGGCTCAAAAGACCTTTGGCAATTCTATGAAATGATCTCTTATTTTCTTCAGTAAATGTCATTTCCTTAATTTAGTAATTAATAAGAAACAAAGTCCCGTTTGCTCAGTGAGTGTCTCTCGCTTGCGTTCTGTGCTGTAGACCTACCATTTACCATTTTATTTTTGTCAAAAAGAATGAGGTTACTATTATGGCTAACATTTAATTAGATTGCTTAATCCTTGGTTAAAGTTCATGGGTTTCCATTACTCTACCTACAAAGATCAACCAAACTTCTAGTTTTGATACAATATTTTTATATTCATTGAGAATCTTGCACATTCACCCAATGCATGTTAATCGTAGTAATCTAGTCCTCTAAGATCCACCGCAAAGCCCCCCCTCCACACAGCATAGTTTAATGCCCCACCCCCTCAGTAACCCAGGGGATCCAGTTTGTGATGGTCATACATTCATGAGTGGAAACCCATGCACTGGAGATTGGTAGACCTACTCTGGGCCATACTGGAAGAAAACTGAATATTCTCCCTAGAGTCTTCAGTTGTCTACAGCTTCACAGCTAGGACACATAATGCCTCTCTAACTTCCATGGTGGAGTGCTGATTAGACTGATGTGGTGTGCAGGCTGCTGGGAGCCCCTGCAGCCCAAATGGTTAATGAAAGTTGATATTACTTGCAATGATGAAGTGATAGAGCCACTTGGATATGATCCTGGCTACTGAATTAATACCATGGTCACAGGAAAATGTGTGATACAAACAAAATTTCTCAGTGTTTCGCAGAAATCAGATTTCTTATGAACCACTTGGGTTACAAGTTTGTAGTGAATCACTGTGATTTCATCATGACAAAATTCAATAAACAGAAGATTTTCTTGATTACTCAAAATTTAGGCATAAGTGATGACAGCTAAATACATCCATAAGAGATTTTTAAGTATTTCTTTTCCATAGAACTCTTTCTGAACTGTTTCTTGTTCAGACAATCTCGTCAATGGAAAACCTTTTCTTCTATGGTTTAATGTACCATTCTGTGATCACCCCCCTCCCCCTCCCCCTCCCCCTCCCCCTCCCCCCCTCCCCTCCCCCTCCCCCTGCCCCTCCCCTCCCCCTCCCCCTCCCCTCCCCCTCCCCCGCCCCTCCCCTCCCCCTCCCCCTGCCCCGCCCCTCCCCTCCCCCTCCCCCCTCCCCCCTCCCCCCTCCCCCCCTCCCCCTCCCCCTCCCCCCTCCCCCCTCCCCCTCCCCCTCCCCCCTCCACCTGCCCCTCCCCCTCCCCCCTCCCCCCCTCCCCCTCCCCCTCCCCCTCCCCCTCCCCCTCCCCTCCCCCTCCCCCCCCCACCTGCCCCTCCCCCTCCCCCTCCCCCTCCCCCTCCCCCTTTCACCCTTGTTTTCACCATGCCTTATTTATTTCATAGTATGGCCCAAACATAGTTAATCTATTGGCTGTCAGGTAAACTGCCCGTGTTGGATCAAAGGCATATTGCCTACTCCCTTTGTGCCAGGCATTGTCTATGGACTAGGGAGGTTATTGTGGAACAGGTAAGCATTACTCTCATAGGGCTTACAGTTAGAGAAGAAATGCACAATCAAAGAAGATGGTTATAAATCGTTTAAAGAAAAAAGCCCCAAGGGAGCAAGGAGATGGCCCAGTAGGTCAGAAACAACATTACAATTGAGCCTGCAGAAAGGAAGGGTCCAGGTATTTGTATCCTCCTACTAAAAGGGCATTTGAACTTGCCCTATTAGAAACCTAAGCCAGTAGAGTTGCAGCACAGATCCTTTGCCTAAGGTGATAGAAGACCAGCACTCTATGCACAGTCAGCCCATAAATGGCCTGCTTCTTCACAGTATACAATAGGGTGTTATAAATCAACATTCAGCTCTTTGGTGATCACCATGCTTTATATATCTGCGTCTCTGTGACGTACACAGAACCAAGAAGGGCCTTGTGTGTATACTTGACAAGTGTCTGCCTAAAATGAATGCCTGTACCAGCGTAACCCTTCCTAATTATATACTACTCCATTAATCATTACTCACAGCTTTCCTTCCCATTAACTCACTACAAAATTACAAATCTCTCCAGGTAAGAAGAATTAAACCCTCTCTACCCTATGTACATATGTGTGGCCTCAGGAAAATTTCTTTAGAGAGCTTCTTATTCACTGCATGTTCTTCCTAACTTTCTACATTCTTTGTCTCATTGCAACTGAACTTTACTTTTTAAAATATGATTTTTATTTTATCTTATACATATGAGTGATTTGTTTGCCTGTATATCTGTGCACTACTTTCTGCCTGGTGCTCACGGAAGCCAAAGAAAGTGTCAAATACCCTGGAACTTCAGTTACAGATATAGGGCATAATGTGGGTGCTGGGAATTTAGCCTAGGTTCTCCGCAAGAGCAGTCAGTGCTCTTAACCACAGAGCCATCTTCCTAGCCCCTTATTGTTTACATTTTAGTTTCTAGCTGTGTACCTTAACAAATCTAGCTGTGTTATATCTGAATTTTGTAGTCAGGTTTGAATAAAAAATAAAATCCCCTACCTGCCCAGCAAACTTTCCCAGCTCTCTTAGAATATAGTCCAAATTTCTATACACAGTTTCTTCCTGTACATACCTACAACAAGGGTTAATTTTCAAATCAGACACAAGAAGAGATTAGCCATAATAACTAATAATAAAACAGAATAATCACAGCAATACATTATAATGAAAACGACTTAAAACGTATGAACTGTTCATGTCTGGAATTTTCCTTGTAGTATTTTCAGATCTGTACTATCCACGAGAAGCTAACACTATTAAGAATAAAATCATGGCAAAGGTGAACTTTTTTTTTCTGTATTTTTTTATTTACATTCCGAATGATTTCCCCTTTCCTGTTTCCTCCCTCCCTGAAAGTCCCATAAACCCTCTTCCCTCCCCCTGTTCCCCAATCAACCCCCTCTCGCTTCTCTGTCATGTCTTTCAGAACAGTATCAGCTCCTCCCTGTGGTTCAGATACTCCTGTGTGGCACGAAAGAAGAAACGGCAAATCTTCATACCTAGCCTCATGATCTGGTTTGCTTTATTGTTGCTGTGATAAATACCATTACAAAAAAACAACATGGGGGAGGGAAGGTTTGACTGAGTTTATGGGTGCATCATCCAAGGAAGTGAGGCCAGGGACTAAAGCAAGAACCATAGAACGATAGGGCTTACTGACCTGCCTGCTGCCCCCCCCCCGCCCTGCCACCTCACCTCGTGCCCCCAGGTTTGTTCAAATAGCTTTCATATACATCCAGGTCCATATGCATAGTACTGCCCACAGTGAGCTAGGCCCTCCAATATCAATTAGAAATTAAGAAAAATGTCTTGCAAGCCAATCTCATGGCAGTAGTTCTTCAACTAAGGATCCCTTTTCCCTGGAAGCTCTAAGTTTGTCTCAAGTGCTAACTGTGGTAATAAAGATCTTCATTTTACATTACAGACTTCTTTTCTTTTCTTTTTCTTTCAGTTGGCAATCATGATTTTTTTTATTATTTTCTAAGGTTTTTTTTATTTATTTACATTCCAAATGATTTCCCCTTGTTCCCGTCTTTTCAACGGGTTTCTAAATGTTTCCACTTATTTTTACAGCAAAGCCCCAAAATCAAACCCAGTGCTGCTGAAATCAGCCTTTCTCTACCCCTGTACCTGCTCTGACCCCCTCAGTGCTCACAGTGCTACTACAGGTTTCTTACGCAGGCTCCGGATTCTCCACAGGCCCTGCTTTTGCCACCTTCTCCTCCAACCAGCAACATTCCTCCAGCCACCTTTCAGGCCTCCCCAGATAGCCTCTCCACGTCTGTGGTCACCCTTCGACAGCCTGAGTGACCACCCGCCTTAGAAACACTGCAAGCTCACGTCAGTCCCTTCAGGCACACAAAGTCGCGGTCCAGTTAGATTAGAGCGGCCAACAAGAGCTTTTAAAATTCAAGCCTAATGGTGCCATTGCCCTGCTTAAAACCCATGATGACTCCCCGAAGCTTTGGGGACACAGTTCAAACTCATCAGTTTAGTTAGAGGCCCTGTGCCGGAGCCAGCTCACTGCCCTTAACAGCTCCCTTCTCACCCATTCAAGACGCTTCCAGGGCCTAATAAACATCTACTGTGCAAACCCTCCCAGCCAGGAACTAGACATGGTTGCTTGCTAGTTCACTATCTTGCTCTCTACAGAGAGAAGTCTTCTAAGCAGACTGTGTTTGCTGCCCAAGATAGTTCACAGTAGGGTATCCTCTCATCCTACTCTAGTCAAAGGCTCTCCTAGAGCTTCACTGCGCCCTCAGCAAGCAACTGGGCTTCTCCAAGCCTGAGAGAAGCATGGAATTTTCTCCTCCGGTTTTGGAATGCTGAGATTTGGCCCTCTGGTCTTACAGATGTTTAGACAGTGTTCTGCCACTACAGAATCACCTCTAGAAACTGAAGTGATTCCTATGTTCCATTCATGGGGACTACTTACCGTTCCACAAGCAGTTCAGTCATTCCCTACAGACATCATTACTCCCTTAGCCCTGGCACACCTGCTCTCCCCAACTGGCCGAAAGTCCATTGCCCAACAGAAGCCTGAATTAGCTTACTCAACCCATTGCTCTGAGTTTCGGTTTTTGAAAGATTTTAGTGACTCCCTGTCTTGCTTAGGGTTTGACTGCTATGAACAGACACCATGACCAAGGCAACTCTTCAAAAGGACAGCATTTAATTGGAGCTTGCTTACAGGTTCAGAGGTTCAATCCATTATCATCATGGTGGGAACATGGCAGCATCCAGGCAGACATAGTGCAGGCAGAGCTCAGAGTTCTACATCTTCATCTGAAGGCTGCTAGCAGAATACTGGCTTCCAGGCAGTTAGGATGGGGGTCTTAAAACCCTCACACACAGTGACACACCTACTCCAACAAGGCCACACCTCCAAATAGTGCAACTCCCTGGGCTAAACATATACAAACCATAACACCCCCACTCTTGCTGTAATTTGAGACCTGTCTCCTGTCTTTTTGATCTTTCTTTACTAAGTTAACCCTGTGTCTATTGTTTGAAAGTTATTTTCTTTTCCCTTCAGTCCTTGTAGAGTCAGCTCCCAAGGGCAGAAACATGCCTCATCTTTGTATCTCAGTGCCTAGGAGGGCGCTTAGCATAGCATGGGTGCCTAGTGGGTGGATTTTCCATAAACCGATGAACAAATTAATTTCATAGTCCTGAAACAAACTGCATAAATTCCATTTTGAAACATTTTAGATGGCATAGAAATAGCATTCGACAATAATACATGAGCACAGCTCCAAATACGTGTTAATATTAGTAGTCTTAAACTAGACATAGCCCAAAATATCTCTAAGAACCACATGGTGTCCTTCCCCTTTTAACTTACACTTATAATGTATTGACTCCTTAAAAATTGAAATCAATGCCCAGCTATCTCCGTCTCTAAAAGGCCTGGATGATGAGGCAGGGAGTCTCAGCAGAGGTTGCCCACCAGCAGAATTATGTTGTATATTTGATGTGGATAGATTCCCATCAGGGAATAAAATAAGATGTTCTCATTCTTCCTCACTGTGCATCTGTGAGGCTTTTAGGAAGGAATATTCACATTGCAACTTTCTGAGTAAGTTAGCTCCCGTAGTGTTTTTAATTGTGCCATTTGTACCTGACACCATTATCCCTATGACTAAACACTCTATTGCTGAACATAGATAGTTATTGGATATATTATTAAAACTGGAAGAGATGAATGTATGGAATACCGAGTGCTAATATTATTTTCCTGATTTAGCACTTTGTAATTCTAAGCCTCACCACACACACACACACACACACACACACACACACAGAGTAGCTATATTTAAATCATTCATAATGACTCATGTTTGTAATAGCCAGTATTTACTGAGTATTGACTGTGTGTTCTAGGAAAGTGACATATATTTCAGTATTTAGACTTTGGAACAATACTGAAGGAAAAAAATGTCATGCCATCATCCACCTTTTCAGATGAAGAAACAGGCACAGAACCACAGATAGCCCAAGGTCACACGACTAGTGAATGACGGAACCTTCCAGAAACCTACTCACTCTAGTAACACAGGGCTCTGCTATTCATCTCTCTGTAGTCATACACACACACACACACACACACACACATCTTAATATAAAACAAAGATTTGCATGACTTTACTAAGAAAAGTATTAAAAAATACAAATTAGAAAAATTCTGTCCTCATAAATAGAAGAAACTACATGCATTCGTGAATTCAGTAACACTCAGATACTCATACATTTCCAAAAGCAATGTCATATCTCATATCTCTCCCAGCAAATAGGGTTAAGTTTTACACTGACAACACATGGCAGAACGGTGCTGAGTGACAGTATGTGAGTTAGAGGGTGTTGTGAATATATACCTACAGAAGAGAACCTATCAATAGGATTCTAGAAGCAGATGAAGCGCCATGATAAACATTTTGTGTGCAGTGGTCCATTTAACCCTCATTTATGTGCAGCTGAAATGATGCTCTCCTTTCTGCTGCTATTTAGAGCCGGGATTTTCCCAAGGTCGCATGGCACTGGTCCAAACACAAACGGGTGGTTGCAATCTCAAGGTTAAGTTAAACTCCTTTAAAGGAGTATTCTGACTGCTGAGAGACCATGCTCCAGTGCCAAGTGGCCACAGGGCACTCCAGTTTGTGAACTTCACTTCCTTATTAGTCTTAGGTTCTATGTGTATGCATCTAAGGCACCAACACTTCCAAATGTGTGGGTAGTAACATGGTAAGGAAAAAAAGCCACGAATCAGGCATCACTCTGAAAACTAGACTCTATTGCCATTTTAATTAACTTTTCAGTTGTTAACTAAAGAGCATCACACATCCCTGGCTTTGATAAGAAAGCATAAAGTAACTTCCGAGAGAGATTTGCAGGGTGTCCATTTTCTGTGTCTGTATACACCATCCCACATGTTCCCATGAATCAAAGGAGTCTATCAGAATCCTAGGACCAGAAACAAAACCGGTGGAATAGTTGCTTGCCAACTGTATTATCCAAGCCAGGCATGGGGGTGTATACCTTTGATCCCAGAACTTGGGAGGGAGGCAGGGGTTGGCAGATATCTGTGAGTCCAAGGCCAGCCTGGTCTCCAGAATAAGTCCAAGGCCAGCCTTTCTCAATAAAATAAGATAAAATGAATAAAATGAAATGAAATAAAACAGCAGCAAATTACAACTTAAAAAGATATCTTTTACAAGTAAACTAAAAATGTCCCTTGTAATGCTATAGTAAAATCAGAATCAAACTGAGTGAATTGTAATGAAGAGTAATATAAATTTATACTTAACACAAAGCAGGATTAGAGAGTATAGAAACTGTCCTCCTGCCCAGGACCACACAGCAGGAGATACACTCTGACTATTTATTGAAGAAATGAATGAGGCTGACATCTGCACCTCAGGCTGCCTTCCACTAAATGGCAACATAACTGTGAACTATGCTATAATTAGTCTAAAAAATAGTTAAATACTGCAAATACTAGCATTTAAAAAATGGCAACTTTGGGGCTGGAGACACATGGTGGTTAGGAGCACTGGCTGTTCTTCTACAGGACCCTAGTCTAGTCGCCACCACCCACATGGCAACTCACAGTGATCCACAGCTAATTACTGAGGATCCACCCACCACTTCTGAGCTCTGCATGCGCCAGACACAGATATGGTACACATTGATATATGCAGGCAAGACGCAAATAAATAAATAAACAGATAAATAAAAATATAAATGAATGAATCTAATAATAAAATCTTAAAACTAACAATTTACCACCCTAAAATAACCTTCAACCATGTTGGGCATCTGATTAGCATTTTTATGGCTAAATGG
This sequence comes from Tokudaia tokunoshimensis, assembly GCA_036184795.1. Taxonomy (NCBI): domain Eukaryota; kingdom Metazoa; phylum Chordata; class Mammalia; order Rodentia; family Muridae; genus Tokudaia; species Tokudaia tokunoshimensis. The sequence goes on along the minus strand of BTHU01000003.1, from coordinate 11,455,551 downwards.
TGGACCCATTTGCAAGTAGGTAGGGTACCTTTTACTAGGCCCAGAGTTCAAATCCTACCATGTTCCTTTCCGCCTTGGAGTTCCAATAGAACAGAAAGAACTGCTTGCATTACAAAAATGAAGTCTGACCCTAACTATTCAGGTTAGAGTCGTTACTTGTTTTCTGCTCAGATTGACTTCGAATCATTCCGCGGTAAGAAAAAACATGTTTTCTGACTTGTACAATCTGGCCAAATAACTACTCAACAATTTCTGTCATTTTTCTAAAAATCAATAATACAAAAAGTTTAATTTCTTTTAAGGAACATTACTAAGCAGCTGAGACACCACTGAGCGTGCTGTTGGACTCAGCCTCTGCTCTCTGAACTGGACAACAGCTCATTAGTTCTTCTCTTTGTGATGGAATACTACGGTCACGAGCTCTTTGGCCAGATTTTACAAGGCAGAAAACATGTTTTTCTTAATGTGGAATGATTCGAAGTCAATCTGAGCAGAAACAAGTAATGACACTAACCTGAATAATTAGGGTCAGACTTCATTATTGGAATGTGGGCAGCTCTCTCAGAACTCTGTCATAGCATGGCCAATATCGTCACTCTGCTTTGTTCGTGGTTTCTGTGTCGATCTAATTAAACATCACACAACAAGACATGGGTTAATGATATGTTGACCCCATTTATAATTATTTTCCTTTATATATATATATATATATATATATATACATATATATATATACACATATCCCATCCTGCAACACGTATAGCATCTTCTAAACTTCTCTTAAAAACAGAACTTTTACATTTCATTTGCAATCAAAGACAAACTCAAAAGAAATAATCATGGAGTTGTGTCAAATTCAGCGTTCTTACTGACATGACAAAAAAAAATTACATGGAGTTAATTGATCTAAGTCAATGACACTATAGGGGGAGAATACATTATTAGTCAAAGTGCCCCTTTATATATCCTTGGTAGTGTCCTGTACAGATTAATATTGATACAAATTAATTTCCTAATTCTGAAAAGTACTAATTGAAGCAACTTGGCCTGGTTTCCAGAACTAAATGTATGCCCTTGAACCATGTTTTGGATCCATTTCCAATATCCATCCCAAACACTGGAAATCCTAGTTTATCTTGGCTCTGATTCAACCTTCCAACATTTCCTTTCTGTTTACTTTGGTCCTCTGGAAGAGGTCCAAGTTTGTCTCAGTCTTTGAAAGCAGATGAATGAAACAGAAATTGCATTTACTGTTCTTTTGGCTCTTGTATTTGTGCTCAAAGACATATCTAATTCCTCTGGTAATTTTCATAAAGAAAAATTACTAAATTAATTTATTTTAGCACTCACTAAAACAGAGATTATGTATAGCTAATATAAAACCTTTCCCATTTTTTTATTAAAAAATAAAATCTGTACTAAAAGGTTGATTACAGTTTTCCCAGGTATGTCTATAAAAAGCTTTACATAATTACAAAAAAGCTAAGCATTTTTGAATAACTGAAGTTAGACTCTTTCAGAGCTGATGTAATTGAAGTGTGGAACAGCTGAGGACTCCTGCAAAAGTCCCACCGAGAACCTAGGACTGGTGCCAAGCACAGCTTGTCTTCTGCTCTCGTCTGACTTCTAGGATTGCATGTAGTGCTTAGGTTATTCAGCTTCTGACTTGATCTTCAAACTGTTCTATGAATGGTTGAAAAGTCAACTAACTCTCACTCTCTTACTGAGTGAGCATTGGGGTTATCTTGATCTTGCTCAAAAAATAGAAACAGGAAAAAATAAATGTCAAAGGAAAACTGTGCATTGATATGGAAGAAGAGTGAAGGATATACCTTGAGAAGACAGACCTAGTAGGCGTTGGGATTATAATGCTGTAGGAGGTACCAGCTCCAGAGACTGATAGATGGAACACTCACCAGAGCTAAGCTACATTTTCAGTACATTATTCTTAGCTCCTCAGAGGTTTTCATGCACACAGGCAAAAGCACCCTCAGCTGAAGGGGGTCTATGAATCTTTAGTAGTCTATCTAGCCAAATGCTTCAATTCAAACACCCAATAAGTCAAACATTGTCTTATAAAGATATAAAATAGCCTGAGAGGTGCTGCACACAAAGCAAAATTACCTTATAAGATTTGCTTAGGACCTGCATCCTTCCTGATGATTTGTTTATAAAGGCATCTAAGCATCAACAAACGACCTGGATAATGTGAGAGTCAAGTTTCAGGAAACTAATGAATGAGTTATTTCTTTTCTTTTCCTTTTGTTTTTAATAGCAATAATCTTATTTTCAAATGCAAGGCAAGCTTTCTATTTAAGGGAACTCTGCAGTTTCTCTAACAAAGGATAAATCAAACTAATCATCGTATTCTGTTACACAACTGTTAAGGACAGATATTGCCTGGATCCACAGGTGAGGTCTCACAGAAACCCAGTACTAGGGTAGACTGAGTTCCATAAGTCAGAAATTCACAATGACATGGGGACATTTGTGCCAGCTCTGGGTCTGACTGGATTTTATAATCACTTGCACAACATTATATATAAAATAACAAGACCAAGACAGAGCCCCCATCACAAATGACTATTATAAATGACACAGCTCTCACTCAAAAGGGACTAACAGTTATTCTGACCTAAACACAAGTGACCATGCCCATAAACAGGGATGCAGGTTGACCCCTAAAGGGAATGTTCCATAACAGAAGTGAACTCTGATAGTCACAGTACCAATGACAGCTACGACTCATGGCATTTACCATGCATACTGGCAGGGACAGCCAGTAGGTTGGTTATAAAAAGGCATTCAAAACATCATCATCATCATCATCATCAACAACAACAACAACAAAACACTTTATACGTTTCAAATGCTCCCAATATTCTCAGCTTAGGGATGTGGAAGCCATTGGTCTGCTAAGGCTTTATTCCACAGGTTTTTGCCTAGGAGTCAAAAGAAATGGTACGTCAAATAGAGGTGGGTGATAGATGGATATTATGGAGACTGAGGACAATCCGGGGTAATTTTTCTTCTAACACCAACTCTCTACAAGCAGGATGTTCTAATCAGTCACTCTTTTTGAAGAATTTTCAACATTGCATGGCTTTTGGCGGATGAACTTCAACTTCTTATATAACCGCTGTGAGTGCTGAAACTTTGCGACAAGGAAATCAATGAGAAAACCTGATAATAAGAATGAGAGGCATCAAACGCAATAACCTCTTTCCAGAAGCTTTTATTTAAAATGGATGAGACATATAACTTATTAATCATTACAAGTAGATGCCCAGTGTTGGAAGATTTTGTTTTGGTTGAGTTTAACGATGAAAAGTGCACTAACCCATCTGCATGCACGGCGACTTGTGTGTGTGAGCCAAGAGGAAAGGAACTGGTTTCAAGGGGAGAGGAGGAAGAAGCATTTGTTCCAGTTCTAGCACTGAAAAGGAAGGAGAGCAAGAGTTGCAGATCTCAGGGAGAGATCTGGACAAGACTGAAGCATGCCAGCTTACACCCAACTGTGGAAGAACACAACAGAAAGCATTTTGGTTGAGGAAGCAGGCAGGGAAAGAGGAGGGCACTTCTGGAAAAGCGCTAGCCACCTGAGCTTAACAAGCTAAGCTCCATCTTTGAAACCCACACGATAAGCTGCATACAGTGGTATGAATCTATAGCTCCAGCTCCTCTTTAGAGACAAAAGAGGCAGGGTTGAAAGCATCTCACAGAAGGATAGGAGTGAGTTAGCCTGAGGTATATAGTTCAGCAGTGTATATGAAGGAGATTTCACCTCAAGATAAGATGGAAGAAGACTGACGGCCAAGAGTTGTTCTCTGACCCCCACCAGTGTGCACCACGTGTGTACATCCACACTCACACACATATATCATGCACACATACAAAAGTGATTCAATGAATTACTGTATACATGAATACAACATGCAGAAATATGGTTCCCTTAGACAACATTTATTTTCCCAGTGAATAAAGGGAGTATCATCAGAAAAAGATAGCCAGGTCTAAGGACAGGAGATAATGACATAGAGACAATTCTCACCCGTTGTTCTGACACACCATAGACTTACATTCTATTCAAAATGACATATACTAGTCTCACATCTGCTGAGCTTGGAGAGTCCACAATGGGACCTAATGACCGCCACATCACCTCACCAAAGTAGGAAACCACACTCTGGTTCTGAGACAAACAAAGCTTGCCTTTTCTCTATAAAATATTTTTCCCTTTGTCAAAACTCAAACCAGCACTTGTTCATCTCCAGAGTGCAGATTCCCAGTCTCCACAATTCTGTAATGACAAAAATCATTGAAAGCTACCCAGCAACCTCATCTTTGAGCACTCCCCAGAACCCACCCGCTGGTGATTCCCTCAGCTAGTTCAGCTAGTCTGACTGGCATGACCTCCATACATCCATCTGCCTACTTCCAGTCTCTAAGACTCTCTCACAGTGTTGATGTATTTATGAGAGCTTCTGAGATTAAATGAAGCATTTTCCTTTTTGATCCTATCTCAGTCCTACTCTATGCAAAGCATACTCTACTTACTCAAATATTATTGATTCAAAGATAAATGCACAAATGTGAGGGGACATAACCGTGTATAGGTCTGCGTATGAGTAGGTTTACATATCAATAAGGATAGGGTTTTATAGATATTAGGTTTTGCGTGCATACAATTTGATATGTATATTTTTTATATATGTATACATACACATTCAATTTTATTTTAACTCTAGAAATGGGACAACAATAATGTCAAAGCATGACAAACAGGGCCTAGTAAGGTCCTTCACTCAGGCTTTATTCCTTTTATGGGTATAAGAAAAAATGCTTCCAAGACCTGGAGAGATGGCTCAGTGGTTAAGATCTACTCTTTCGGGGGACCTAGGTTCAGTACCCAGGACTCACACATCGGCTCCCAAACATTCTTTGAGACCCAATGCCTTCTTTTGACCTCTGTGGGCACCAGAAATGCATGTGGTGTGCATAGCTCCATGCAGGCATAACACACACAATAAAACTAAATAAATCTTTGTTTATAAAGAAGAAATGAAAAGGTGCTTCTGTTTTCTAAGGCTTGATGTCGCACTGCCTGTAAAATGATTCCTCTCTTGCACTTATATCTAGGAGGGACTGTGTTCGTACAGTTCTGTCGCACACTAAGTTCCCGGTGAGTCACTCTTATTTGTATTACTCTCTTCATAAGTCTTTTTTTTCCTGTAGTGCCAGACATTTTTAATAACAACAATAAATATATGCCCGCTGAGTTAGATATTGCTATGATTTGATCTTGTTAATAGTAATGAGTAAATTGGTGGGCTTGGTGCTTTCAGATTTAAAAAGAAGCCATCTTATTTGATGGAGCCTTGCAACATCTGCAGTACATTTGCAATGGGTAAGATGTTTTTAAACTCACACATCAAATCAAATAGCAAAGTGGTCTTATATCACACATATACCACACAAAGCTCTAGGCTGTGATATCCTAACGCAAAACTCTGTAATAACTGCAGGGTACCTGCAAATACAGTCCAGCTGGTTCTCTCTCTCTCTCTCTCTCTCTCTCTCTCTCTCTCTCTCTCTCTCTCTCTCTCTCTCTCTCTCTCCTATCCCCCTCTCCTCACCACTTCTCTCATGTCTCCTCCCCTTTCTCTTCTCCCTTTTTGCCTCCCTTTCCCTTGCTCTCTCCTAGACCTTCTCTTAAGTCCCCCATCTCTCCATGCGCATCACTATAATATATGTATTTACATTTCTCTTACATCACTCAAACGTTCCTTGAGAGAACTTATTATTGACTTTGCTGGTTTCCCCCAATTTTCTAAATGTCTCAGAGAGCAAAGTCTAATGACAGTTAAGCAATTTCTTGTCATTGTGCCTTCTACTTTTTCATCAATAACATTTTGCTAAAACAATCCCATAATAGAAATAGATCTAGTTCATGTCACCCGAGCTGATTGGGGTGGAATCTCAAGTCCGGGAAAACAAAACAGAGATTACTGGCTTGACAGACTAGAAGAATCAAAAGTTACACAGGATTGGAAAGAGTTGCCTGCGCATTGATTCCTGAAGTAAATCATTCTCCCAGCCCTTTTACATGCTGACAGGTTAATGGAAAGAAATGGGCTTATTTCTTTATTTGAGCGATATTCAATTTAATCACATATCAGTGTTGAGTAAAGCCAGTGAAGGATGCAAACCAAAACCATAGCACAACTTAAAGAAGGAGCTGCACTTTGGAGAAGGGAGTCCTTTCCTATTCAGGGACAGGGATCACATCACACAACTGATGAAAGATGGTTGTCATGTGTGTCCCATTTTTCCTGTGTTTCATAATGGGATCCATCAATAATCCATGCTTACCTTAGCACTGACACAAACTGGGGAATTCACAGCTGCCGTTGTGCTGGATCATAATAATAATCACAGTGATAATTATTATTAGAGTGCTACGCTGTTGTATAAATGCAACTGAAAAGACCGTACTGGCATGAATTCCAGAATACACAATTTTTAGTTATTTAACCTCAAGAAAAAATATATACTTGACTTTCCAAGTCTTTACTTAGTTATCAATAAGATGACAGAGGTAGTAAAATTCCCCTTACTGAGTGTAGTAAGATTTAAATATGCAGTTTTTGAACTATAGCTCCAATTTAGTTAACCAAAACCAACCAAACAAAAAACAACAAATAACAAACAAGAAAATAACAAAAAACAAACAACAAAACAACAACAACAAAAGTTCAACAACTGGGGAAGAGAAGGTCTGCTGTCCTTGGGGTGGACACATGCATAACTCGCCTTCTCTCCAGCCTTCCAACTGGAACAAAAATCTTGCCCTATGCTTCCAGACTTTCCAGCCTATGGACAGTACACAGTGGGAGAAAAGGGCTTCTTGACCTTCCTCACCATGGGGCCAACTTCCATAAAATTTCCTGTATTGGGATGGGTGTGTAGCTCAGTCGACAGAGTGCTTTCTGCCATACATGAAGCTCTCGGTTATTTCCCAGTACCACAGAGCCAGGCATGGTGGTAGAAGCTTTTAAGTCATGCACGTGGGAGACAGAGACAGCAGGTAGAAGAGCAAGGTCATCCACCTGATAGGTAATATCTCATGCTATGAGAGAAACCAAAAAGTCTCTTCTATGTATTCAACTGGTGTTTTCTCAAGAGCATTGGTGAGCCCATCACCTAAAAATAAAGAGTCTGGCTCTTAAAGTCCACAGAAGCACAATGATGATTGTCACTGGTTTTGTGAATGAATTATTTTCAACGCACATTATATTAATTTCTAAAGCCTCTGAAGACTTTCTCAATAGGAACTATGAGAATCTATTCACAGCAAATTTCCTCTTAAATTATAAGGTGTCACTGGGATGAGTCAGTAACAAAGCTGATGGAAAGAGAATGAGAACTCAGAAAGTACAGCATTCCTTGTCCACTGTGTTCCATATGGTCTAGACCACAGATATTAAAGGCCTATTAGGGATTGCTGTTTTTAATTTCTTAATAAAAGTCTAAATCTCTATAAGAGTAGGTAATTTGTTCACTATTCTCTAGTGATCTGATTTAAACACAAAATTCAGGAGTGAGTTTTTGACACCATCTTATCAATAAGCATTGATATTGGAGTTGACATCCCCATATAGCTCCCAAACTGTGCCAGATGGGTATAGCAAAAGGAGTTGAGGGGAGGAAGACTCTGCCAGTACAAATGTCTAAAGGGAGAAGACATTTCACAGCTCTTTCCAAACTTTCTCTAAATTCCATTAGGTCGATTATCTGTCCATTCTGATACGCACCACTCAGAGTCCCCTTCCGAGAACCATGTCCCTGTCCTGGATGCCCAAACAATGGAAGAAAATATCAGATCCCAAAAACGAACATAGATTTGATTGTGAACACTCTCAAGTGGAGGTTGTTTTCAAATCTAGTCTTTGACTGTTTCAAATGCCCCGCTACTAAAAGATGCAAATGTATAAAATATTACATGGCAAAATACACTGCTCATAGCCCAAGTGTTTGCACTCAAAGGCTACTCCAGTCTCCATAACTTAGAAAACAGGAACAAATACAAATACAATGACTTAAAATGCATAATTGTTTGCATTAACCACAAGCTAAAATAAGTTTTCGCTTTTAGCAGGTAAAAAAAAAATATATAGCAAAGCCCTCTTAGCTCTATAAAATGAAAGCATGAAGAGGTTTGGGAAAATTAAGCTTCAAGCACTTTGAAGCATTACAATATAAGCTGAGTAAAGTACGCCTGCTAGGAAAGCAAACCTTTTTATTGTGAACAACTCTAGACTTATAAACCATGGACATTTAAGTGACACTCTGACAATATTAGAGTCTTTCTAGTTGAGCATGCAAATCAGTAAATTGTATTTACAATGGATGGTTACATGAGGAAAATTAGGGTCTACGCTTGCAACTTGCAACCCACGTGGACAGGCTTGATCAACACACTGCCATTTTATTTAAAATATTTCATGTACATATACGAATTAAAAGTGTTTCATTATGTATTTTTATATCTATGAATTTTGTTATGATGTAGTAAAACAGTTCAATGTTTATTTCTTTAAATTGATCTTGCTTTCTACATTATTGTGTTCTAAAATACTTTGTAATGTTGGCCTATGCATATATTGCTTGACAGTTTAGTTACATCTGTGCACACTGGGAGTTATCTGCAGAATATTACTGTGAAGAGAGAGTTTTCTTGCCTTTTAAGCTTCATGTATGTATGCCCTTTTTTTTGGGGGGGAGCAATATCACTAAGTTTCAAAGCATCCAGAACTTAAAGAAAGCTTCTAAGAAGAAACTGGATAGCTTGATATGGTGGTTGACATCATTAATCACAGTACTTAGGACTTGCAGCTACATAGGTCTCTGAGTTCAAGCCCTCTCTAGTCTACATAGTGAAACTCTTTTGAAAGGAAAGAAAAAAGAAGAGGAGAGAGAGGAGGGAGAGCATGTGAATCCAGCTATTCCTGACAATCATAGTTTACACGACCGCTTCCATTTTTAAGGTCGCCCCTGCGGGTGATTAGATATCAAATTTATATCAAGGCAGAAAGTAATTTCCAATAAGGTCAAGTGGTCTTCAAATGTCATTGTTCCCTCTAATTTGTAATCATCTCATAGACAAGAATAAACATTGGCACCTTCTCTTTACTCATTCACCAGCCTTACCCTAGGTTTCAATGCAGCCCTTTTCAAGACTTACCAGGACAGCATCACTCCTGACCGGACCCTTTCATTTGAACGTCTTGCCTGTACTTCATACATCACCAACTCTTTTTTTCCTACATCTTCCCTCCTTTCCTGCATTCCCCATTCTCTCAAGTCATGCAGGAATGACTTTTCTCATTGATACACACCTCTCTGACTATCCAGTCCTTTCCTTTGTCTCTTTCCGTGATTGCTTTCCACCTGTCATCTCTGAACCTTTGAATACATCAGATCTGCAGCAAAGAACCCCTTAGTGCTCTGCATCTTCTTTACAATCATCCATGCACCACACTATGATTTACTCCAAACTGTCTTCATTATGCATTGACATTTTCCACTGATTAACATAAAAAGAGCCCTAGCCAACCCTCCACCCTTGCTCATACAAGAAACCCTAATTATACTCAGTGGGACACACACAGAGACTGAAGTAGAAGGGGAGCTCTGAAAGAATGGACTCAACAGTAGTGGGAAAGTAATAAAGTGGGTAAATATGGTAAAAATGTATTATAACCGAATATGAAATTGTCAAAGTATAAATCAATCAATTAATTAAAAAGCCATATTCAATCATTAATATGAAGATTATAATACGCTTCTGTATGGAGACAGGAATCAGAGATGGATGTATTCGGGGCAATCCCAGAATGTATATTCTAGCTGGAGAAATTTAACTTATGAGACATTGGTTAATACACCCAAGGTTCCTTGATTAGTGGATCTAATATGTAGACACAGGAAAAGCACCCCCTGGAAAAAGACATAAGAAAAGGGGACATCTTAGTAGTTTCTAATGGCAGTTTCTGTTTGTTTCCTAGAGCACTGTGCTAGTTAGTTCTCTGATACTGTGACAAAAAGCCCAAGATGAACAGCTTATAGGAAATGAAAAATACTGTGATGTTAGCTGCCGAACTTTTACTACTAGCCAAAATATATATCAGCCTGCTTCTCCTGAAGAGACGCTTCAGAGGTGAAAAAGCAGGATGGAGTACTTTGGAACTAGCAAGGTAAAAAGTGAGCACTATGTGAAGTCTGAGAATCCCTGAGTGGACGTTCCCAAAACAGGTGATCCAGGTACAAATGGGTTGCTTTCTGTTGAGCTTTCCCCCCTTTATCTCTGTATTGCTTTTTCATTTAATTAGCTTATGATGATGAGAATAGAGTTTAATGGCAGAACACTTGCCTAGGTTCGGGATCAAACACTAGCATGGCTAGATAAATAGCTGATGGTTCTAAGACTCATTGTGCAAGCCTATAATCCCAAACTTGAGACACAGAAGCAGAAGGATCAAGAGTTCCAGCCTAGCCTCAGCTATATAGTGAGTTTAAGGGCAGCCTATGCTACAGGCAACCTCATATAAAAAAATAAACAATAACACTTAAAATATTCAAAATAAACAGGTAATATTATGTATTGGCATCATTATAACACCAGTGATGAATGGGTGACTAAAAAATAATAATAGTAAGCATGTGAAAAATTAGGCGAAATGTTATATATATAATAAATGGGCTCTTTATAACATAAAAGAAAAAAAGTTTGTTCTCCATTCTATGCAAAGACATTCAAACAGAATACAGCCAACTACTAACACTTTTCTTCCTAGATCTTTTTTTTTTTTTTTTTAGTTCTGCATGTTGGTACCAGACAAGGAAGTGAGTAAGTTACATGGAATTATGGACAGAAGGTAGATAGAAAAATTTCAAACTTCTATTTAGAGATATCATTTCTTTCAAAGCCAAAGCCCATCACATTGACGGAAGCTTCAGGAAATCCAGAGGGGGTGGGGGGATGAGATAGCAGCCATTCCTGATTCCTGTTGTAGAGAGTTGGCAGCAATTAAAAGGGTTGGACTTTTCATGTGGCCTGCCATGAGATGCTGAGTCCTGCGTGGGCTCCTCTGCCTTGTTCACATCCGTCATCGAGATGCTGGTGGGCAAAGAGCTAGAGTCAGTACAAGCAAGAACAAATTCTGGTCTTGCACGTGTTAGCTTCCTTTGATTGTAAATATTGAGATTCTGATTAGCCTACAACAAACAATTCACAAGACCTATCTTGCAGAGTTCAAAATTGAAATGAAGCAGGGTTCTCACCTTAGAGGCAGCTTAGCATCCGATGAGGGACTGCTTGTCAGCTTTGGGCACCATGGCCACAGAACTGCTTGGACCATCTCTTCACGATATCTAACAGGATAGTGGGATAGTCCAGAAGCCTTGTTTTATGGACCACCAAGATTCCTCGGAGAGTAGAGAAGTCAGCGTTCAGAAAAGTGAGGGCTCTCTTAAAAGGGGCCTCTGGGAAGTCGAATAACCGAAGAATGAGCTGGTATAATAGGAGCCACTGTAGGGTTGCAATCTTGCTCTTTGGGGATATGTTAAAGGATTTAAGCCTATTTTCCTGAGAAAGGAAAGAGGGATGGAATTTATCTATTATGGTTTTCAAGTGTCTGTGGAATTACTAAGGTTGACTAGCTCTTCTCCATAGTGGGAAAGAAACAGACCTCTGGTTTGGTTTAAACTAAAATGCAAGTAGATCAGTTTCTCATTAGGTAAAATTACTCAGTGATGAAGCGGATAAAATAAGAGATAATGGGCTGGCGGAGGAGACCAGGGTGGAGAGAGGACAGTGGGAAGAACAAGAGATGCTGAAAGGGAGAGACTATGAGCAGAGCGCGATTGTGTTAACATGTATATTGGGGGTCAAGACTCTGTCCATGATAGAATTTTTTAAGCTCTGATAGTTCTTCAATTAGTTGAGCAGAGAACTGCCTGACAGCCGGACAGGCCTACTTCTGGGCACATGGCTGCCTCCCTGACCACCTCTTGGGGCTCTAGAGTTGCTGTCACCTGCTGGGTCTTGTGACCATCTTACATCTGCCTTACCAAAGGACTTACTTCCTTGGTAATCACTATTCCTCCTTGTGGTTTCAATTGCACTTCCAATGTGACTAATGATGCTGTGTGTTTTCAGGTGTGGCTAGATACCTGCTGACCTTCTTTGGAGAAAGGTCAATCTCGGTGCTGTATTTGCTTTTCATTTTTGTTTTGTATTTTTCTTGTTTGTCTTTCATTGTTAGGTTGTAGGAGGGTTTTTTTCCCATTTATTCTGTGTGCAAAAATCTTACCAGACACATTGCCCACAAGCAAACAATCAATAATAGGTAAAATAGGTTATATTTCCCCCTAATGTACACAATCCAGGAGCTTAAAGACATATTGTGCATTACATATGGCAAGTTTTCCTTTGTAGGTTGGGAAACTGAGGCTCAGAGAGTCACCCAAGGCCACACAGATGCTCAGGATTAAAAATAGAATCTATCACATACATTTCCAAATTTGTGATAAAGACCATTATTGCTCTGGGCATTGTGCGTCCTAGATGGGGACATGACTTGACAGGATCAAACTTGGTTTTTCATTTCATTGATGTCTTATCATTTAAGATGGCTCCACACTCCCCCAACATGTTTCAAACTGAAATAGTTCAACACAGGAAGTTACTATTGCTATGAAGCGCGTGCGCACTGTCTTAGCTTCTAAGGGGATGTGCCTTAGCAGTGGGAACTTTCAAACATAGCAAAGTCTTTTCAGATATATTTACACAGGGATTTTTATCAATTTTTCTACTTATAAGTTAAAAGAACACATGAGAAAATAGGAGAAGCTTGTTGAAACTTTTCCACCTGTGCAATCCAGCTCTCCATTTTCCCCACAATCACAGGAAAGAGAGAGAGAGAGAGAGAGAGAGAGAGAGAGAGAGAGAGAGAGAGAGAGAGAGACAGAGAGAGACAGAGAGAGAAAGAGAGAGAGAGAGAGAGAGAGAGAGAGAGAGAGAGAGAGAGAGAGAGAGAGAGAGAGACTCTGTCATCAAAAGGCAGGTGTGAGCCAGCTTTTCTCCCAAGTGCTTCTAAGGATTTCCTTGCAAGCCACTGATAGCCATTCTTCCCTTCCTCAGATTGTCTGATGGATTTTGGAGGAAAGGCAAGAGTTTGCCCGTGTCCAGTCATGCCAGTGAGAACCGCAGTTAAGCTCATACATGCACACTTGTTGACACCTGTCTGACAGCTGCCATCCGGTCAGCAACAACTGTGCTGCACCCCGAGGACAGCTTCCTGCTAAATCAGCTGTGCTTAAAGAGGGAGAAATGTGCACATGCAGCCAGCGATGAGAGTTTTAAGCTTTAGCATTTAAAAGTAGGTACGAAAAAATAACTTTTATTTTATTATTAAATTTATGAAAGATGGGGGACTAGAGGGCTACTTCAGTTCTGGCATTTGCAACCCTGTGATCTATGATAACCAGCTACTCTGAGCCTCAGATTTTTATATGGGAAATAGGAATATTAATATTACTGACTTAAGTATGTACCCATGTTTGATAGGACTCAATAATATTTGAGTCATCAATGAAAAAGTGTATTTTCTTTTTTAGTTGTAAAAATATTTACACTTGCTCAAATCCCTATTCTCCCTAGTGTTATAGCTGCCAGTTGGTGTGGTAGGTTAAAGTGCCGCAAAGATTAGACATAAAGTCAAGGATTAATAATGTCCTCCACGGTTCACCTTTATTGCTTTTAGTTGTTATAATCCAAAATATTCAGGGCTAGGGAGGTAGCTCAGTGGATGCAGTTCTTGACCAGAGCTCCAGTCCCTAGCACCCAAATAAATGGCAAGGTGACACGTTGGCCCACCTGTAATTCCAACATTGAGAGTGCCACACCCCCCCACCCCCAATGAATATGGTAGAAAGCCAGAAAGGAAGACACCCAGTGTCAACCTTGGGTCTCCCATCAATGTGAACACACACACACACACACACACACACACACACACACACACACACACAAACTGTGCATACACACATACACATCAAAAAAATATATATACATATATATGAAAATAATAATTGAGTTTTCTTATATTTACGCTTCTATTGTTATTTTTAAATTGTGTGTAGGTGTGTGTCTGTGCACATGTGTAGGTGCATGTGAATGGCATGCCCACAGAATGCCCACAGAGACTAGAGGCATTGGACCACATGGACCTAGAGAGGTAGATGGCTGCGAGCCTCCTGGTCTGGGTGCTGGGAACCAAGCTTAGGTCCTCTGGAAGAGCAGCAAGTGTTTAATTGCTGTGGCAGCTCTCCAGCCCTGCGTTTTTAGTACAAACATCAGAGGAAGTGATATTTGGTAATAAGAAAATATTCTCGGATCTTGCTCAGATTTTTTTTTTAACTAAGAAAATTTAAGAGAATATATCCTGGGCGGGCAACAAGGCTTAGGCACGCATTTCCACATAACCCTGACAGATTGTTGTGATCCCCAAACTCACAGACCAGCAAATAGAACAGACTCCTGAGAAAATATATCCTTTACGATTTCATGAGTACAGATATCAGAAGTGGCTATTAAAAACTAATATTGATTGCTTAACATAAACTGGCTGATTGCATTGGTTCTGAGCATTTTTTTGATGCAATAGGGCTTGTTGTTCATTTCGAATTAACATGAATGAAACTGCCAAGTAACAGGAAACATAGAAGCAAACCAAGTGGACGCCACCTCAATTTGGGGAAACACGAAAGCAATGAGTACCATAGGGAAAGTGCAGGTTCAGAGCTCCCACACCACTCCACTCTTACTCCATTCCTAATATCTGAGTTCTTCACTGCCATGCCCTTTGTGCTATGATTTATTTTCCTCTTTGCCTATTGAGGCTTCTCTCCAGTATTAGACATACACGCAACAGTCCAGCTGCTGAAGAAACTAGAAAGGTGGCCATGTCAATCAATTGCCAAGCTTTTTGTATTGGAAAATACTTTTGTCACCATTTAACACACCACCTTACTTATTTAAGACCCAAAATATATTTCATTAAAAACTGAATCTTATCAACATAGTTAAAAGTGAACAATTCCTGAGTTTCATTCAATTTCATTTTCTTGAAGGTCCTATTCATGAAAGCACTTTTGAAAAGGAGGAGGGGGGGGAAGGGGATCGGGAAGGGGAAGTGGAAGGGGAATGGGAAGAAGGAGAAAGAAGAAGAGAAAGAAGAAGAAGAAGAAGAAGAAGAAGAAGAAGAAGAGGAAGAGGAAGAGGAAGAGGAAGAGGAAGAGGAAGAGGAAGAAGAGGAGGAGGAGGAGAAGAAGAAGAAGAAGAAGAAGAAGAAGAAGAAGAAGAAGAAGAAGAAGAAGAAGAAGAAGAAGAAGAAGAAGAAGAAGAGAAGAAGAAGAAATAGTAAAAATGAGTGAGACTTAAGGAATTTTTGAACTACTGAGGTACAACTTCGCAGTAGTGCCAGTTAAACTGTCTTCCCTCTGTGGGCATACTTCCACTTTTCAGGGGAGATATACATATTGGCATGTGTTAAAATAGTCTGAATCAAATTATCATGTAGTTGAGATAGGGTTGTAGCTAGGGGATGTCTCGATGACTCAAAATTCCTCAGAGAGGAGCTGCAATGTCAAACTTGTGATATGGTGTCAAGATGAAATATGCTTTGAGTTTTATTAATAGTATGGAGCACATTCCACCGTTCCTTCAAGTGCCCTGCCAGAGCGAGGCGAGGGTTACCAGCATCAGTGGATGGAGATCAGCACTCTAACACTCTTGCCACCAAGTGCCTATAAAATGTTTATGCCTATAATTGTCAAATTATGTTAATTGACTACTGAAAAGACACTACGATGTTGAAGTGTTCAAAAAGTCTATTTCTCAGAATCTCTCGGGTGCTCTTCAAGCTAAGCACCCAGGGTACTTTTTTTTTCTCTACACTATATACAATGAAAACAGAATGTCTTTAAAGTATCATCTCGGTCTTCATTTAATTTTGAAAAGTAAGTACCAGGAAAGGGACTTACGTTAAATTCCTGATGAGATATACACAAGGTAGCACGGATTTGACTTTCCAGTAGGTTTTGTTTTCTTAGCTCAATAGCACTAATATGTTAGGAATATTTATTTGATATGAAGTTTGTGCACACTGTAAAGATATTTCCAGCACAGCTCAGGGCTTCAGCAACCTCAGCCAGAGGGGAGATGTTAACAATAAATCAGGCACAATTGTGACTCAAGAAGAAAATGAAATAAAATATTGGTTCCTAGGAGAGATTTATTTTTCCCTACCTCCTTCTCTCAGGTCAAAATAAATAGAGATTTTTCTGAATGTCATTACAACTTCAATGACTTCTCAATTTTTATGTGAGAATATTCTACTTTTGGGACTATAGATAACAATCCTTGAGTTGCAGAATTCTGACCATATTCTATTAAAATCATTTTTCCACTTTCCTGTTAAACTGTATTTAATCCTTTGTGTCAATGTGCAGGGGAAGATAGTAAAGATATATCTGAACTTTGCCTTAAACTTCTTTAATCTTTTTTAAGCTCTCATTCATGTAACACGGCTTCAGCAATCTGATTTCAACACCTCATCTCCCAGGGGAAAAATGCTAAGATTTCCAGGTTCAGAGACCAGTGGGAAACTGGTTCTCCTCCGCTCAAAAGCGGTTCATTCCAACCACGGCTTCTCCACAGTGCCTCCTCCAGGCCTTTCAAGTCGTTTGAATTCCAATGGGTAGCAAAGAAGCCTTTTGTAGTATCTAGAGAGCCCTAAAGCTGAGGGGACTGGTAATGACATCAGGCACAGGTGGGCTCAGAGGATTTTTATCTGGTGTAGGGGGGGAAAAATCAAACCTTTCACAAGGACAGCATATACCACCAAGAGCACACTTGCCCTAAACCTTTGTTCTTCCTGTTGGCTATAGGCACAGATTTACAACCGTTTTAAATTCTGCTTCATTGTCAGGGTTGTTAATGAGGTAGGATTCAGCTCTGGAAGAGACTGATGGTGCATGTTGTGCCGTGTTCCTAAGCTTACACTGGATTCATGGAACGATAAATCCCTCCAGAAATGTTTGCATGCAGGCCTGTTATTCCCTTCTTGAGCACTGACTCTTATTTCCCAGTTCCAAGAGTCCTCCCCAAGGTGAAGCAGTCCTGAGTTGTTCTGCCTGCACAAAAAGTGAACCCCACTGTTCCCCACCATCCCTTACTGTTTCCACTGAATGTCCCTTATCGCAACTGAAATCAGAGTTCATTTTATCTTCTGCCCCTTTGACACACTTTGAATATTTTTTTTTTGGTACAGGGAATCATTGGCTCCAACGGTGACGATAATCCCAGGCCCACAGATATCTGCTGGTAAATGCAGAGCAAGTCAGAGCTCTCTAGCCCTGAATTGACAATTAAACCATCCAACCCAGAGTAGTGATGATTGCTGTCTACCAGTTCTCCAAAGGTTTTGTGACCCAGGCTGATATGGACAATCCATGCTATGACAACAAAAACCAAGTCACACTGAACCACACGATTGATAAAGAGGCGTTCGCGTCTATAGGCAGCTTCAGCAATGAGTTAGTTTCTTTGTACCAGAGAGAGCTAGACAGAGATGGGTGAACCATACCCAGCTCAATCACGGTGCAGCATGATTTTAAAAATATTATCCCCAACCCCAGGACAAACATAAACAGGGCCATTGCTCTTTTAAAATAATATATTGAATTGTGCAAATGATCACGATCCACGTCACTAAGTTCAAAGAAAGTTGTGGTACAAAGGGAAATGTAAGCCATTCACTCAGTATCTTAATGGGAAATGTAACCAGCACACTCAATATCATGATACAAATTTGTTCCCTTATAGTTTTTCCTGGAGACAATACAATGGAGAGTGTTTGCTATTCCTACAACTGCTCCTGCATGAAGGGAGACCACAAAGCATCAAAAGATGGGATGTCAGCGGACAGCTTGCAGGAGTCGGTTCTCTCCTTCCCCCATGTAGGTTCTGGGGGGTTGAACGCAGGTCACCAGACTCGGCAGCAAGTGCCTTGTCGTTTTTTGGTTTAAATCGTTGGATAGACATTGTGACCAAAAGCAATCTTGGGAAGAATAGTGTATTTGGATCATACATCCAAATCATACTTCATCATTGAGGAAACTCAAGACAAGAGCTTAAGCAGTAGCAGAAGCAGTAATCATGGACTCAGGAATCACTACCCTGCTTCCCATGGCTTACTCAAATTTCTTTCTTTCTTTCTTTCTTTCTTTCTTTCTTTCTTTCTTTCTTTCTTTCTTTCTTTCTTTCTTTCTTCCTTCCTTCCTTCCTTCCTTTCTTGCTTGCTTTTTCTTTCTTTCCTTTTCCTTTCTTTTCTTTCTTTTCTTTCTTCTTTCTTCCTTCCTTTTGCTAATAGATTGACTTTTAATACAATATAACCTGACCATAGTTTCCCCTCCCTCCACTCCTCCCAGTTCCTTCCCACCTTTCCTCCTCTCCAGATCCATTCCCTTTCTGTCTCTCATTGGAATAGAACAGACTTCTAAGAGATACCAACCAAATGGGACAAAACAAAATATACTAAGATTAAACAAAAAATTTCATATCATAGTTGAACATGACAACCATCAGGAGGAAAAGAATCCCTCCTGAGAGCAGACCAAAGAATCAGAAACCCATTTGCTTTCATAGTCAGGAGTCCCATAAACATACTAAGCCAATAGCTAATGTGTGCAGAGGAACTGGTGCACACCTCTGAAGGCTCTGCACTTTCTGCTTCAGTCTCTGCGAGTTTATATGCACCTTGCTTAATTGATGCAGAGGGCCACACCCCCTCTGAATCTTGCTATTTTTCTTCTTCCTCTTTCTTGAGATTCCCTGAGCTTTGAGGGGAGTAATTTGATGAAGACCTCCAATTTGACTCTCCTTTCCTGTAATGTCTGGCTGTGGGTCTCTGTATCTGTTCCAGCCTGCTGCAAGAGGCAGCTTTCCTAATGATGACTGGATAACATACTGTTCTCTGAGTACAGCAAAATATGATTAAGAATCATTTTTCATGAGAGTTGTTTGTTTGTTTATTTGTTTTAACCTGTCATGTTTGGTGTTTGGGTTTCTCCTAGGTCTCTGGGTTGTCTACTCTCTGGTTCTTGGTTACCCAAGCAGTTTTGGGTATGGGAGTGGGCCTTAAGTCAGATCAGACATTAGTTGGTTACTCCCCTAACCATTGTGCTACCAGTTCCTTAGCATATTGTGCAGGCAGGACAGATTATAGGTTTAGTGGCTGGGTTGGAGTCCACATTTCTCTTTCAGAAGCCTGCAGAGTGCCTTCCTGCACCACAGAGACTAGTACATAGGGTCGAAAGCTCCATGCAGACACCAGTTCCACTTCATGTTTGATGAGTTGTAAGGATGCTGTGCTTGGTAATGGGGTCTTGCTGTCAGGTTTTTGGAGGAACCCTTTGTCTTAGCATTGGCCTGAGTTGACTGGGGATTTTCTTGGGACGGCCCCCCTGCACCAACCCATACTCCCACCTGCGTAAGGGTGGCATCACTCACCATGGCCTGAATATTGCCACTTCAATCATTAATCAAGAACATACCCACAAAGGCTTGGCTATAGATTGTGTGGTAGGAGAAATCATTCAGTTAAAGTTCTCTCTTCCGAGAAAACTCTAGCTTCTGTCAAACTAGCAAAAGAAAACCAAACAAATAAAAAAATAGCCTAAGCAAAATATACTTTTATCCACTAAGCTATCTTATGATCTCTAATTATCTGTTTATTAATAACCAAATAACATATAATATTATAAAAAATGAGTTGAGTTATACATGGGGACTCCTTATAAGCTTTGTCTATAATTTAAACATTTTTGAATATTTCATCTTTCCAGATCATGGAGCTTGCCTACAGCTTCCTGGAATCCTGGGTCTACCCGACCTACACCAAGATGCTCTACTGCCATAGTCCACAGTGCTACTAGGTCATCTAGCATGCTCTCTTAAGTCCTTTGAAGGTAGGCAGGCTCACATTTCATGTTCTGACCACTGAAATGAAACCAGCAGTGATATGCACAGCTTTCAGTGCGATATTTAACAGCCACTATCAGGTGTTCCCTATAGTATTCTCCTCCACTATGGTGGCACTGGGTATACGACTGGACTAGAACCCATGAACAGAACTAGAATGGCCCTGTCTCTTAGGAATTACCATGACCTCCCACTGCCTCATGTTAGGAGAGAAATAGTCCTAATAATGATACACTTAGCTAACCAAACCTCCAGACTATTAGTACAGTGTAGCATGAATGTCCCAGAAGATCACTCGGGTACAGATATTAATCAGGTCATTAAAATGAAATTCCCTAACCTAACCTAGTCCTAGCCAGAGCAATTAGACTACAAAAGGAGGTCAAAGGTATACAAATTGGAAAGGAAGAAGTCAAAATATCACTATTTGCGGATGATATGATCATGTACTTAAGCAACCCCAAAAATTCCACCAGAGAACTCCTAAAGCTGATAAACAACTTCAGCAAAGTGACTGGATAGAAAATTAACTCAAACAAATCAGTAGCCTTCCTCTACTCAATGGATAAACAAGCTGAGAAAGAAATTAGGGAAATGACACCCTTTACAATAGTCACAAATAATATTACATACCTTTGGGTGAAAGGGCTGTATGACAAGAACTTCAAGCCTCTGAAGAAAGAAATCATAGACGATCTCAGAAGATAGAAAGATCTCCCATGCTCATGGATTGGCAGGATTAATATAGTAAAAATGGACATCTTGCTGAAAGAAATCTACAGATTCAATGCAATCCCCATCAAAATTCCAAATCAATTCTTCATAGAGCTAGAAAGAACAATCTGCAAATTCATTTGGAATAACAAAAAACCCAGGATACCAAAAACTATTCTCCACAACAAAAGATCTCTTGAGGGAATCACCATCCTTGACCTCAAGCTCTACTACAGAGCAATAGTGATAAAAACTGTATGGTATTGGTACAGAGACAGGCAAAAATATCAGTGGAATAGAATTGAAGACCCAGAAATAAACCCACACACCTACGGTCACTTGATATTTGACAAAAGAGCTAAAAACATCCGGTGGGAAAAAGACAGCATTATTAACAAATGGTGGTGGATGGAGGTTAACATGTAGAAAAATGCAAATTGACCCATTCTTATCTCCTTGTACAAAGCTCAAGTCCAAGTGGATCAAGGACCTTCAAATAAAACCATATATGCTGAGGCTTGTAGAGGAGAAAGTGGGGAAGAGCCTTGAACATGTGGGCACAGGGGAAATTTTCCTGAATAGAACACCTATGACTTATGCTCTAAGAACAAGAATCAACAAATGGGACCTCATAAAACTGCAAAGCTTCTGTAAGGCAAAGGACACTGTCAATAGGACAAAATGGCAACCAAGAGATTGGGAAAAGATCTTTGTCAATCCTACATCCGATAGAGGACTAATATCCAAGGTATACAAAGAACTCAAGAAGTTAGACTCCAGAGAGTCAAATAACCCTAATAAAAAATGGGGTATAGAGCTAAACAGAGAATTCTCAACTCAGGAAACTCGAATGGCTCTAAAGCACCTAAAGAAATCAGCATCCTTAGTTATCAGGGAAATGCAAATCAAAACAACCCTGAGATTTTACCTCACACCAGTCAGAATGGTTAAGATCAAAAACTCAGGACAGCAGATGCTGGAGAGGATGTGGAGAAAGAGGAACGCTTCTCCATTGCTGTTGGGATTGCAAGCTGGTACAACCACTCTGGAAATCAGTTTGGTGGTTCCTCAGAAAATTAGACATAGTACTACCCGAGGACCCAGCTATACCACTCCATATACCCAGATGATGCTCCAACTTGTAATAAGTACACATGCTCCACTATGTTCATAGCAGCTGGAAAGAACCCAGATGTCCTTCAACAGAGGAATGGATACAGAAAATGTGGTATATCTACACAATGGAGTACTATTCAGCTTTTAAAAACAATGAATTCATGAAATTCTTGGCAAATGGGTAGAACTAGAAAGTGTCATCCTGAGTGAGGTAACAGAATCACAAAAGAAAACACATGGTATGCACTCACTGATAAGTGGATATTAGCCCAAAAGCTCAAAATAAACATGTTACAATTCACAGACCACAGGAAGCTCAAGAAGAAGGAAGACCAAAGTGGGGGTGCTTTGGTTTTTCTGAGAAAGGGAACAAAATACTCATAGGAGCAATTATGGAGACAAAGTGTGGAGCAGAGTCTGAAGGAAAGGCCATCCAGAGACTGTCCTAGCTGGGAATTCATTCTATTAAACAGTCACCAAACCCTGGCACTATTATGGATGACAAGAAGTGCTTGCTGAAAGGAGCCTGTTATGGTTATCTCTGGAAGGGCCCTGCCAGAGCCTTACACATACAGAGACAGATGTTAGCAGCCAACCATTGGACTGAGTGCTAGGTCCCCAATGGAGGAATTGGAGGGAGGCCTGGAGGAGCTGAAGGGGTTTGCAGCCCCATGGGAAGAATGACAATGTCGGCCAACCAGACACTCCTGGGTTCCCAGGGACTAAGCCATCAACCAAGGGGCACACATGGTTCCAGTCAAAAGTGTGGCAGAGAAATGCTTTTTGGGGCATCAGTGGGAGGAGAGGTCCTTGGTTCTATAAAGGCTCAAAAGATGCCCCAACATGAGGAAATGGAGGGGGGTGGTCGGTGGGAGTGGGTTGGGTGGAGGGGCATATTCTTGGAGGCAGGGGGTGGGAAGATGGGTTGGGGGCTTTCTGGGAGGGGGAAACTGGGAAAGGGTATAATATTTGAAATGTAAATTAAGAATATATTCAATAAAAATGTGAAAAAAAGAACAAACTCGACAACATCAAAAAAATGAAATTCTCAAAAACAAAAACAAAAAGCCATCAATATAGGAAGCTCAATCCATATGGAACATGTGGTTTTCACAATGTATTTTTATTAATGGTTGAAAAAAATATATTTTAAGTAAAACAGAAATGGGGATATGATTTGATGAGAATTAGGGGAACCTGGAAGTACCTGGAAGGGGGAAAAGATGGGGTAAAAGCTTGTCTATTAAATTTCCCCAAAAAAATTTTTAAGGAAAAATTAAATTGGACTTCCCATTTAGGACTAGAATTTCTACATGTTAGGCTTGCTACCAGTTTAGAATGTTTAAGTCTTTTTAAGTACTTCTCTTGCAGTGTAGGTGTAGAGAACCGTAACATCCACTTTTGAATAGGAAAATCCTTCCCTTTGTGCGGAGTCCTAGACTTCACAGGAAGATTTAGTGTTAGGTTCCTTGTGTTTGGAGACAACTCAAGATTGTGCTCTTACCTACAGACCCTCTCAACACTGTTCTTCTTTCCATAATGAGAAAAGACTGGTAAAGTGTGTGTGTGTGTATGTGTGTGTGTGTGTGTGTGTGTATATATAAAGGCTCTATGAAAATAAAGACATAGTAATAAAATTCAGTAAACATCCAGCAATAAAACTTTGGGAAAATTCATTTTTATAACATTATTTTAAAAGGAAAAGCAATTTTAATGATCCTTGTAAACATGTTAGATATTCCTTCCACACCAATGTACATAAGGAGAAAGATAAATGTAGAGAAAGAAACAGCGGTCTGTTGAGCAGGTATAAAGCCACCATGACACGATGAATGGAAAGCCACCCTGGGCATTGAGACAATATGAATTTCTCTTCTCGCCTTCTGGAGTCAGATTAAGCAGAAGGCATTAGAATCTTAAGACAGGAGTCTTCAGTCAGACACTATTCCCAGCCACAGCTTGCCACCTTCCATGTTGTCTTCTGACATTACATCTATAGTCAGAATTGTGGGACTAAAGAGATAGCTCAGTAGGTAATAAATCTTGCTGTAAATGTTTTGGCTCCTTAGTTCACATGCCCATCACCCAGGTTAAAGATGGACATGGACACACGAGCTTCTAAAATTAGTGCTGGGCAGAGAAGAGGCCAGGGGGTCACTGAGGTTTGCTGACCTGTCAGGCAGCTCATCTAAAAAAGAAAATGGGCCAGTTCCAGGTTCAGTGAGAGATCCCGTTTCGGGGAGATATGTAGGATGGTAGAGCAGGATCCTCCTTGATGTCCTCCTCTGGCCTCCACATGTGCAAGCATGTATGTATGTGCACACATGTACTTATACACAGTCACTACACACAATGGAAGAAAGAATGACAAGGGAAGGGAGGAAGAAACAGAGAGAGAGAGAGAGAGAGAGAGAGAGAGAGAGAGAGAGAGAGAGAGAGGGGCAAGAGGGCAAGCAGCAGCCTCTCCAAACTCTTTATATCTGCTCCACCAACCAGGAAGTGCCAGTACCCACTCTAGGGACAGTCATCTCCCCATTAATCCTTCTTGGGAATGTTAGGATTGTCTTCGAAGTCCTGTCCAGGGGCACATCTCTTAATTGAGTCCAGATCCTGCCCAGTTGACAATCAAAATTAATCATTATAGAGGGAATTTTTAAATAAAGCACTGAGCTTTTATTTTATTTTTTTATTTATGTATTTTATAATAGTCTTTTAGACTGTTGTTGAGGAGCAACCATTCCTGGGACGATCTCTAACA
Source organism: Tokudaia tokunoshimensis (assembly GCA_036184795.1). Lineage (NCBI taxonomy): Eukaryota > Metazoa > Chordata > Mammalia > Rodentia > Muridae > Tokudaia > Tokudaia tokunoshimensis. The sequence goes on along the minus strand of BTHU01000003.1, from coordinate 11,430,856 downwards.
GCCCACATCTCCAGTGGGAAAAGACAGTTGGGTGACTACTCAGCTCCTATTGCCCAAGCCAAGCTAATCCCGCCCATTTCATGATGTATGCACGTCCCGCCTCCACTGGTTCCATTTCTGTAAGGACCCTAATATGTACTGCAAAGGCTGAACCAAAAGAGACCACAGCCTCTGACTTAATTTCCACAGGAGCATATTTTATTTATGTGTATTATATATGTACACACTTACATTACTTATTTCTCTCCTCTCATTTAAATGAGCCTGACACACTCTCCCTTTGGCTTCATCACAGCAGCACAGTCACCGCTGTGTTTACTTGACACAAAGGGAGGAAGAGAAACTGAGTTCTTATCGTTCAGAAGGATTCTAACATGTCAGCATGGCTGGTGTTGGAGAAGATATGAGAATGGAACAGAAATTTTTTTTCCCCCAAAGGAAGAAAAACGCCTTTCAATGGGGCTAAAGATTAAGAACCAATACTTCTAAAGACATGGACTATAGAGCTATAAAGAAATGTACATACAGCAAACTTCTTGTAGATTTATGAAGGTTAATTGTATTTATACACTGATTATGGGAATGTGATTTATCTTTGTTACTTAAAGTAATTATGAATAAAGTATAGCAAGGGAGAATATGAACTGATGACCCAGGGCAATAGAAAGGAAATGGTGACAGGATATTCAAAAGCTTAAATGTTTACAATAAAATTTATTTTCCTCAGCACCCTAAACCCCTTAAAAATAACCAAATGGTATTTTTTCTTCTCCTGAAAAATCCACTTAGAATTGAATGCATAACACCTAGGACTCCCAATGAGATCATCTCTTCTTTTGAAAACTGCCTCCTGTACTGTAAATAGTCAGGTCCTGATGCTACATCTGGGTTTATAATCTTCAACAACACACTTCTGATTACTTACAGGGAAATCGTTCTCCACAATGATGCCTGACACCTCTCCCTCTAATCTTCGCTTCTGCAGCACTTAGGTCCAGAGCCTTGGTGTCCTTACAGCAGATGCTCACTGAATGACATTGACTCCTTACCTTGAGCAGAGAGAGACCAAATGAGGCTCTGTAACTGCACAAGGCACTACAGAGAATGTATTTCTGGGAGCTAGACACAGAAGGCAACAGGGAATGGAGAGCCAGGAAACTAGCATGACTTACCAAGACTATAAGAATGCCCTACAAAAGAGGCTGTAGATTTCTAGATGTTCAAGGGTTTGAAACAGCAGGATACGGCCTGAGGAGACAGGAAATGCAAATGTTGCTGCTCATTGCCCTTTCAGTATCTGACATGATCAGAACCCTGTCACGTATTAATAATGGACAGTCACTAGACAGTCAGTTGAGAATGTGTTCATTATGAGATGCTGATGTGTTTAAATGTCTTAAATACTATGCTCTGTTTATCCTGGTGGAGAATTCTGTCAATATGGCTGGACCAAAAGATATTCAGGGAGGCTTTTTCTGGGAGGTGACTTGGATTAGATGAACAATAGTACATTGAGTAAAGCATACTGCCCTCTGCAATGTTAGTGGCCCTATACAATTAGTAGAAGGTTGAAAGCCTGATTAAAATACAAGGTTGACTCTTCTCCCACTTACCAGAGAACCTTCCCTGCCTTCCAGCTAACAGGCTGCTTTCCTTGCCTTTGGGCTTGAACTGAAACATCAGCTCCTCTAGGGTCATGTGCTTGACCCTTCAGTTTAGACCCACATCATCTGTTCTTATTCCCAGGACTCCAGAAAAGACTAGAACTTGACGAGAGAGAGAGAGAGAGAGAGAGAGAGAGAGAGAGAGAGAGAGAGAGAGAGAGAGAGAGAGAGAGAGAGCTCTGATTAGTGCAGTCAATTTTGCACAGAGAAAAGAGCTAGTTTTTTCAGTTTCTTTAGTTTGCTAACAGTAGCTGAACACAAAACTGATGTCACTGAGGGGTCAGTCAATTTAGAAAAACACAATCATCAATTCTTGGCTATATAAAATGGGGTAGTAAGTTTAAAGGCCAAACAACCTGTGTTCAAAGAATATCAGAATTTGTTCTAATTTACAAATTTCAGTGGATGTTAGAACTCAAATCGAAAAATCATGTATTTCTCAATTTAAACTTAGCCTCTATTGTTAATTTCTCAACTTCTTAGAAACCCCCAGAGAGTTACTTAGGTAATAGCATTTCTAAATGCACATGAACAGAAGAATAAAAACTAAACTATTATGACTATGGGAAGAGATAACTGTCTTTACATTTCTATGCATTACTCCCGATATTGTTCACAATGATCAGAGTCCACAAACTGAATGCAATGTATTCTCTGAGATACTATAACTAAGCTCAAGAAATCTTGAATTTAAGCTCAACCTTTAAAAGAAAGACAGAAAGAAAGACAGAAAGAAAGAAAGAAAGAAAGAAAGAAAGAAAGAAAGAAAGAAAGAAAGAAAGAAAGAAAGAAAGGAGAGAGGGAGGGAGGGAGGGAGGGAGGGAGGGCGGGAGGAAGAAATGGGTTTGGAGAGATTGTTCAGATGGTAAAGTGCTTGCAACATAATGATGAGAACCTGAGTTCAGGTCTCTAGTACCTTTGTGAGAAGCCAGACAGAGCAGTGCTCCCTGTGACCCCCATGCTGGGAACTGGGTAGACACACATGAGTCCTGCTAGACTGCCAGTCGGCAAGTCTATCCAAAATGTCAGACTTTAATCTCAGCTGGAAACTCTGTCTCAAAATGATAATAATTATGTAGAATACAACATACAAAAGATACCAAAAGTTGAACATGCAAACACACACACATACACACACACACACACACACACACACACCAAACCAAACCATGTAAGACACACATCCAATAAGTGAAATGGCACACAAGACACATCAGACATGCATACTTGAATACTGCAGCTGTTACTAACATAAAACATGCATAAGTGACTAAATGTCAATATTTATCACGCACATTTATCAAAAATTTCATTTGCAGAAATATAAAGGTTTCTCTTTTTTTAAAAAAAAAAAAGCATGGAGGCACAAGAAGGATAAATCTAACAGCACTACACAGCCCACTGTTTGGAAACGAAGACAATTTTCAACAGTTGATCAAGTATCAGAAATATCATGTACTGAATGAAAGGCTCACAATGGATAGGCCCATTTAGGTACCTAAATGTCACAGACAATGGGACGGCAGAATATCAAAGATAGGATGACCCGACTTGTGATCTGAAAGCACTTCTCCAAAGGGTGTTCGCTGAGTCCATGGATTTCACCAGTTGCTGGACCTAAAGATGCCAAGAAGCCGCAAAGACTGAGTATATGTAACTGAGCAGACCTGGATTAACCAAGGCAAGCGTTTAGCTTTTCGATAGGCTCATCAAAAAGCAAGACAACTCTTCCTGTTCAAACAACTTTCATTATCATGTCTGGTCCTGTGTTTAGAACTTCAAGTTCCAAGAGAGCCTGTACAAATTTTCTAAGTTCCCACAACAGCATGACTAGGTCCTTAAAAGGTTTGCAAGTCTGAATTTGTAACTTTTGGATGTGTTCCTGCCCTTGCTCAGTAACTGTCAATCTCACAGTTAATCTTCTTCACAAGGTCCGCTCCATTCAAATCAATCCCGAGGTGACCTCTGTCATTAGAAATAGCAAATGAGACTAGACACTCTACAAACCTTAGAAGCAAAATCAGTTTTTTTAATGCTCGTATTTATTTATCTCATTTTAAACAGGCATCATTTACTACAGATATAATTATTATAATTAATTCATATGAACCAAACCCTGAAACCAATTCTGAACACAAAAAGAAAGTCCATTGGGGCAATTCAAGGCAAAAGAGAATACTAGTGGGTGATGGAATTCTACCCGTCTTGGGAGAGCCTCTATCACTCCACTGCATACAAATGATTTTGTACTGACATAAATATATTACATGTGGCATATAAGTAAGATAACATTCAAATTTTTGAGGAATTTGAAATTTAACATAAACTAATAGCAATCTCATGTTACATATTAATTGTATCTAACATCAAGTTAATAATTAATGAACAGATTAATTCTAACTATATGTGACTTAAATTATACTTCATTATATATTGTTATACACATGTTATATAAAGATAAAATTTGAATTAATGTTTTAGAAATTTAAAAACCTTATTTGATTTGTTTTCTTGAATTTCTTGACTTACTTTCTTGACTTTCTTGATTTTACTTTCTTGACCCATTTGGTCTACCCATGGTGAATTTTATGACTTCCCATTCTTAGATTTTAAAAGCTAGTGTTTAGAGAAAAGCTGAAAGATGATTGGGCCTGGGGAAACTTTTATTCTCCTACTTGTTTTCCCCACGGTAATTACAAGATCAAACAAATTTAAGTAGTCATAAGGAACTAGGTTTAAGAATCAAAGAATAAGACACATGCCTTTAATCCCAGTACTCAGAAGGCAGAAGCAGATGGATCTCTATGAGTTCAAAGCCAGTTTGAGATACACAGGGAGATCCTATCTAAAAAAAAAAAAAAAAATCAAAGAATAAAATTTCAACCTTACCATCCTTTCTCTATGCAAACATGCAACCCTCAAATTAAAATGTTACAGAAACAGAAATAATGGAAGAGTTTTACATGTAAAAGACCAAGCTCAGAATGATATTGTAGAAGTCCATGGAAGGAGACCATGGCTTCCTACCACTCTCTCTATTTTCAGTATTATTAGTCACTCACTAACACAATTTAATCTCGTTCAGTCCCTGGCAACTACTGAAAGCCAATGACAACTCTTATAAAACATATCTATCTACATATCATTTTATAGAACCAAAGAAAATGACCCTGGGCATGGTGAGAGGAAAATTGAAACTGCAGTCATGGCTACGGATTAGGTGGGATTCTATTACAGTTGTTTAGTAATCAAGAAGGCTTGGTATAGCTTCTCAAACTGGTCATACTAGCACTAGGGAGACTGAGACAGGAGGTTTATGCATTGAGGTCATCCAGGGCTAAGTAGCTAATCCAGGATTAGCATGGGCTACCTAGGGGGAAGTCTCCAAAAATTTGAAAATTATTATTTAGCTCTCAGAGTTTGAAGTGCAAAATGGATTCCCACTGGGTGCTAACAAGGCTGACTTTCTACCTGCTTCTTGGAGATTTCCTCTGCTTGTTTTCTTCACACCCCAGAGGCTGCTAATAGTCTCTTGTCTACTGCCCCTTTCTACCTTCCAAGCTGACCACAGTGGACGAGTTTTTCACATCTCCTTACCAATACTCTCACACTGACTTACCAACACACAGACCTTAGTGGTTAGGTTCGGATCCACTAGATAACCCAGTATGTTAGTTAGAGCTTGATTCCATCAGCTACCACAACCATTCTTTGCTATGGAACTTCATGTTCACAAGTTTCAAGGGGTAGAATGTGGACATCTTTTAGAGAGATAGTCTGTCTACTACACAGATGTTAATATCCTGTGACTATCTTGGAGTATCTGGTAAGTCTGATGTAGTCAATTTGTGTCTGATGAAGTAATAGATCAGAGACTGGCAATGTCAGACACAGGAAAAACTCATACTCAATAAACGTTGCTGTTTTATTTTTTTAATTCGAACAAACCTAGGACTGAAGGCATCATTAAGGAAGTCTGCAAGCCTGGAGAGGACCCTCACCAACAGTCTACAAAGAAGAAGGACTTCAGTCCCAGAGTCTCAAGGACCAGCAATTGAAGCAAGACCCCAAAAGGAACCCAGACTAAACAACACTAATTTTTAACCCAGCAAGACTGCACCTTTGTTTGACTAAAGACTTAACAGTACATTGTTGTAGGTGGCTAAATTTGTGGTTATTTATGGCACCAATAGAAAGACAGCGGAGGCAACAGTCAGTGTTGCCTAATGGGTTCTACAGAGCTGTCTTAGGAATTCTGAGTAGGTTGCTCATGGTTTAATCCGTCAACAAGTTCACATGAGGTACCATATTAATATATAACATGATTGCTTAGCCCTATGATGTCTTCCTCTAGTCATGAGTTTTTTTGGCAACATGCTGATGACTCTAATTTCTACTGTCTCCCTTCAGAGCATATATTCTTCTATCTAATAGATATATATTAATCACTCAGTACAGAACGCATTTCCCTGCATATTAGAGAACTAAATATGGATAGCGCACAATTCTCCTAGTTCCTATGGCTCACTATACAATGATAGAGTTTGAAATATATTTTTACTAATTGCACAAATTAGTTGTCTTAGTTGCTGGAACAAATACCATGAACTCAGTGGTTTATACATAAATGTATTACTTGGTCTGGAAAAATGTCTAAGCACAAAAATAGCCCTTTCCCCTGAGCCTGATGACCTATGTGTTCCATCCCTGGGGGCCCATGTGGCCAATGAGAGACCAACTCTTAACGTTGTCCTCTGAATTCCATGTGGATGCTTCAGCATGCACAAGAAAGCATACTTACATGCACACACACACAAACACACACAACTAGATAACCAATGAAATGTAATAATATTTTAAAAGAAATGTATTCCCCAGGGTATTAAAGATGGAACTCGAATATCAAGGTACCCACAACATTAAGTTCTGGTGGTTTTTCTCTTTTGAACAAGATTGCCAGCTTTTCATTACTTTTGATGAGGCTGACAGGATGAGACCATTTTAAGGCCCTTTTGTAAGAGCATGAATACTGTTCATGAGGACTCCTCCCCTAGGACCTACCAATCTTCCCAATGTCCATCTCCTAATCCCATCACCATTGATTGTATGTGTTGTTCTGAGACAGGGGATACCCGGGGCTTGCTGATCAGACAGAACATTCTACTTGGCAAATTCCTGGCCAGTAAAGAGGCCTGGTCTCAAAAGCACAGTGGACAGCCCCTGAGGAACCACATCGAAGGTTGACTTCTGACCTCCACATGCATGTGCAGCCTGTACACATTTGTGTACCCTCACTCACACATACAAATGGATGCTTCAAAAATATAGACAAAGATTATTTGTAAAATAAAATCACAAAGGAAACAAGCAACATTTCTTGTTTTCATCCAGAAACAGACTCATGAGTCAGGATACACTTTTGCCAGGGCTTAGAGTCTCTGAATGTTAAAGTGGCTGTATCAAGAAAAATACGACTATCACAATAGGGAACCTAGAAGACCCTAGCCACAGCCGCTGTCCTCAGATAACTACATAGGGTAACTCTGTGTGGTACACAGAGAGAGGATAGATCACATCAGTGGCATTCTTAGCAATTTTACCTTAATCTAGTGATGAAAACCAGACACCAGAAGGAAAAAAAAACATACAAATGTTTCTAAGACATTGATGCATTCTCCAAAAACCTAACCTTCACTTCAGAACAGTGACAAAGATCATGAAAGGTAGAGGAATTTTAATTTAGCAACGTGGCTCCTCCGGCAAGGAATCACATTCAAAGACCATCTAGGTCCTCATGGTCCCGCTGGAATGCACACATACCCTGGATTGAACAGTATGATCTGGATGGAATATAGACATGCCCTTAGTTCCCACCTTTAATCCCTAACAATGAAGCTAAAACTAGTCTGGAGAGGGAAAGCATGTATAAGAAGCCATATTGGAAAGTAATAAATAATTGAGGAACAGCCAAAGTGATCACTCAGAGAAAGATTTGACAGAATAAGCCAGAGATAGGATATGCCAACTCACATGAGAACAGCACAGGAAAGAGATATGACTTCAGACAGCAGCACAGGGACTGGGGTGGGGGCAGTTGAGTTAGTTCAGTTTAGTTGAATTCAGGCAATGCAACTGAGTTCAGTTAAGTTTGTTCATGAGTTCTGTGCTGTTTGTGCAGTTCAGTGCAGGTTAACAAAGACAGTTGAAGCCAGAGAATAAGACAGAGTCAGATTAGGACAGATTGCTAGAGTTAGTTTGAGGCCAAACAGAGAAATTCAGTGAGAAGCCTAGAGAAGTGAAATTGAGTCAGTCAGCTTGGAGAGGAGTTCGAGCCAGAACAGATGAGTTGAACTAGCCTGCCAGAGTCCAGAAAGATTGGGAAAGAGCTTATTCAGCAAGTAGCCTCCTGTACAACAATTATATCTGGCGAGTAAAAGATACTTTTACAATGAGAGACTAAGAAGGACTGAGGTCCAACCTTTGAGAGGAGCAATTCAGAAGAAATAAGAACAATGAAGATTACAGGATGAGATCTTGGAACACAAAACAAATAAGACGTGGGAAAACTCTTGTGTTTGACTATTGCTGAACTTAAAGTCATTCCTAGGAATTACAAATCACTTAACTTTCATCCTAGGTTGATTTTATGTTAGTGTGTTAAAATAGTGATCAAAACCAACTGGAGGAGAAAAGGGTTGACTTTAACTTACAGGTTATAATCCATCATCAAGTGAAGTAAGGGTAGGAACTGAAGTAGGATTTCTTGGAGGCAGGAACTGGAGCAGAGTTTGTGGAGGAGCACTGTTTACTGACTTACTCTTCTGTCTTGTATAGATTGATTTCTTATTGCCCAGCACAGACACCACTGACCATGGGCTAGACTCTGCCACATCAATCATTAATAAAGAAAATGCCTGGCAGACCTACCTACAGGCCAGTCTAATAGAGGCAATTCTTCAGTTGAGGCTCCTTCTCCCCAGTGATAAGTTGAGAAAACCTCACCAGCTCAATGGTATCAGAGCCATGAGTTTACTGTTCTAGAGTCAGTATCATTTGGAAAAATAAAGCCCATAAATGAAATGAACATGCTATAACCAACTTTATTCAATGCATCAGACAATGCATAATTTGGGAGTAAAAAGAACTCGTGAGTGACGTGCCCAATTACAAGGGCAAGTTGCATGTGGCAAGCAAGCCTCATGTGTAAAAAACATGTTTTCTCATAGAGCCATATAAACAAATCACCAATTATAATGAATATCCTGAAGTAAACTCACTCCTATCCACTACACCTTGGAGGAACAGTATACATTCCAAGAACAATTCTGTGTTTAAAAAAAACAAAAAACAAAAACCTGAGGTCAGAAGACTCTTGTTTTCTTGGAACATTCTCACACCCACTCAGGAGTCTCCTCACAAGGTTTCATTCTCCTGCTGTGCTCTGATAGCCATGTAAAGTTTCTATGCTTGCTTCTTGTCCAGAAGGAATGTAAGATGTTAGGAGATGTGGAATGAAGTGAGCTGTTGGCACAGTTTGCGCACATGACCTTATACAGCTAGGATCATTTAAAAACAAACCTCACTTTCTGTAATTGCAAAATAGCAATGAGAGGAGTAAGAAGGCTGAGGCAGGAGGATTTCTTTGGGTTCAAGACAATTCTGGAGGTATGTAGTGAGTTGTAGAGCAACCTGAGCCACAGAATAAAACCCTCTCTCAAAGAAAGGAAGAGGAGGAGGAGGAAGAGGAAGAAGGAGGAGGAGAAGGAAGGAGGAGTCGTCAGGGAGAAGGAAGGGGGAGGAAGGAAAACTATCTTTAAAATCATCATGTCTAGAGCTAGAGGCTTCCAGGTAGGTCTCTATTGAGCCATTCTCACTTGTATTATCACAGACATGTCTGAGTGTCTGAAAATTTTCTCTCCAAAGTGGCCAATTAGAGACAAGAGGGAAGCCCAGGCATGAGGCTGGCACACAGTTCTGATTGAGTGGAGTGAGGGAAGCTGGGCACTGAATTGATACAGGCCCGCTAATTTCACTCAGACCACCTGCCTGCTTCAGATACAAGCCAGTGACCTAAACATGATGGGCTATTACCATCCCTCTGCTGGCATCCCGAAATGACTGCAGAGGGGACACATTTGGAAACGCAGAAAGCTGCAAGTGGCAGGAGAGCAACAGCGAAGAGGTGATTTTGCAGGAGCATTCTGAAACCCTTTAACACACACACACACACACACACACACACACACACACACACACACACACATATGCGTGCTCGATCATGTGGGAATGCACACATATCATACACCCTCCACATGCACAAAGTCACCAGGCGCTCTGCTGTATGAATTAAAAGGACTAATCACCCAAAATAAAACTTTTTCTTAATAAGTTGTGACAATGTGGAGCATTATCAAGGGGTGGGGCTCCTCTCAGCAGACCTTTTCATCATATTTCCTGAGGCACTGGAGTGACTTCTGAATATAACAATTACTTTCTAGTTTGCTCTTTTCCTGTCAAACAGGCGTGAAGCTGCCTTGTTTCTCCTCCGAGGCTGTTCATATTATATGGAGTGAAAGAAAGGAAGGAAAGTGCTGTGATCCTGGAACCAGGATCGGACAAACAAGAACAGGAGCTCCCATACCAAAGCTCAGGCGCTTCACAGAGTCTCTGTTTTCTCTCTTCTTTCGTTTCTCATGCATTCACAATATTATAAAGAGAAATCTATCTCTCTCTCCTTTTATTTTTAAATTACTGTCATTGTCCCCTGTGTGCGCACCAGCAGTTTACACTGGATCAGATGATAATACACCAGTAAGTTTGATATTTTAATGGCTATAATAGCTGTAATAAAGAAACCAGATAGTCATATGCAGAACATACATTCTCTTTCGACGCTAACAGCAAACCGAATTATAGCAGACTACGTAGTTCTACACAAGCAAGTTCTATATCCATTTGGCATTGAAAGTGGCTGTAGAGACAACACTGAGACAAGCGGAGGAGGCTACTGAGATGTCCAAGGAATGGGCCATGTGCTGCTTTTCTCTGAGGCCACACCCTCCATATGCTCAATTCTTTTTCTCAGTCTCTCAGGCTCATCCTTTAGGATGGTTTACCCTCAAAATCCTCACACTGCTATCTCTGGCTGTACCAAATCCTAGAAGCTAGGGCCACATTTTATTTTATTTTATTTTATTTTTTTACTGAAAAAGGGTTTTTGTTTTTCCTTACATAATATATCCTGATTTTGGTTTTCTTTCCATCTACTGCTCCCAGCTCCTTCCCATCTCCTCTCCCATCCAAATCACCCCTTTCTGTTTCTCATTAAAATACAAACAGGTTTCTACAGTTGATACAATAAGTCAAAACAAAATCCAGTACACTGGAATTAGACACAACAAACCAGGAAAAGTGCCCCAAGAGATCCACTCATGGGCACATCCCAGAATCCCGTAAAAACGCTAAACTGAAAGCCATAATATATATGCAAAGGACCTGTAGGATATAAAGAAAGAATGAAAAATATAAATAAAATTACAATAAAGAAAAGATAAACCCACAACTAAAACTAGAGCCTCAAAATGACATCATGCCATTGGGTTCATTTCCTTTAAGCCATCCACTGCCGAGTTTGCAGTCTACCCTGAAGAATAGTCTGTTTTCCCAGCGAGACCCCCTTGGAGGAAGTTAAATTTCTATTTGCAAATTGTTATCACTTGGAGATAGCTTTGCAGTTAGGGTTGGGGGCATAGTCCACTTCTCCTTTCAGCTCTAGGACCCCATCTGGGGTAGGCAGGACCACAATTTTAATATGCATAGAATTTCACATGGTTGATGAATGATTCCAGCATGGGTAAACAGCAGGAAGGGGCAGGATGGAAAACTTTCTTGTTCATTCTCCCACTTGGAGGTGGTTACTTTTTAAGTGACTGGTACTGGACACCGTAGGAGTGCCTCTTTTCATACACCCTAAAGCACTCCACTGGCCCCAGGAGTCACTAAGGCTAGTGGGTTTTAATAGTTATAGATCTTAAATGGAGGGTTAGAAAGTGTTTCTTTTCATTACAATTACAACAAGGAATTAACCCCAAGGGTATCCACTTAATTTCATAATATATAGACTGGAACGTTAATGTGACTCCTCTACAGTGTAATAAAGAAGCAACTGGCCCTTCTCTCCACAGGGTAGATTTCTGTAAAATGTATCACGCGTGCGTGTACACACACACACACACACACACGCACACACACACACACAAACACACACACACACACATACACACACACATTAAATGAAGATGATTTAAAGTTAATAAGCTCTATAATGTGACCACCTTGGGTGCCTGATGTGAACCTCTCTGCACAGGCCTTAAGCCTGGTGTGAGAGACCCTTCACGTGCACTGAGCCCTCAGACTTCTTCTTGGAGTGGGAGCTTACTCCCAGCACTTGTCTCTGCATCCCTTCAGTGACACAGAGAGAAGGAAAGATCATTTACAATTAAGCCCAGCAAGTCCCCAGGATGACAGAGAGGCATGGAGTTGGTCTTGTTAGTTGTCTCAGTGCTGAGACGAGACCAGCAGTGCATGCCGGCCAAGACTGGCCATGTGACCCTAACTCTGCACTGTGCTACAGAGCTCTTCTTACTTGTGGGAACTCACTTCACAGTGACAGGAACCCGGGGCAGCACCAGGGTTAAGGTTGCCATCTCCAGGCTCCAAGCGTCTGAAGCCACTTCCTGGCAACGATTTGATAGCCATGTTTCCTCCCGTTAGCGCCGGCCATTAGAGGCATTTTTATTTCCCAGTGCTTTCATGATGTTGGATCAAGGTCTATAGGACAAATGAGAGGAAGAACACTATTTCAGAAACACAGCTTCAGACAGAGGTGGTCTAGGGATATCAGGAGAGGCGAACAGCAATTCAATAAAGCACAACCCTTCCAGAAGAAGGTTGTTCCTGTGTATTAGACATTTCTAACATCGCTGTAACATTTGACCTGCTCCAGGCCTCCTGCCAGCCATACCCTGGGACTCATTTCTTCCTTGCTGCTGAAAGTGTCAGTGAAGTAGAAATCTGCAGACTTTCCAGTCAACTGGGGGAAAACTAATGATCCAAAGAGAAGAAATAGCCGGTCCCCCCAACTCATTTGTTCACATCTATCATGCAGATCACTTTTCCAGAGTCAGATAAGGTTGTGTATAAAAGCCACAAAAGAGCCCTGGCTTCACTGAAAAGTGCCCTTTTATAAATCAGAGTTCCCAGCCTCCCTCCTGAGATAGGAAGCAGCGGCTTGAAGCAGATGTCAAGAGGACTGTAACAGCGTCAGAGACGGGGAGTCTCTAGGGAGGACCAGGGCAGACACATATCCTGAGAGAAAGCTGAGAAAGTTCAGAGTCTTCTCTGACCAACTCAAAGCTACAGAAACCATCTCTGGGAGAGGTTGGTATTGTTCTCAAGGCCCAAGCAGCACAAAGAGAAGGGACAAAGGACAGAAGGAGGACTATATCGAAAACCAGTAAGGCAGCCATGTGTGTGGCTTAGCAACTGAGCCTCTAGCCAGTCAAGGAACCATATCTTTGCAATTGCAGGAGCCCTTCAGGAGAGAAACCCAAGCAATAAATATGTGGCTCATTGGCCATACTGCCTTCTTCCTTCCTTATTAATCTTCATAAAATACCATGACTCTAAAGAGTCAGATCCATGAGCCTACAAAACTTTGACTCATTAGAAATAGTGCTCATTTCAAAATAACTCTTAAAGTCTCCTTCCCCAATGGCTTTGTGGTTTTTTGATAGGCTCATGACTCGTGGGACTTTAAGTATTTAAAACACATACACACACATCTACTTGTTTTGGTTTCTCTAAGTCTGACACACCCAAACTGGCTGTTGCCTTTAGCAATTATAATTTAAAAAAATGAGCTCACTTGTGTAGAAATTTCTCCTCTCTTTCTTTAAATCTTCTTGTTCTGAAAACTGTCAGTAGTCCTTATCTTATTTATATATTAACTAGAAATGAGAACAAAACAATCTTCTAATTATAATTACATGAGACATACACCATACAGTGTCGATTTTCTGAATCTTCCCTTGGCATTATCAAATTGACTATCATATCAAATATCAGCTTATCTAATAACAAGCAATTTTATCTTCATAATCAACCCAGAGAACATCTAAATTTGGTATACCAGACAATTTGTCTCTGGTGTATTATTTTAAGAGGTGTTTAGCTATACTAATCTGAAATAGCAAATTTTCACATTGTTCAAGTAGCATATGACTTTAGCTTGCTGGTATTTTATCATGACAAAGGGGCTCAAATATATTTGTATCAAATCATACTGGGTAAAATTTCTCAAATATCTACTACTGTTTATTTTGTTTATACACTGTTTGCTTTTTCAGTCTTCTTAGACACGTTAATCTTTTTGATATCTGATAAAACATCACACCATTTGATGTGCTCAATTTCACTTTGTTGTTGGAGGATAGCCTACATTCTGCCAAAATGTGAATTTAATAATTCTTGAATGATAGAAATGTATGCTATTTCATAAATAAATTAGACAAAACCATGCTTCACCCATTACTTTCCTCCATGATAGAAGCTACTTCAAAAATGAGATTCACACAATGCATATATGTACCTCAAAAAGATCTTTCTAGATATCAGCATTGGTAGATTACCAAAGGAGAATAAAAGTCTTTTTTTTTCCTACTACTGTGGATTCTGCACTACTGTGCAAATCAGAAGTAGTCCCCTAATAACTACTTGAAGTGTTGCCAATGCTGCCCAATGACCCTGGAGACAGTGACCCAAAACCGAGAGTAGCCATTTCTCTCAGAAAACCACTTCTTCTTTCACAGTTCTCTTCTAGTCAATGGAACAAGTTGTTTCTAAGGCTGCAATATTTTTGCTGTTATTGTATGTTTCGGTTTTGGGTCTTTGTGGAGTTATTCTGTGGTTTGTTTTATTTTTTCCAGAGAGGCTTTCTTTCTCTATCCCGGCCTTACTACTGTTTCCATTGAGACAAGTCAAATACACAGACAGACCCTTAGATAAGAGTCTTGGTCTCTGGACTAGAAAGAGAGGTTAAAGAGTCTTGATGAAGAAGAGGTATTGAAGTCTATGAAGTTACCTAAGTGGTTAAGGAAGGTGGAGAAGAGGAAAAGGGAGGAAAGCTGGGTCCAAGGGAAGGGCAGAGTTCAAGGCCAGTGCTGCCCAATGCTCTAACCAAAGCAGATACTTCAAAGACTATGGTCATCAACTCTGTCAATACTCCTGCTGGCTCAAGGTTATAAAACTAGCCAGCAACTTGATCAGTATTGCAGCTGTCAGGGACCTTGATAAGAGAGTTTCTGGGAGGGGGAGGGGGAAAGCTTGGTTGGCCTGCCTCCGAAAGAGAAAGACAACAGAAAAAGACAAGAAAATCCCAATGTGAAAAAAAGCAGAGGTTAATTGATGTTGTGCCCTGAGAACGTTTTGGTGTGGATGGGATAGGGTGTGTGTGTGTGTGTGTGTGTGTGTGTGTGTGTGTGTGTGTGTGCATGCGTGTGTGTGTGGTGTGTGTGTGTATGTGTGTGTATGTGTGTGTGTTAGATGTGTGCACATGTGTATGCACTCGTGTGTTAGTGTGCTTTTGTCTGTGTACAGTGAGGTTCAAAGAAAATGTCAATGACCTCTACCACTCTCCCCCATATTCCTTGTAGACAGGACCTCTTATTAGATAGGCTCTTGTCCAGCAAGTCCCAGAGATCCTCCTGTCTCTGCCTTCAGAGGTCAGAAGAATCCCAGATGCCTTGGAACTGGAATTATAGGTGGTTGTGAGCTACCTTGTAGGTAGACCTTCTGCAAGAGCAGGAAGTGCTCCAAACCACTGAGCACTTTGCTTCTTGAGTACCTTTCAATGATAGAAACAGTCTGTTTACTTATAAAAGTGAAAACTCTGGTTTTGCAGGAAAATAGGGAGAGAATCAGGTGTCGACAAGTGTAGGAAGTTTACCAATGGCACTGACTGGAGGTAGAGCTGCTAAGGTATACAGCCTGCTTCTATCAGTGGAGCCAGTTCTCAGAAAGAGTCCTTGACCCTGCAATCCAAGGGTCTCCCCCATGGGCAGAGTCTTCTGCAGACCTTCTTGACTCTTATTTTGGCATTACATACTGTTACCTGGCTCCAGCATTTATCACCCAATTGACAGCACAGACCCGGCTTTTCTTTTCTAGTGCTATAACCTAAATTCCCCGAATGGAAAGCAGAGGACTACAGAGAGTAAGCTCCGTGCACAAATGTTGAACAAGCAAACGATGGAAGTTCCAAAAAGCTGATATTTTCTAGACCCCAGATGTTTCAAAATGTGCCATTATCATTATCAAGCTTATTTTTCTTGAAAAACAAAACAAAACAAAAAAAACAAACAAACAAACAAAAAAAAACCCATGTGTCACTCCGTCTTCTGGCAGTTGGGCCTGTAGTAGTTGGCTCTTGAGAGTTTGTGACAATGACACTCCTGGGCACGCTACAAGCTGCAGACTGAGAGCATTAACGATGAGCAGGCAAGGCCAAGACAAAGGCTGCCACTCACCCTACGAGGCCCTGCACTGTGTGTGCAAATGGTGGTACAGAGAAAGGACCATTTGTTTAACAAACATCCAAGATTTAAAACCATAAAAAGGAAAAGAATTATCCTTGGATGTTTGCCTAGCACACGAGATTTGTCTTCTATAATTTTTGCTGCTTTCTACCAAATCACTTGAGAGCTCAGTTAATATTTCTGTACTAGTTTTCCACTGGGCTGTAAAGTGAAACTCGGAGAGATTAAGCTCTCTCCACAAGGGCAGTTATCTGCAGCTGCTGAGCGAGGGCTCACAATCATGCTGCCTGTTTTTCTTAGCCTGGCTAAGCCGACTAGCCTTCCAAGAAAATGAAGGGTTCGAGGGGTAAGAGAAACTCACTGGCCACTGTAGATAATACTGATTTTAATTCTCTGGGCTGACTTGTATTGATTTGTGCCAAGAATATTTATAAAAGTAAAAATAGTTCATTCATGAATATCGAGTCTAAACCCTGCTAGCATACTTATGCCCTGATTGAGTGACATCAAAAAGCACACATTGTCCAGTGGCCTTGGACTTAACCCTTGTGACAGCAGTGAGACAGAAGGACTCCATGCTCACACTTCAAAATCTTTTCAGCTTACCTTTCGAAGGTCAACTGGTCACCCCTGCCAATCAGAAACAAAGCAATGGAAGGAACTTGGGAACTGGCAAAACAGAGATATTCTCCTGGGGAGAAGGCCACTGCGTTGACTAAAGTAGGGTGTCACCTTCTTGCTAAAGTTTTCTGAGTTTGAGTAGTGAGCAAGTTTTGTTTTAAAGCTGGTCATTCTTTTAAGATTGCGTTCCCAATTGAGAAATAACATTCCATTCTTCTCCATCTCCAGCGAAGGGGAATTTCACACCCCAGTTCCAAACCACATAGTAAAATATTAACATTCTGCGTGGGGTGTAGAATGACTCTCATAATCTCCTCTGCACCGTGCAAAGACTTTTGCAAGAATGAGTATAAAGTGATATTGTTTGGTTACGTCCTCAGATGAGGTAAGTGCTGGGCAGCCAAAGAGGAGACTAGAAGATCATCTTACCTGTGAGGTGCAAGGATGTGTGAGCCCTTCACGCCAGCTCCGTCCACTTTGCCCTCTCCCTCCCTCCTTCCTTCCTTGTGTTCTCTCTGAAAATTTCTCTGCCCTGTTTACTGCCAATCTTGTCCTTCGAAAACAACTGAGCTAGGTTCTTGTCATTAACAATAACATCCCCCAGGAGATGTGGTAAGCAACTCAGCCTACTTCACCTTTCACAGCAGGGTGGAAACATGAAGACAAAACTATACCTGCTAAATAATATTGAAAAGAAAACAAAACTAAGACATGTATTTCAAATTAAAAGTAAATTCAAGTTTATTTCCTGTAGGACACGGAATGATATATATTCCAAAGTACACTGGACACACAAGGGGTTATTTTTAAAATTCACTGTTAAGCAAAAAATAAGCTATAGAATAGCATAACCACATGTGCATATATATATATATATATATATATATATATATAATTTTAAAATAACTTAAGACTTTTACTTTTATCGTTTGTTCTGTTTTCTAAATTTTTTTTTAACCTGTTTACTTAATTCTTTATTTAAAAGGTCTTATAATGTTAAAATTCTTGTGGTCCCATTTTTTTTTCTTTCTCCCTTTTAGATCTTTTTTAAATCTTGGAAAAGACATTTGTGGATACACAACACACACACACACACACATATTTGGATTAGGCCAAGTTTCTCCTCTCTGAGCCAGCTGATAAGGCAGGGATTTAGAAGGCAAAAGCGTTATATAATCAGAATTTTATTAAACTGTCTGGGATTTTATAGATCATCTGTTGAAACCCTGCATTTTATAATAGAGAAACCGAGAAGGATAAAGTTAGGAAAATATTAAGAACTGTTGTGTGGGTGGAACCGATGAGTGTGATGGGAGTTGAATGAAATTTTCACATTTGTAATTATTTCAGAGAGTCCTCAGTGGGGCAAGAACACAGCTAGCTGAGAAGACAACCTTCTCCTCCCAACTCTTTCTCTTCCCTACTGTATTTTCTGAGGCTTCAGCTCCCAATACCAAAATGCCCATTTTTCTGGGGAATCTACACAGCAAAGGTACCAATCTCAGAGACAGTGTTGGTGGTACTTGTTAGAACTCTACATTCTAGACAGGTACACAGGAACCTAGACATTTCAGTGGGTGTCCTCAGGTCCCAATCCACACTCATGACAGGACTATGTCTATAAATGCTGGGCAGGACTTCCTGTTCTTCACAATACCATTGCCTTTAACAAGGCCTAGACCACTACAGATGACAAGTAAGAGATATTAAATTGAATTAAGAGTAAGTCTATATCGGTGCTCATAAAAATTCTCAAAGTTATATATTGCTTAAGTATTTTTAAGGGGAAATAAGCTTTAAGCTATTGGCAAGACAGAGGCATAAAGTTATTTTCTTTTTTAAAAAAAATTATTTATTATTATATGTAAGTACACTGTAGCTGTCTTTAGACACACCAGAAGAGAATGTCAGATCTCATTCATCATATGGTTGCTGGGATTTGAACTCAGGACCTTTGAGAGAGCAATCAGTGCTCTTACCCACTGAGTCATCTCACCAGTCCAAGTTCTTACTTTCAATTCAGATTGCACATTGCTCAGTCAGGAAATCAAAGGGACCACGCCATGACAGTCATGAGCTGTTGGGAGTCATTTGTATAATACCAGCTTTCTCCTGCATTTGTATGTGGTAGTTTGTGTGTAAACCTTGGTAGTTTTCAGTCTTTTACCCCAATATTGGTAGATGTCTTCACACATTGAGAACCTCCTTAGAGTGTGTGTGTGTGTGTGTGTGTGTGTGTGTGTCTGTGTGTGTCTGTGTGTCTCTGTGTGTGTGTGTCTCTGTGTCTGTGTGTCCTTGCCCTACCCTCCTACCAAAATGGACTGAAGGCATGTACTAAAGATTTTTGTAGAAGACAAAAGACATAATAAAATAAAACATCTTTTAAAAGAATGGTTTTGGGTTGTCAAGATTGCTAGTATAATCTTTGTGATCTGTCCCAGCTCATGATTTTGCATGTGATGGTTATGTTAGAGAGACTGAAGTTGACACAGCTTTCTAGCCCAAGCTTGCCAAGAACTCACTCGTAGTGAAGCATGACCTTGCAGAAATGATCCCCTGTCTCTGACTGCTATGGACTCCCACACTTACAGACGCGCAACATCCCACCAACTTTATAAGGTGCTGGAGACAGAACCCAGTGTTTGATAAATGCCAGGCCAGAACGCTACGAACTGAGCTATGGCCACCAGCGCCTCGACTTGCTTTATTATTAGCCTTGGTGTTTGCTCTCGGCCACAATTGCCCTTGGCCACAATCGCCCTTAGGTATTTGTCCTCCATGTTGTAGTGAACTTGATTTTTTCATTTGAACATTTAATTAATTATCAGTGACCTTGCTCACCCTGGAGGTACTGTCCCTTCTGGGGTTAATTAATTCCTAGAGATAATAATAGAAGGTTACCTTTACATGCAAACCAACCCATCCAGAGCCCCACTTACTACTTTTGTCAGCCACTGTGATACTTCTCTTAACGCTTCTGGAGCCAGAGTAGGACAAGAAGAGGAAGTCTCTACATTTCAGATTATGTTTGGTATGGTCTATTGCCTCTTCTCAGGAACTGTGAATAGTAAATTACCTTCTCATTAACAATCATCTTTGACCTATTGCCCTTACCATTGTCCAACAGGAATAAAGACAGCATTTCAAAGCAGTTATCTTACATATGTTTTATGATATTCCTATGAAGTTGAGTTTACTTCTTCTCTTCCTACCTCCTTCTCCTCATCTTCTTTTCTATAACAAAGCAGAAATACATCTATTTCAGACACTTCCATTTTGTTTAAGTTAATATGCTGTAACAGAAAAAATAATAGACAGAAAAAAATTGTCTAGTATAATAGACAGACAAGTGTTCGAATCTCACTTGTCCATCTGACCATCATAAGCAACTCAAGAACTCCAGCCATTCTATATGTAAAGTTCACAGCCAAGACCTGTGTGGGTCCAGATGCTCTATGGAGACATACACTTCCTCAGGAGTAAATCATAAAACCTTCCCAGTTCTACTGTGTGATTATAGCTTCTATAGGCTTGAGACAGGCAGAGAGAGGAGACAGCCCATAAGTACCAGATGTCACTTTCAGACCACTGGCCAGAATGCATTATCTAACCTAGCTGCAAGGCAGACCACACAATATAATGGAGTAAACAGACATGCAGTGGGAATTATTGCAAAAATACTTATATCAGTTTTGAGCTTTATTCCCTTAAGGAAATGTCCTGATATTCTGCCAGCACAGTTGAAAGTCTACAAAGCAGTCATAGCTATTGTGTTGAAAAGAATCAATTGTGTTCATCCCCTTTCTAGGTATGCAGAACATCAACATATATTCACTGGTAGAATGGCTTCTTTGTTGTTTATAGTTTGAAATATAAATGCCTGAAATTGGGGACAACTTTGTTCTCATAATTACTTATGGGGGCTGGAGAGATGGATCAGAGGTTAGAGCACAGGCTCATCCAGAGGACCCAGGTCTGATTCTCAGAACCCGGATCGTGGCTCACAACCATATGTGACCCTAGTACTATGGGATCCAGTAAACTTCCTTTGACCTCTTCAGGCGATACATGCAAATGGTACAAAGATATCAAAGTAGGCAAAACACACACACACACACACACACACACACACACACCTGTAATAATGACCTTTCATTCTTGATATGCTGATCTCATATCTCTCATTGGCAGTTGTCCTAACTCTCTAGCACTTATTTCCTAGGAGCAGAACCCTGCATGGATATCTCTATGCATTAAAATACTGCGAGGTCTAATGAAAAGTGGGACTGTTTCTAGGTACCAAAAAAATTACATCAACCTGCCCTTCCCTCTTTGAAATACTTTACTATTTCTCTTTCTACTGATCACTGCTTTCTCCTCTACTCAGTGGGTCTTTCAAGAGCCCCTTCACAGATGATTAAATTGGTACAAATTATGTGATACCACACAATTTTCCCATGAGCTTCTTTTGGGGACAAAATTTTTATATTACTGCTCAGGCAAAATGTGGCGGATGTGGTCAGTGACAAGAGTTACCAAAGCATAAGATAGGATATACTCCTTCCTTCCTTGTTAGTGTGTGTGTGTGTGTGTGTGTGTGTGATGTAGTCGAGTCTTACCTTGAATTCCTAGTATAGCTGAGGCTAACCTCCTGATCCTCCTTCTCCTGCCTCCTAAGCACCAAGACTGCAGAAATGCATCACCATGCTCAGCTATGACACTCTCTCTAACTCAGCTCACAGCTTCTCTCCAGAGATTTGGGGGTGACAAAGACTTGCAACTTCATAGGTTACTCTCCAAAAGAGCACTAAGAATAATTTTTAAATCAATAATAGTTAATCTGTTGTTTTCAGTTTAATGTTGGCATAGTATTCTGGAAATTTGGGATAAAAAGGATGAGCTAACCTGGGTCTAGTTCACAGAATGGTTACTGAAGACAAAGGAATAGATGTGAAAAAAGTTTCTTCTAGACAATTCTATCTCTGTTGCAGAACTTTTATAAAATGACACCTACAACCTCTTCCTGATTTTGTTCTTATATGTAACAATGTTGGAATTTGCTAATTTATATTTTAAATGAGTTTAGAAATGGGACATTTTGCCATGAATCAAAAACAAAAAATGAAGCCTGGGTTATGATCTCAAATACCCAGTTAACTCAACAGAGAAGCACAACATTATAAATTAAAACAAGAACGAAAAATAATCAATTATGAGCAGAAAGCATAACCGGTCTGCAAGTCGCATCACCGACTTCTGCATTCCACATCATTTGCAGAGTCCCATTCTATCTGTGTTGCGCAGTGCTGCAAAGCCAGAGTCAGATTCGAAAACCAAGTTTGCAGTGCATTGTCCATCCTCCCAACTATTCCACCTCTCTTATCTGAGACGAGAAGAAGGTTCATGAGAACATTGGTTTGTGCAAATGTGTGACCCCGAAGACGGGGTCTTCATGTTGGAAGAGTAATAATAATTTCTCTACTAAGATCTAAAAATAAATAATAATTAACTACATATTCTGCATTTGAGATTCCAAAAGACAGACCTCTCTGGGCATGACAAATACTTAACTGGAGTGTGCTATTCATTCAAAATTTTGTTTTCTATTGTTTCTAATAATAACAATCCATCTGAACATCAACAGATTCAAGAGAATGTGGGTCCAAATGACCAAGGAAATTACTCTAATTAAGAATCAAGATTTAGCAATCATCCAGTCAATTATTTTGCCCTTAGCAAAAACCAACCCAATGGACTCAAAACTTAATAGAGATGGCCTTCATTGTCAATACATCCATCATGGTTAGGTTTGGGATTCTGTGAGCCACAAATATGATGTTCCAACAGTCAGGATGTGACAAGTTGGCAGGAAAATAAAAGGCAGTCATGATCGTGAGTACTATAGGTGGCCAGGTGTCAGGTCCCAAGCCTTCATACAATTGAAAATGATTAGAGAATATTCCCCCTGATAAAGGTTCAGGGCACAAGATGTTGTTGAGTCTGAAAAAGGTAACTTTTCAACTACAGCTAAGGGAAGGTTAGAGGGATCTAAGTAATAGAAAATAGCCAAGACCGATTTGGAAGCTTCCAATCAAATGTAACAAAGTGCATTCTTCTTCCTGGGGATTGTGGCCAGATGAGGGACCAGTTTATGAAGGCAATCTCTGTGTGGCATGATTTATACGGAGGCCCACGCAATTGCACACAATGGCTTACCAGACAAGCCCTACGGCTTTCCAAATGAGATGGCTCCAGAATGAGACACAAACAAGATCGTGAGAAGGAAGAAATCACAGCCTTCTGCAGTCACAATTCAATGTTTAGTCCCTAAATTATCGCAACCAGAAAAGCCAACATTTTAATTACTGCAGAACGAGTGACACACCATTTAATGCTCTTCCACTCTCCCGGGAGTGTGCTTTCCCCAAGAGTCCACAGAAAAAGTTTCCTGTGGTCTTTTCTCTGGGACAACATCATTGACAATGTCAGCTTTGATGTTTATTATCTCTATACAACAAAATTAGAAAATGACCAAAAGGAAAAAGAAAGATCTGCCATGAACTGAGACAGGGATTGTCAGCCATCTGTAGCTGTTCCACCTTCATGGAGTCCTTGTTCCTTCTCCCTCTACCCTCAACATCCCGTCACAGAATCATGACTGATAAAAGTCTTTGTAGTCCACTAATGTAAAGAAGCTCTCAAAAGGAAACACAGAGGAGGCCCAGCCTATGGTACATTTAACTAGCATCCCACATGACAACCGAACCAACAAGTGAACAATAACAATCTCTGCTATTCGTTGTTGTTGTTGTTGTCGTTACAAAGAAACTTAGATTTCATTGTTTCCATACTATCAGTTGTCAGGATTTAAGTTTGGAGCTAGCCTGGGCTACACTGCATCTTAGAGCCCAGGCTAGCCCCAAATTTAAATTCATTTCTTCAGCCTGGCAAGAGCTGAGACTACGGTCAAGAAGCACCACCTCTGGTAAGGACAGTGACTGGCATTGGCTTCAACACTCCTCCTCCAAGCCCTTCCTAAAACAACACTTCAAGTAGACTTTCTTCTCAGTCTCCATGGGAAACTGGCCCAACACTGAAATCCAAATCAGCAAATGCTCAAGTCCATTATAGATGATGGAATCATATTTACACTTAGTCTATACATATCCACTTGTTTGCTTTAAATCATCTCTACATTGCTTATAAAGCCTAATTATACAGTGTACATATTATGTAAATAGTTTTTGTGACATATTTCTTTGTAAATGATAACAAAGCAAAACTGTTTAGAGCAGATGTAGTTTCGAGAGTCTAAACTGGAGGTCTCCATCAGTCCTTCATTGTGGAACTCCATAGAACAGGAGGGGGAAAGATTGTAGGAGTCAAGGGTGTAGGAACAGAGGACACCAGAAGAACATGGCCCACTGAATCAACTAAGCAGGTCTCATGAGGACTCACAGAGACTGAAGTAGCAAGCACATAGCCTGCAAGGATCTGTATCAGGCCCTCTGCATATATGTTATGGCTGTAAGCTTGGTCTTCCTGTGGGACTAATAGTGGGCTGGGTGTGTCTCTGACTCTTTTGCTTGCTCTTGAGACTCTTTTACTCCTATTGGTTTGCCTTATCCAGCCTCAATATGAGGGGTTTTGCCTAATCTTATTGTATCTTGTCTTCTTTTGTCCTAAACAAGATGTGGCTGTTGTCTCTTGGAGTCCTGCTCCTTTCTGAAGAGGAAAAGACAGAAAGTCAATCTGGGAAGGAGGGGAAGATGGAAGGATTTAGGAGAAGTAGAAGGAGGGGAAACTATAGGAGGGATGTATTGTGTGATAGAAGAATCTATTTTCAATAAAAATAAAAACATTTTTCTGAACCGGATGGTTAAATCCACAGACAGAGAAACATAAGTCCTGAGAGCTGACCGTGTACACATTGAGGAACTAGTAGACACAATTCTCTAAAGCGGTCATCTGGCTAACTCCATAAGAAGATACACATATACATATAGAGTCAGTGGAGGGGTGGCAACCTACATCTTGGATCACTTTCCTACCTGCCATAGGTTTCAGACCCTTACCTATGGTGTGATGGCAACAGCAGCCCTGTTGCAGAGTTCTGAGGAATTGGAAATGATGTCCATGTAAAGGTCCTTAGAGCAGTGTGCATGGTATGCATTCCACAACTGTTATCAAGTGGGATCTGTCTCCAAAGTGCAGGTGAAGAGGTCATTTGGTTCTGATGACCCAATTTACTAATCAATAGAGTTTTTCAAATCTTCATTGTTTCTTTTTATAAAAGTATTCATCAGGCTGGGTATGGTGGGGGCATACTTTGGTGCCAGCAATCAATAGACAGAAGCAAGAAATTCTCTGTGAACTTGAAGCCAGGCAAGTCTACATAGCAAGTTCTAGGATAGTCGGGGCTACACACAGAAAAACTCCATCTCAAAAGACAAATACAAAGACTCATAGTTTACCAAATTGCTCATTGTTATGAAATTATTTACAAGGCAATTTTAAAGAAATAACCACTTACCAGATCCTGAGATAACGTCTAGAAACCTACGGAGGGAAGAAAGATGGTACCCACCATCAGAAAACTTACAACTAGTTTGACCAGATAGGCATGCACAACCACATGTCAACTCATGGAGTGAACTTAGCAAAGGCACATAAACAATGGGCAATCCCACACAAGAAGATCAGTTTGCCAGGTGTCCCACACAACCATTAAATGATGGTATTGTGAAGTCAAAGGTTACAAGCTAATAGGAAAATTTGGACCAACAAAATGTGTGTAACAATACTTTTTCTAGTGAGACAAAGCACATTTTTCTACACATCCTAGATAGGGAGTCTATGACAGACAAAAGTGTGGATACTACCAAAGACCAATTTAGTGAACCAATGAGTATAGGTATAACTTGAGGAATACAGGTGAATGGTTACTTACTGGAACAGAGATGATTCAATGACAGCTGCATCAACAAGTCCCAGTCCAACATGGGTGACAGCTCACAAAAGCTGGGAACCTGGAACATACTGCATAGCCTACAGGCAACTCAATTGCTTGGGGAAGTGTCCTCTCCAAGTGACTCTGGTCTTAACTGCTTCCAGGAAGCTGAGGTGGGTTTTGCTCCTTCCAGGCAGCTGATCTGGTCTCAGAATCTTCTTGTTTCTCTGAGAGGGATTCTTGGTAGCTTTCTTGCTCACTCTGGCAGTGAGAGGGGCCCAGGGAATTTGGTCAGTTTCAGGAACTTCCTGAAGCTATTTTGAGTTGCTTACATTCCCTGCAGGTTGGAATGTTTCAGTCTAGGAGGAAACTGTTACACAATACATATTTATTTCACAGTCTTTCTACCTATGGCAGAACTCCCAAATTAGATCATACTAGTTCAGGTTAAACTAGACTCTTATTTTGAAATATAACCTCTTTTCAAAAGTTATCATCAGGACCTATGAATTGTATTGTCATTGAAGAAATGTTGCATGCTCTTTACTTGTCTGGGCACAGATTCAGCTCTGTCCTGGGCAGTGCATGTTTTTTCTGATTCTTTAGCAGAGTACTGGGGTTATTTGGGCGAGCAATACTCCTCTTCAATGTTTACAGCTCATGTTCTGAGATTTGATCTTCCACATCTTTCCTTTGTCCTTGCTTTCAGTTGTCTCCTCCATCCATCCCTATCTGAACAATCTCCTACAGACATGTTGATGTCTAATTCTTAAATACCATCCCACACATTATTTGTAAAAGACTTGGAGAATGTTCCTGGCTCCAACAGACGTGGGATGGGGAGGGAGGCTGACAGCTGAATATCAGGTCACTTTAAATGCACAGCGTCCCAGGTCCTACAGTAGTGGCAATGCCCCTTTTGAGATCATCATCTCCACACACAGTGCTAATAAGGTCTACACCGCAGCCTTCTCCAGTCAAAGATTTCCAAACCCTCTGGACTTCTTACCTTTCCATCTTCAGGCCCCATTCAGGGCTCTGCAACCTCCATTCATTCTGCCCTCACTCCTTTCCAGTGCATTGGGAAATCACCATTCTGTTATTCATACATATTCTCTCTTCAGTGGCTCGTAGTATATCCTTCATTCCTGAATCCCCTAACTTCTTAATATTTTAAGGACCTGGTTAATATTTAAAGGAAAGTTTCTAGTTTCTCTTTCAACGAGCCTAGCGACTGCAAAGTGAAAATCCTGGATCTTCACCACTATTGTCTCTGAAATTAGCTTCAAAAACAACTTTTGGATTCCAAAACCTGAACATTGTATCCTTTGTTCTCGTCTGGGCTCTGCCTCCCCCTGAAGCAATGGATGTCATGACTCAACAGGAGAGATCTGTGGTGCTGAGCGGAATGTGGAGAAGGAAAAGTACAGAACAGACTTGAAATACAACTCTGCCTTCTCGGCCTCCATTTTTTTTTTAATTTTAATTCTTAATTCCAAAAGACCAGAGAGCAGACACCACTGAGCACACCTGTTCTCTAACATACCTTTGCTATCCAGTGGCCCTAACACTCAGAGCAGGATTACAAACGTGGGGCACATCCCTGAACAGGAAAACGGCCTCATCACCTTGATATACTCATGGTGAGTGAATATCCCAACTGCAGCAGAAAGAGGACTTCCCACTGTGTGCAGTGAGCAAGGTTGTTCTGCAGAGGGGTGAGGAAAAGGGCAATAGGGGAAGTTGATGTGAATAACAGAAGCCAAGGGTACTTTAAAAATCTGTATGACTTCCTGAGGGCCACCATCAAAGACTACCCAGTTGGAGTTTTTAATACCAACCCTATATAATAAGAGCCATTGTTTCAGGCTGCTACAATGCACTAACTGTTATCCTCCCATTATCTTATTTGCTGTTCTGTGTGAAATGGTTATAGCACGCCAATTTCCCCTCCGTGACCTCAAGGCTCATTCACTTTCTTAAAACCAAAAAGTCACAGAGGTAGAAAGCCAACGCAGTCTCCACTCTCTCAGCAACGGAAGCTCTGTTCACATTCTTTATTCTTACGGGGACCAATCTTCCCTACCTTTTTCTAGAGTCCATCCCAATCTTGATTTCATGACTTACAAGCATTTGTTCAGAAAATATCCACAGACTGCCAGTGTCACTAACTGGTACAGACGCTGCTATCCACTGCCGTGGAACTGCTTGCTTGCCTTAACTTCTATGAAGCCATCAAATCGTCATACCATTATTGTTCATCTATCTTCTGAAGTTCCCTCTCTACAGGGGAGGTGTGTGTGTGTGTGTGTGTGTGTGTGTGTGTGTGTGTATGTGTGTGTGTGTGTGTGTGTGCACTCGAACATGCACATATCTCTAACAGAAGCCAGAGGAGAATGTCTATCGTCCTCTCTCATGCTCTGCCATCTTACATTGCTGGCACGGACTCTCACTTCTCTTAGAGCTCATATTTTTGTGGCTAGGCTGACAAACAGCAAACCCCAGTGATCCTCCTGTCTCTCTAGCTGTCAGGGTTGAGTTCACCGGCATGTGAGAGACTATACCTGGCTTTTTACATAAGAGTCGAGACCTGAACTCTGACCCTCATGTTTGCATGTGTGTTCTTAAGTGTCCCTCCAATTCTGAAGACCCATGCACTCTTCCCAAGATTCTTCCCCTTGTTCTATGAAGATGACTTCTTTTTATTACTTTCCGAATTCATTCCAGCTGTCTGTCTCAAATTCCCTATGGTCCAGAGAGTTGCACTTAAGAACCTTCTTGCAAAGCAAAGCCTGGTCCTCAGGTCAACCGTCACTGCCAGTTTTCTCCAAGTCCCTTCTCAAAGGACAACTTTCCTCCCATCGGGTTGCCTTGCCCAAGCTCCATATGAGGGCTGTTGCCCTGTCTTATTGTATATTGTTTTATCCTGTTTGGCTGTGGTCTCTTGGAAGCCTTCTTTTCTGAAGAGGAAGCAGAGGCGGAGTGGATCTGGGGGAGGAGGAGGGTATGGGAGCAGGGGAGACGGCTGGGAGAGGTGGAGGGGGGAAAAACTGTGGTAGCAATGTATTCTATGAGAGAAGAATCTATTTTCTATTAAAAGAAGAAAGTTATATATGGGTGCTAATCAACTTGTGCTATCGAATAATCCCAAATCATAAAAGTTTACAAGAGTGTTTGTTTAGCTTACAATTCTGTAGGTCAGCAATTTGGGTTGGGCACAGCCGAGAGTTTCCAGTTTTAGTTGCACTCAATCAGTTCATCTGTGGTCACCTGCCAGTTCAGCTGGGAACTGGCTCTTCTAAAATGACCTCATGTAGAGGGCTGCCCAGACATGGTCATGGAGCCGTGGAGCAGAATCTCAATGGTTTATCCTTAGAACTCAGGCATTATCATGTCTGCCACATTCTATTAACTAGAACAAGTTGTAAGGGCAGCCAACAATCAAAGATTCCATAAAGAGAATCCATCTTTTTTAATGAGAGATGCTTGCTAGGTCACAGGATAATACAAATACACCAGAAATTCAAACAACTGTGGTTGTTTGTAACCACACCACCAAAGTATCTATAACTAAATCTATAACTGAAATTAGACAGATCTACCCCCACACAAAAGTCATGAATATTCATTAAGTCCCTTCCAAACCATTGCATTTGTTGTTAACATGAGATAAACATTTAATGAAAATGAATTCAGTTTGTTAAACATCCCTCAGACAAATGATCCTGGAATGACCTACCCATGAAACTTCATGGGCAGATGACAAAATCATTGTCAATAAGAAGTTTATGTCCTAATAGAAAAAAAATAAATAGGTGAACATATGTAATTATGAATATAGAGGTACCCATGGGATTGCAGAGGAAGACCAGATTAAATACATGCAAGTATCCTAGAGGAAACTGAGGGAACCCAGAACCTCAAAAGAATAAAAAAAAATGTGACATTCCCCCTCTGTGGGCAGATAATACTGAATCCATACCTCCCGGATTTTTTGCCTCACTGACAGATCTGGGTTTCCATGAATGGTATATTTGATGCTAGGGGATATTGACAAGGTACTAAGATGATCCTCCCCATCAACCCCCTCTGGTTACCTAAATGTAATGATCCCAGGTATATTTTTGTCTGTTTTTGTTTAGTCAACTATTAAACATTAGTCAATGTTGCTTGCTTTCTGAATCTAAAACACCCCACCACTCAATGTGTTTTTCTCATGCACATTCTTCTATTTTTAGCACTTAGCATCCCAGATCGCATTTGTTCTCAATATGGAGATGTGACTCCCACTTTATTTGACTCCAGCAATTAAGTGTGCATTCACTACTTGAAGTCTCAGTACTAATCAAATATTCATGCAATGATTTATCAAGGACCAGTTATAAATTAGAAGTATTATATAATAGTTAACAAGACAGCCAAAACCCTATTTTCTTCACTCTTTATGTCTGTAGAAAGATACTGGTATTAAAGGAAGAATTACAAAGACAACTTTAAATTATGCTTAATGCCCAATAAAGAATGATATAACAAAATATGAAAACAACACAAGGAACATTTAGTCACATGACAACTGAGCAGATATTAACCCCAAATGAATTGGAGAGTTCTAAGGGAAGGCTTCTACGCTAAGGACATCATGTATGGACATCATGTGAGGACATTATGTGTGGACATCCTGTGAGGACATCATGTGTGAACACCACATGTGGATATCATGTGAGGACATCATATTTGGACATTGTGTGAGGATATCCTGTGAAGACACCATGGAGGGCATTCTGTGAGGACATCATGTGTGGATATTATGTGTAGACATCATATGAGGACATCGTGTCAGGACATTGTATCAGGATATCATGTGTGGCATGGGTGTGCTACAGCCTAGCATATTGGAAAAGCAGGAAGATAGCCAATGTGTTTATATCCAACTGAGAGATTAAGAAGTAAAATCATTAAAAGTGGGGCACAAAGAACAAAAAATACCTGATCTTCAGAAAAAGACCACCTTTCATCATAAAGATGCATTTCTCTAAAACATGTCCTATTTGAGATGTGTGAAACACCAAACAGCCTGGACATACAATATTCTGTTTAATTTTCAGTTTGTCATTCTGAGGACATCTAACTTCTCAGCCCACAAATTCATGTCCAATTCTGACTAATCCCAGTTTCTTGGGTATTTCCTCAAAATAAGGTTGAATGAACTTTAACCAGTAGTTAGGATCTAAATAGATTCCTAGGAGAGAAAATGTTTGACAGGACAGACAACAGTCTCTCAGAGAAGTGAATGAAGGATGCTAGAGGTACACAGACAGATTCTAATTTATCCAATTTTATCTTTCCTTGAAGTTGGTCACATTAAAAAGACATACTTGTAAACCTAGCCCTTCTACTCTGAGGTTTGACTGTCTCCCAGGACGTCTAAGGATTTGAGCAACCCCCTCATCTGCATCTACTCTCCAAAAATCGTTCTTTATTTGGAATCTTCTGTTTTAACTTTTCTTGAAATTAGAACTTGGAACAAATGTGCTTCACATGCAATGAAAATATTTGGCTGTTGCTGCATGCAAAATGAAGCTGAAAATCAAAGCTATAAAAACAAAAATAGAAACCTTAAAATCCTGGTTGGGGGTGCAGCTCAGCTGTAGAGTACTTGCCTAGTATGTGCTCCCTAGTTCTCTCTCTCTCTCTCTCTCTCTCTCTCTCTCTCTCTCTCTCTCTCTCTCTCTCTCTCTCTCTCACACACACACACACACACACACACACACAGAGACAGACAGACAGACTGACTGACTGACAGACTGACAGACTGACAGACTGACAGAGACAGGATGCTTGGCTTAGACATGAGTTAAAGGTGGTAATGAGTCTATGGGAAGCAAATGTGGAAGTAGGACCCAAACCTTCTTTTTGGAGTGCTTGTAGTTTCTCACTACATAGCTCAGGCTGGCTTTGAACTCTAATCCTCCTTAGTATTTTGGTGGGATTGTAGGCCTGTGTCAGCCTGTCTTGCTTTCAAAGTTCTGGCTTCCCTGAGGCTCACATATTTGGCATTGTTAGAATTGTTTTTCTTCTCCTTCTGATCCCATAGTCTCTCTAGCAAATAATTAATTTAAAATCATTGTTCTCTACCTCCAAATACCTTGGGCTGCTCCTTCACAAGCAAGCAGTGAGGTCACTCTCTCCCGAGCTGATGCCCACTATGATATACCTGCTGTTACCCATGGCTCAGCCCTTTGAATTCAGCATCATTTTGCCCCACTTACTCTGCATATGACCCTTTAGTCCATACTGTTCAGTTCACCTGAATTTAAAGCAATCTGTCCAAACTCTTGGGTCAGAAGCTTCCAGGGCCATCCTATTCCCCCGAGGGCACTTTTTTCTGTAATGCAATATACTATCAATGACCCGAGTTGAAAGTGTAGCGCAGAATTGAAACACCTTCCATTTCAGGAGCTTAGCTCCCACCCTGGGTCTTGTTATTTTAAACCTTCAGCTAAAAGTTGCCTGGAGGTGACTGAGTTTTCTCCGTCCCTGGGGAAGCTGCTGTGAAGGGCTCTTCACAATGCTTTCTTGGAAAGTGGCCAGGTTCGGGTTTTTGCAACCTAAGTGATTATGAGTTTAAATGCATGCCAGGGGCCATTCAAATTAAAGGCAGGAAGGAAAGTTTGAAATGGAAAGCTTAGAAAGGAATAGACAGACAACACATGGAAAAGAAAGGACAGAGTCTAAAACAAAGCTTGGGTTCTGACTTGCTTCAGTTCAGTCTCTCCTTAGAGGACCAAAGCTTGGGTTCTAATCTCACCCTAAGCAAAGGATCCCAAAACAAACTGTAAGCCACTTCCAGCCCCAGTTCTGTCATAGAGACTCCATGCAGACCCATCATCCCCTGCCTTGAGCTTAACTAACGTCGAACCAGCCAGTATAGCAGCCCAGGGAGTAACTCACACTCTGTTTTCCAATGAACTAATGACGATACATTGATTTATGCCGTCAATTACAGTGTGAGCAACAGCCAAACATGCAAGTTACTCCAGGAAAGAAAAAAAATTCCTTAGGTCACTGAAGTAGCAATTAGCATGTATTGTGAAGTGAATGAAGATGAGGGGAGAGAGAGGAGAAAGGGCTGATGAGGTGATTGCCTTTAATTATCCTTAAACATTTTCTCCTCTTCTTTTGATGCCATAAGACCCCCTGCAGCTCCAAAACAAAATAAGCTTGACTTTTGTTTCTCTCTTGCAAGTAGGAAGGCAATAGCCACTGTGGAAACATGTTCTTAATCAAAGGTATTAAACTCCTGGCTGTTCTTCGTTTGAAATTGCCTGGGCTCATTATTACCATGGGGAAGAGAAGTCTAGTCACCGTTTAACTCACATCTTGGTAAATTAAAATATTAATTATAAAAGATGTTATTTTTATCTGATATCATAAGCTATTAGTTACTGTGGCTGGAGGAAAGAGCACCTTCCTTCGCCCTGGGCTAAAGTGGTTCTCCTAACAAAGCTCTGAGAACATCTCTCATTCCTGGAAATCAAATCAGGACATGACATGTGAGTTTTTTGAGAGCCATTCGAATGAATTAGATAGCAGCATCGTTTATCTTTTATTTCATTTTATCCTCTGAGATACGTGTGCACTCACCGTGGCTGCATTCCCATGCTAAGACCAGGTGACCCTGTATGTTCGTCCCTTGGCTATTCTAGGGGTTGTGGCCAATGCTGGGCAGAGCGGAAAGGAGAAGGTGGAGTGGTCCCTGTTCCCTTTCATTTCTACCTCACAATTCAGCAATCGATCTTACAGCCAAAGACACAAATGCTCCAACTCTGGGCAAAAGGCAAATAAAGCCAGAGAATCAGCCTCAGAGCCCACTAAACCTCTCATTGTCTGCTTCTTCAAAGACCCAAATTACCAGCAAGGTATTGAGGCTGCGAGAGAGAAGGCAGGCTGCAAGGCAACAAACACACTAAGTAGAAGATTACGTGGTGCCAGGGAACCTGCAGTCAGCTCAGATGATGGAAAGCTGAGTCTTTTCTCTGCTGGTGAGGTATCTATATTAACTGTAGCCGCCATCCCCATTGTAAAATATTCTCTGCTTTGCTTCTCACTTGTGTGAGACTTGTCCCCTCATAACCGGAAAGGTTCTCAGTAACTAAGTCACTAGTTTCAGAAAGAGCTGGAACATTGAAGATTATAGTACCAACATCATTTATGAAAGACCCTCTCTGTACTAAGTACTTCACCTTCTCGTTATTCTGATACTCTCAGCATATCGATGGTTTTCCCTTGCTCCATCATGTTAATGAAATAAGACCAGAGGCTTGGGAAGATGAAGCAACCGGAATAAGTAGACAGTGTTGTATGGAGGATCTAAACCCAATTGTACGTGCATGTGCATGTGCGTGTGCCCGAGCGTGTGTAAATTTTTGTTCTTGTTTCTGTCAGCTTCTAGCTCTTGAGGTATGGGGATTTTGGTAAGCAGAATATAGAAGCTTTGGAAAACAGAAGAGAATACTGAAATTAGATAAAAGGACAGCAACTTAAAGAGTAGCATGTCCTCCGAAGACAGATCTCAACTTTTCCAGGTTACTACATAGAAATGATGAAGATTGGTCTTTTCATTCTCTCATTAACATCACAGCCCCCCCACCTCACCCCCAATCCCCCCCACCTCACCCCCAATCCCCCCTACCTCACCCCAACCCCCCCCACCCCACCCCCGCCAAAAACACCTTTACTCATCTTTGTGCCTATCTCTTCAGGAATTCCACAGAGCACGTGAGCGCTGACAAAATAGTCTTCATTCTTTCATATGCACATGCCTTTACCCTTAGCTACTGGGAGGTTGTGGAGTTCGGCAAGGCTCTGCGGCCCAACTCCACAGTTTAAGAGGCCTGACTTAAGACTCTTCATATGAAAAAGCAGGTCATAACAACGCCTCATTCTCAGAATGTCAGGGACTGGCAGAAAGTTTTGCCTGGATGCTATAGAAAAAAGTTCCGCAATCCTCTGATTTTGCTGGGTGGAATAGAATCCCTCCAAGGTGTTCCATAGAACAATTCCCAGGCCAGGTAAGACTGGAAATGTTAACTTCTCAAACCAGCTCTTGCAAACACACAGTGTGTTTTAGCATATAAAAGTCTCCCCAGCAGAGAAACCTGTTTGAATATATTTAACATGAAGCACCCTTAGGGATTAGAGCTCTGAAGAACTCCCCACAGGAATGTGGAGAACCTGAACAGAGAAGAGAGAACACTGGCGCTTTGAATGCCACGGGCTTTACTATAAATGTAACAGAGAAGAAAAGTGAGGTAGAAAAATTACATACTTCAGAACCAAAACCTGTCTTGATTTAAAGCTCAGATTTAGAGACTCGGGTCGCCAAGGAGAATAGCCTTGAACACAGGACTCAGCTCTGACATTTTAGTTTCTAAGGACATGTGCCTAAGTATGCAGCAAGGAAGACCAGGCTCAGCCTTATTTATTCTTGAACTTTCAGCATCTCAGAGCAGAAAAAAAAAAAAACTCTTATCAGTATTTAGGATACTGTAGAATGAGAAAATGAAGACCCAATTTGAAAGGAACAGCACAGAAGGGTCCAATGGGACATTGACCCTGTGCTTAATCCCACACTTCATCCTGTAATCCCTTGCAGGTGACTTCCTTGTCCTCCTGGAAGTGAACTTTTGCACCAAGGGAAGAGCACAGGAGGTAATTTTGGAGATGGGTCCACGATGCAAGCAAGACCGAGAAGACCGAGCAGGGAGGGACTCAGCCCGCAGTCCGGAGCGAAGAGACACGCGTCCGGCTCAGTGAGGAGCCCAGCACAGATGGGCTGTGCTCCCACTTAGTTCCCGCCAGGCTTCGATATTGGTTGGCGTTGCCTGGAAGGTCATGGCACAGCAGCCACGAGGCTGACACAGAAGCTCTCCACACAGGGCACCTGAAGAGTCCATTCTACTCAGAGTCGAATGAGACACTCTTTTCTTCTTTTCTTTCTTCTCTTTTCCTTCCATCCTTCCCATTTTTTTCCTTCTTTCTTAACATCTATTCATCGTACACAGTGATGGATTCCATAAAGACAAGTATCATCTTTCTACTTCAGTCTCTCTGGAAGGGAAGGAAATGAATCATGAAGAAAGACAAGGCTGGACCGGTTCACCGTTCTCTGTGTTGTTGCTTTTGAGACAGGGTCTAACCATTCAGGCCGAGCTGGCTCCAACTCTATCTTCTGTCTCAGGCTCCTAAGGAACAAGCCACCTCCTTAATTAAACCATTGTGTCTACCTTCCTAATTTCTTTTTAGAAATAATATAACTTGTAGGCATCTGCACATATTTATTATATAAAAACAACACTGGCTTCTAAACCTACTGAAGTTGAATCTATTCATATACATTTGTTTTTTTGTTTTTTCTTTTCCTTTGTTTTAGCTAAAATGATCATTTGGCCTGTCTAGAATGTTCACGGTATTTAACGTGAGGGTTTACTATAAAATTAGTTCTCATTGTATTTCATATGTTTACCCTGAGTAATCTCCATCTGGATCCTTATGCTAACTATGAAGAACAACAGAAAGTGTTGGGTTGATTAACCCAGGATGGCGGCACATGCCTATGATTCCAGCAGTCGCAAAGCTGAGGCTGGAGAATTGGAAGTTCTTGAAGAGATAAAGATACCTAGCGACACTCTGCGTCAAAAAGAAAATAGGGATTTTCCGAAGGCCAGGATGCACATTGGAGGGTAGGCTCAAGTCATGAATAAGATTCAGCTGTTTGGACTAGCTTCCCTCGCATCCTGACGATGCTGTCTTCCCATTGTCCAAAAGACACTTCTCCCACAGCCCTGCCCAGTCTACAGATCTCCAACATATGAGACTGGGAAAAAAATGAGCTACCCCTGTCACTTCTCAAATTTGATTTTGACTCATTGCAAAATCTCTTCAGCAAAGCCAGGTGTACCTTCTGGCCGCTTAGGTATCAAATCACCTGTTTTCTAAGGAGATACACTGTTTTTCTATACACTCACGGCTTTTCTAAGATGACACATTGTTTTTCTATTTGGAACACGATATCAACCTAAGTGCTAAGCATTTTCAAACCACAAGTAGAGAATTTTCTTTCTCACCTTGTCTCCTGTTGATGTGAATTCATTCAGGACTCTCTGTGTTCTAGGCATTGTGATAAACTATTAGCAATACAAACCATAGGCCTTTTCACCGAGAGTCTCACCATTTGTGGCAGAAAAGAAACAATTAAGCAGGCAACTGGATATAGAAAGTTATACCAAACTGGTTGCTGCCCAGAACATAAAGGAATCGCAGGGAGGTCATATCAGCATGGGTAGCCGAGAAACTAACCCCTCTGCAATCATACTAGTCCATTGTTAAAGTTTAAACTGAGTCATCTTAAAATAAAGTCCATGGTTAGCCCTAAGTTCAGCAGAATTGGGTCTAATTCAATAGAACTAATCAAATTCAAATGGGGTCATGAGGGAACACTTTCATTCAATGTGACCAGTGTCTACACCAATATTTCCACAGATAAAAGATCACGTGAAGTCATACAAGAAGGAAAGCACATGAAGATGGAGAGCTAGAAAGTCACATGTATAATTCTCAGAAACTTAGAGGTCACCAGCAAACTAACAGAAGCTGGGAGAACCACAGACAGTTTTTCCCTGGACAGAGGGACCAAGTCCTGAAGATACCTATGTCTTGGCCCTCTAGTCTGCCAAGTCCCCCAGTATTTTGAGCAGACACATGGAATCAAGACCCATTCCTCTTCCTGCAGCAAACGAGCTGTCCTCCATTACCACGTAGCCTGTGCAATTCCTAGTGCCTTCACGGTGAAAAGTTTCTAGACTTGGTATGCTCTACACATCAACTGATTAGCCATAAACCCTGAGCTTCCTCCACAGTCAGCAGCTTGGAGCATCAAAGCGTGTGTCATACCACATCAAAAGTCAGGAAGCGCTAGCTGAAAGGAGACACCCAGACCAATGCGGGAGGCAAGTCATGTGCTGTCTCAAGAATCCTCTGAAAATAAATATCAATGGACTTTCAGTGAAGTCCTGGAATGTCCTTTCCTGTATCATATCTACCCTAGCCAGAAATATAAGGTGCTGTTTCCGTTTCGTCTGAAGTTGTCAGCAACCATCAGGAGTCACGACTCAAGTGGAGGTAAGTGTAGCTCTCAGGCCACAAAAACCAAGTGCTCTTCTGCTTTGTAAAGACAGTGACAGCAAGCACCCTGGGCCACAAAAACATGCTCTCCTGGGGATGTGCTAAAAATGTAACAGTTTCGATTCTCTTTGAAATAGTCCCACACCACGGAAGGCACTCTTAACAGACTTCTGTGAGGTCCGGCGTTATGGATATCTTGACAGACACTTGAATGGAGGAAAGGAACTGATTCACCAGGGTACTTGTGGGTGTGGAAGAGGATGGAAATCAAATGGAGCTGAGAGGAGGACTGGAAAGGCCTGTTACAGGTCTCACTGCTCCCTGGAGATCAGGAGATGCTGCATTAATGAGACAAATCACATTAGGAAATGAAACAAAGGGTAGGTAATAATGAGCCAAAATCAAATCCCAGGACTCTTTAGTAGCTCAGTGTCTGAGCCAGCCTCTGGAGTAGCATTATCAGGTTCCTCCTACTCCTCCTCTTCCTCCTCTTCTCTTCCTTCTCCTCTTCCTTCTTTTCTTCTCTTCCTCCTCCTCCTTCTTCTTGTTTGTTTTTCCATTCTTATTTCAGATATAAATATATGCTTTATCTTGGGTTTGTTTCTTTATTTTGATTACATCCTGATCACAGTTACCCCTCCCTCCACTCCTCCTAGTCCCCCAACGCCCCCAATCCATTCTTCCTCCATTTCCCTTCAGAAAAAGACAGGCCTCCCAGGAATAGCAACCTAACACAGCATAACAAGCTACAGTAGTAACACTGACATATACCCCCAGGTCGACGCTGAGCCACAGAATCCAGGAAGAAAGGGGTCCCAAGAGCAGACAAGGGAGTCAGAGACCCCTCCACTCCCACTGTTAAGAGTCTCACAAGAACACCAAGCTCCCCACCAGAACATATATGCAGGGGACCTAGTACAGACCCATGTAGGCTGTATGATTGCAGTTTCGCTCTCTGTGAGCCCTATGAGCCCTGTTAGGTTGGTTGTGTGGGCCATGTTCTCCTGGTGTCTTCCAGCCCTCCCTTCTTTAGGTAGATGGAGCTCTTGTCTGAAAGACTGAAAGGCTGAAGGGAAACGCCAACCAGAGCAAGCTAGACTGAAGCTAAGGAGAATGAAGGATGACCTTCGTGCTCCTGGCAAATTCATTTAGTGTCCAAGGAGCAGTGAACTCTGTTTCAGTCACACTACGGTGTTTACTCCTAGTGACTGAATTTCCTGTCTCCAGGTCTCCTAGAGATTGTCCCTACCTCATTCTCAGAAGTCTGCCCATTTTGTGAGGCTCTTGCCACCACTCTATTGTGGTTTATGGTCAGTTTTCTCGGTAGGCAGCATCTACACCTCTCTCTATGCCCCACCCCCAACCCCAGGTCACAACCTACAGCACATGCACACACCATTAATTCTTCTGTATGAATGACTGGCCATGAGCCACCAAAACACTGTTGCAACAAATTTGCTGCTTTAAGAGACTATTTCTTCTCCTGGAAGCAATGCTGACTTTTCTTCTGCTTGGGATGGTTAAGAACACAACAGTGTTGACCTCTCTACTCTTTGCAGTTCAGTGATCAATCCCAGACCTGGGCATGGTAGCCTGCTACTTTACCACTGGGCCACACCCCTAGCCCGAGTCCCCTTTCCTGTCCTGCATTCTTCTGTAAGTCTTGTTTAAAAGCTACAGTAAGACTAGGCATATATCCTATATGCCTATGTATATATGTAACTCTATACCTTAGAACACATAAAATATCTAAACTAGGCAAGTAACTTGCACATTATTTTACATATTTAAAGAATAGGCATTGAGACTTTACGGTGCTTGATTTGTACAGATGCTGCCACTCAATGCTTTTAAGAATGTGTTTATGCAAACTGCTTGCTACATATAATTTCTAGTCTTTATTTAAAGTTGTTCTTTATAATACACAGTAAACTTTTTTATAATTATCAGTGCCTTCACTAATAATAGTTTGTCTTAAGAATTCAAAATGTTTCATAGACATCCCCATGTGCCCATTTACCACCCTTCTCATCTGGGGATTTTGAGGCTGCAACCTTCCTGCAGGAATGTAAAGGAAACGCCAGTCGGTGCCTGAGCTTAAAAGGCAATGCATCAGAGCTACTCAGAAGTTAATATGTGGATTTCAGTAGAAGGCTGAGGCAGTTTGGTTTCCACCAAAACCGGATTTGTTAGGTAAACCCTGAAAAATCTTTGCTAACTAGAAGACTATGCCCAAACTGCACCTTTTATAGTGGAAAATTTTATTGCCAGATCTCAAAATAGGTGAGGTTTTGAGACTATATTCTAGATTATCAGTGACAGAGCCAGTCCCTGTCTTGATCATGCCACCAACTCAAATTGAAATCATACAAATGAAAAGAAAATGATAATTCGAAAGCTCTGTGGGTACATGTCTAAGTTAGGGTTTTACTGCTGTGAACAGACACCATGACCAAGGCAACTCTTATAAGGACAGCATTTCATTGGGCTGACTTACAGGTTCAGAGGTTCAGTCCATTATCATCAAGGTGGGAGCATGGCAGCATCCAGGCAGGCATGGTGCAGGAGGAGCTGAGATTTCTACATCTTCATCTGAAGGCTGCAAGCAGAAGACTGACTTCCAGGCAGCTAGGATGAGGGTCTTAAAGCCCACACCCACAGTGACAAACTTACTCCAACAAGGCCACACCTACTCCCACAGGGCCACAGCTTCTAATAGCGTCACTCTCTGGGCTGAACATATATAAACCATAACAGTAAAGAAAGATACAATTTGACTTGAGAAGTCTGAAAACAGAATTGATCAGATAAGCTTCTTGGTGCTTGTAGAAACATGTACAGTAAGTCAAAATATAGGTTCCAGGGTTCCCATCTATAAACCTTCACCTCCACCCAGGAACAGGAAGTGAGTATCTGAGAAATACAACTGGAATTATGTGTCTTATCGCCTCCTTTCTAAGAGTCAGAAATCATGCAAGGGGAGAGATTTATGCTCTGATTTAGAGTTCTACATACTGACAGTAGAGGAGAGTGGAAAAAGAAGACAGGTTTGGGGACAAGCCCATCCAGAATGAGACTCTAACTCACTGTGTAAACTCAAATACATTGTCTCACCCACTGAAACCTTACTTTTCCTCATTAAAAATAAATAAAAATAATAAGAGCAATGGTATTTACCTGATGGCTGTGAAGATTTGAAATCATGAAGGAAAAACAGCTAACGTGTTTCCTGGTAAATACCAGATGTTCAGTGGAAGGCAGCTATTATTACAGCTAGAATATTAAATTACATTTGCCATCAGCATAGACTTGCAGAAAATGAGATTCAGTTGTATTTATGCCCAAAAGCAATTTGTCCCCTATTAAAAAGATTTCAAATGTCAGCAAACAAAAGGGGAGAAAAGTCCTATTTTTTATGTAACAGAAAATGATACATAAAAGCTAAGTGGCTGAAAGGTTAAAACTACATTAAAATTAATAAATCAATTGCCAAGTGCAAGCTGTTGATATTCTGTCCTCTCCAGTTTTGTTCTATTTTACCCAGAAAAACATAGTGAAACAGAAAATAGGAGGAGGAGGAGAAGAAAGAGAGAGGATATCTCATGGTGGAGAAGGAACCTGGAAAAAGTGAATAACGGCATTAGA
Source organism: Tokudaia tokunoshimensis (assembly GCA_036184795.1). NCBI lineage: Eukaryota > Metazoa > Chordata > Mammalia > Rodentia > Muridae > Tokudaia > Tokudaia tokunoshimensis. The sequence continues at coordinate 11,389,199 of BTHU01000003.1, read as the reverse complement.
GTGGGGTTCTTATTAACGACAATTTTGCAGGAAAAAATATGAAAGACAAGAGCTTATTTAAATCTTATGTTTCCTATATTCTTATATTTTCCTATATTGAAATACCATGATACTAGATAAAATATTAAAGCATTTTAAAGACTTTATTGTACAAACACACCATTAAAGAGTCCCTAGAAATAAGAGTCAAAGTAATAGGAATCAAGCAAAGTTCAGCCTACACTTAGCCCTTGCTTTGAGAAATCTTGCTAGGTGTGGGAGTCTAAGTTCCATCTTTGACAGATCCAGTACAACTAGGAGACAAAAGATTCAACCTAAAGTTGTCCCAAGTATAGTGCCTAGAAGAAGATACGTGTGCTGAGTCACTATGAAAAGTGGATACCTTTGATGGTAGGAGAAAACGAGAAATAAAACATTCTGTGTCAGTTAAAAATGATTTATGATATGATCTTGATTCCAGATTGATTGAAGAGGAAATGTTCCCCGATAGTAAATACAGCTGGCCCATAGACAGGCAACTGACTAAATATGTGTTCTTCATAGGACAGAAAGTCCAAAAGAAAGTAATTTGATTGAATACAATATTTCAGTGTTGGTAATATCAAGGGTAAGTGTCAGAAGAAATAGGAGTCTTTTTTTTTTACAGGAATTAAAATTTAACTCAGTCCTTGGAGAATATTATGGAATGTATAAGGAAAATATGCCACCCACTGTGGAAAAAAAATCACAAAATACATCAAAAGAGTAGATACTATGAATGAGAATCAAGCAAAATGACATAAATAAAATATACCCAAAAGGACCCCATAAGCTCACAGCCATACACTGAATGCAAAATGATCCACATCGATCTGAGTAAATTTCAAAAGCATGAAAATAAGATCATTGTAATCACCCAGGTACAAGAATAAACAGGAGGCAGCTCCACGGCCTTCTGTGCTTAGCCCGCCAGGAGAGAATGATCTCCCAGCAGTGATTTCACTTCTGAGTGCAGAGGTGAGATCTCCACCTTCTCTCTGGAGGGGCACAGCTAGGAGCACACAGGGCCTATGATCATTGGAGCAGCTGGGACAGGAATCTTCCCTTCCGGCTGCCATTTGCAGCAGGGAGCCAGACAGCTCCACAACCTTGTGTGCACAGACTCTGTCAGAAGAGAGTTGGTCTCCCAGGAGTACAGACACAGGTTTACAGGCCCGTAGGAGGAGTTCTCCCACCACAGCAAATCCCAGCTACCCCAACACACTGGAAAAGCAAGAGTTGGATTTAAAGTCTCTTCTCACGATGCTGTTAGAGGACATCAAGAAGGGCATAAATAACTCCCTTAAAGAAATACAGGAGAACATGGGTCAAATAGTAAAGGCCCTTAAAGAGGAAACACAAAAATCACTGAAAGAAATACAGGAGAACACAAGCAAACAAGTGAAGGAACTGAACAAAACCATCTAGGATCTAAAAATGGAAGTATAAACATTAAAGAAAACACAAAGTGAGACATCTCTGGATATAGAAAATCTTGGAAAGAATTCAGGAGTCATAGATGCAAGAATCAACAACAGAATACAAGAGATAGAAGAAAGAATCTCAGGGGCTGAAGATACCATAGAAAACATTGAATCAACAGTTAAAGAAAATGCAAAATGAAAAAAGCTCCTGAGCCAAAACATCCAGGAAATCCAGGATACAATGAGAAGACCAAACCTAAGGATTATAGGTACAGAAGAGAGTGAAGATTTCCAACTTAAAGGGCCAGTAAATATCTTCAACAAAATTATAGAAGAAAACTTCCCTAACCTAAAGAAAGAGATGTCCATGAACATACAAGAAGTCTACAGAACTCCAAACAGACTGGACCAGACCAGAAAGTCCTCCCGGCACATAATAATCAAAACACCAAATGCACTAAACAAAGAAAGAATATTAAAAGCAGTAAGAGAAAAAGGTCAAGTAACCTATAAAGGTAGGCCTATCAGATTTACACCAGACTTCTCACCTGAGATGATGAAAGCCAGAAGATCCTGGGCAGATCTCATACAGACCCTGAGAGAACACAAATGCCAGCCCAAACTACTATACCCAGCAAAACTCTCAATTACCATAGATGGAGAAACCAAGATATTCCATGATAAAACCAAATTTACACAATATCTTTCCACAAATCCAGCCCTACAAAGGATAATAGATGGAAAACACCAACATGAGGAGGGAAACTACACCCTAGAAAAAGCAAGAAAGTAATCTTTTTCCAACAAACCCAAAAGAAAGTAACCACAGAAACATAAAAAGAACATCAAAAATAACAGGAAGCAACAATCACTATTCCTTAATATCTTATAACGTCAATAGACTCAATTCCCCAACAAAAAAGTCTAAACAGAGATGTTTTTCACGTGGCTCTTCAATTTTATCAGAAAATGTTTGTGACTCCTCTTTCATTTTAGTAATGCTTTTTGTTTCTACCATTTTGACTGTATTATTTTCCATGATAATCTTTAATTTTAACATTTTTTCCATGTATAGGTGTTTTTCATGTAGATCTTCGGTTTTGTGTGTGTGGGGGGGGTGTTTGTAGTTCCACTTTCAATCAATTTAGGAATGTTTTTTTGCCTACCATTTTGTCGGTATAATTGTCCATGATAATCTTCAACTTTAATATTTTTCTGTATTTTTCTTCAATTTTGTCAGAAGTATTTTCCATGTGGATCTTCAGTTTTATCAGACAATGTTTATAATTTTACTTTCAATCAACTTAGGAACATTTTTATACCTTCCATTTTATCTGGATAATTTTCCATGTAGTAGTCAGTTTTAACATGTTTTTCTATATATTTCTTGAATTTTTTCAGGAATATTTTCCTTGTAGATCTTCAATTTTATCAGAAAGTGTTTATAATTCCACTTTCAAAAAACTTAGGAATATTTTTATGACTACCATTTTATCTGTATAATTTTTCCATGAAATACTCAATCTTAATGCGTTTTTTATATATTTCTTCAATTTTATCAGAGATATTTTCCATGTAAATCTTCAATTTTATCAGAAAATGTTTATAATTTCACTTTCAATCAACTTAGAAATATTTTATGCCTACCATTTTATCTGTATAATTATCCATGATAATCTTCAATTTTAATGTTTTTAGATAGATTTTTTTCAATTTTATCAGAAATATTTTCCATGTAAATCTTCAATTTGATCAGAAAATGTTTATAAGTCTACTTTCAATCAACTTAGGGATATTTTAATTCCTACCAATTTATCTGTATAAATATCTTCAATTTTATCAGAGGTAGTTTCCATGTAAATCTTCAATTTTATCAGAAAATGTTTTTACTTCTACTTTCAATCAATTTAGGAATATTTTTATGCCTACCATCTTATCTGTATAATTTTTTATGAGATAGTCAGTTTTAACGTGTTTTTCTATATATTTCTTGAGTTTTATCAGAAATATTTTCCTTGTAGATTTTCAATTTTATCAGAAAATGTTTATAATTCCACTTTCAATCAACATAGGAATATTATTGTGTCTACCATTTTATCTGTATAATTTTTCCATGAAATAGTCAATCTTAATGTGTTTTTCTATATATTTCTTTAATTTTATCAGAGATATTTTCCATGTATATTTACACAATGGAATACTACTCAGCAATTAAAAACAATGAATTCATGAAATTCTTAGGCAAATGGGGAACAGGGGGAGGGAAGAGGGCTTATGGGACTTTCAGGGAGGGGGGAACCGGAAAAGGGGAAATCATTTGGAATGTAAATAAAGAATATAGAAAATAAAAATAATAATAAAAAAAGAATAAACAGACATATTGCCAAGAGAACCAAAGTACAATTCATAGAAATTGAAAATTATGATTATTTAAGTTAAAAGAATCAACAGAAAGGATAATAGTACTGAGAAAATTAGTTAGTGAGAGGATAAATGTTTAAAAACTATGAAGAGTTTTTAGAGTTTAAAGGAGACATGGTGTAGAAAATATACTCAGAAATAAAAATAAAATAAGACAATCTGTTCTCATTTCCTTCTATTGTTCTTATAAAATGCTTGGCCAAAAGCAACTTAGACAAAGAAAATATTTCTTTGGCTTACAATTCTAGGTTACAGTCATCATTATAGGGAGTCTGGACAGGAGCTTGAAGGAAAAATCCATGAATGGACATGACTTGCTGGCTTGTTTATAGGCTCATGTTCCAGTAGCTTTCTTATGCTGCCTAGGACCACCTACCTAGGGAATGGTGTCCACACACAATGGGCTGAACCCTTCTATATCATTTAATAATCAGGACAACCAATCAAGACAATCAAGGCATATCTACCAGCCACGTTGACTTATATAATTCGTCAATGAACCTTTTCTCTAAGAACACCTTAGGCTGTGCCAAGCTGAAAATTAAACATCACATCAGAAGTTGTGAATGAATTAAAAGAAGAAAACAGAAAAAAGTCAATAACCAAACACACAAAAGCTGGGATATTTCCAGAATCAATGAAGCAATACCAATAATAAGATATAAAAAGCCTCAAAAATTCCCCAAAGACAAAATCATAGAGAAAGCACACTTAGAGAGTTGAAAGGAAACTAGACAGTACTGAGATTCCTTGAAGGGGTATGTAAAGCTTGCATACAGCAAGAGAAAAATGGAGACTCACTTACAAAGAATAAAGGTGATTAAAGTGATGGTTTGTGTCTTTATGTCACTCTCCAGCCAAGGCCAGAGACACTGAAACATGGTTCATGTTTTCAGAGAAAACAACTTGCTAGGTATAATTTTTTATTTCTTTGGGTGAAAGAAGCAAATTTTGAAAGACTGGGATCTGAAAACTAAAACACTGAAGTTTGGTGCCCAATATAGATCTTCACTAAAGGAAATGGTACAGTATCTTCTGGAAATACTCATTTGTCATATCCATAAGCTCCTCTCACCATGGTTCATCAGTCTGGTTATCACTCCTCATCAACTGTGGAAAGTTTAGAAGGAAATAATTTAATAGTCAAGAGCTAACTGAGGACACTGATTGTTAAATGTGTAAGGATTGATGACATAGAATCATTAACTACAGATTGACTGTTGAGTTTAGCCCTGGTGTGTGTGTGTGTGTGTGTGTGTGTGTGTGTGAGAGAGAGAGAGAGAGAGAGAGAGAGAGAGAGAGAGAGAGAGAGAGAGAGAGAGAGAGAGGAGAGGGGGGAGAGGAGAGGGAGGGGGAGAGGGAAAGGGAGGGGGAAAGGGAGGGGAAGGGGAGAGGGAGAGGAGGGGGAAAGGGGAGGGGAGGGGCAGGGAGAGAGAGAGTGTTCCTGTGGAGGTTGCATATGGTGGGCGTGTGAATTTGTACATTTGTGTATGTCAGACCTCAGGTGTGATGTCTCAGATGCCTTTCAGTTTTCACTGATCTAGAGCTGGCTAGCTACCAAGATCAAGGTATTCATCCTGTATCCCTGGACCTCTATCCCATCTGTCTATACTAGGATGAGAAATGTGCCTCTAGACCTGTCTTTTCATCACTTGGATGTTGAGGATTTGCACTCAGGTCTCACAGTTGAGAGACAGGTCTGTTACCAAATGAGCTTTCTCTCCAACCTGAGCTGAGCCTTTTTTTATTTCCCTGTCTTGTTAGATTAAGGGTGGTCCTAAGGGCCACATGCATGCTAAGTGATCACAGTGCCACTGACCAACATCTCCAACCCTCAGTGGGCATTTCTTGTGTGTCTCCTCAACTCTTCCTCTTAAGAAGGGCTGTGAATCCAGGCACAGTTAGGTTGTCCCTTAAAGGAGATGTCGAATCAATTAACTTCACAGTGTCACACAGCTGTCACCTGATGGCAAGAAGCCTTTCTCTTCCCACCTGAGGAATGAGACACATACTCAACTGTGAGTACAAAGCACGAAGCAGTTGGTGTCTGTAAGAGACAATAGAATTGTTGATAAGTGATCATGGGAAGCCAGGAAGTAATGCTTCAGTCTGGAAATCCTTTAATAAAGCTTATCGTATGGTGCTAACAGATTGTCCTATGAATCTGATGGGAAGCCAAGAGTGCATATTAGCTCTGGCTTCTCCATCCTTCCTATTTTACTTCACCTTCCTTAGGCAAACGCCTTGCTTGTAAACTTTTCTTCAGGTTCTGCACCTTGGGGGCCCAGAATAATGTAAAACTTAACCATTTGGGATAATGGGTAATTAAGTGATTGAAGGTGAGAGAATCTTACTAACAAATAGGGTCATAAGTATTCTAAAACAAAGGCAGGTCAGTTGATGTTTTGATCAGGACTCTGGAAAAATGGACTATAAATTATACTATATTATATTTGCTATATTATATTTATGAATAACCTATAACATGTGAGATTAGCTTGCATGATTATTGAAGTTGAGAAATCCTCTGACCTCTCATTTACAGCAAGATACCCAGGAAAAGTACTTGTGTGATTCAACCTGTCTCCAAGACCCAAGGACCAGAGAAACCAATGATTCAGACTCCCTCAGTCCAGAGGGAGATGAAGAGACAAGGTATCCTGGCTTAAGTCGAGGAGGCAGAAAAGAGACAAGGGTTTTGTTTCTCCTCTTTGTTTGTTATTCAGGCCCCACTGGATTGGATGGTGCTTATTGAGTCCATCTGTTCAAAACCTGGAGCTGTCCAGAAATACCCTCTCAGATACCCCCAGAAACAGTATTTTGACTCTGCTACCACAAGAGTCCACACGAAGAGCATGAAAGGAGCCATCAAAGTCAAGAAGTTGGCAAGAGTTTAAGCTCTCCACTGTCTTTTTACAGTGTGAGCGATGAGCAAACTAGGAAAAACCTTAGTCCGACTCGGTTAAGTGTTCCTGTTAAAATATGTATGAAATCACTGAAGAATTAGAGTTATAAAGCATAAGATTTCCAAATAGGGTTGAAGGAGAAATAGAAGGAGGGGGTGTCAGAGATGTGTCCAATGCAAAAAGAAATGGAAACCGTAGAAGTGGAAAAAACAATTCAAACAGATCAAACATAAATTAGACAAACTCCTCCAACAAGATGACAGTATCAGTCTGGAAAATAAAATCCAGCTGTAAGGAAGAGATACAGTTGACGCCTAAAAGCAGAGGAAGAGGCAGGTAGAAAGTGAAATGGGAAGGCGAGGTGGGAAGCAGACGATAGTCGGTCGAGGATTCTCCTTGCTCGTTTCTGATGTCAACACCCAATTGTTTCCCACGATGTCACCGGGTTACTGAAGAAAGACCAGGATATGTATCATATGTATGCATCCAGTGCCCAGCATAGAAACAAGGCAATGTCAACTGAATTCATGAAATGAAAATTATGCAGGTGTGTAATCCATCAGAAACTTGTTGAGTCTTCTCAAAGGAAGTAATGATATTTCATATGACTTATGAAGATTGATTCGTTCTGGCATTTCTGTCATAATAAATGGTTTTCTTTCTCCCTAGAGCATCAAGGCATAAGTCAACCTAGAAAATATCTAGATGTGAGGTCATTTCTGAGGCGACAAGTATACCCATGAAAGATGGCCTTTCTTCCTGCATTTATTCCGCATGTATTTATTTATCCTATCAGTGTCCAACTCTGTGTGGGCATAGAGCACATGATGAAAATTAGAGAAACACAATCTTTGAAGGCTTGGAGATTACAGACTGTCATTTTTAAGGCAAATCTGCAACCAAAGGTATTTTAATGTATGTATTATACATGCATCTTAGCACACTTTAAATTTTATTTCCCATAGATTATACTTCTTTTAGGAAATTCCTTGACTGCAAAATAAAATTTCATCTTGTCTTAACTCTATTAACTAGATAACCCTGGGCTCATAATTCAGTCAGTCAGATCCTTCGCTGCTGAGGAGTTCAGGTTTCTTATCTCTGAATTTGAGAATAATCCTTACCTCTCATTGTGACCGTTACCTAAGATACCGTGCCAGGTGTGGTGATGTTTAATAAATGTCAGTTTCCTAAGAATCAAATTGTTCCTTCTATACCCAAAGTTAATATGTACCATATCCCATTTGTAAATATTAACCATTATTCATGGTAGGCATCAAGTTTCAGAGAAGGGGAGCTGTCTAGATAGAGCAAGACCACTATTTATTAGAAGCAGGTTTTGAGGATGAAACAGACATGAGATGTATGCATGCCTGCTGCTATTTTGTATCTGTTACATAGCTGTTAGACTGTCGGCTATGCTTTGAATAATCTACTCCCATTTTCTTGCAATAATGATCACATCATATTCTGTATAGTTAACTCAGATAATTTAAGGTCTTGTCCTCTACATGTGCGCATGCGCACATGCACACACACACACACACACACACACACACACACACACACCAAGACATCTGACCTACCCAAGACTTACAAAGCAGTGTTTTAACCATTGTTTCCAAGCTCTGTCTTTCCACTGCAGATGGAGAAATGCATTGCTGGATATGCTGCATAAAACTAAAGGCTTTGAAATTAATAGAAACCTGGTTGTTACAGGATACAGCTACGCCTAATGGGCTATTAAAAATGATTAATATATGTCCCATTGGGCCAACAAAGAGAAGGGCTATGATTGTGCATAAAAACGAAAAATTAATTTGACTTATCATGACAACAGAAAAGGTTGATCCAAGTTACCGCACATTGACCCTGAGAAGAGGAGGGCTTTACACATCTTATGAGATTCTAAAAATAGTGTTTTTTTAAAAAGTGACCAAAGCCCAGAGTTTACTGGAATGAGTCATGTCTTCAGTCTCACTGCACTGGCTTAATTTCTCACTGGTGAGTGGTATCTTGCCTTTCATTCAGCAGGCCAGAGTGCTCTGAGCCAACAGCATTAGAGAACCATTAAACCAAGCCTTTGAGAAAACATTGAAGTTCTAAAGATGCTGGGATGAAAGATGCTTTGTAAAGGGAGGGAGGGGGTGGTTGTTATTAATTACTATTATTCCAACGTTCATTTCCCACTTTAGGCAAACAATACAGAAAGTCATTTCTGCATTCCAAAACAAACTAAAGATGTTTGAAATACTACAGAGCTTTGTCTCTCTACTCTTCTGTATTCAGGACCACGTATGAATAGATGATTTCTTTCTGCTCAGCAGCTATGAGATGAGCCAGTAAATCTCTCAGATAGTTTGGATGCTTTAGTTGTTGAATGGGACATTTTAAAATTGGTCTCTTTTTATTGTTCTTTTTAAAATATTCCCATCCTGGCTTCATCACACATTATTTCTTCCTCTTATAACCTAAATATTGCCAGTCAAGAAGTGGATATTTCTAGAAACCATGCCTGATAGAATATGTTGCAGAAAACACTTTTAAAGAAACATAAAAATGTATTTATCTCAAAAAATTAAGATCATTAAATATTTTTGATATTTGGAAATAGTTAAATATCTCCACTCATCAGTATCTGTTTTAGAATTCCAGTCTGAACTGGATCAAACACTATAGAAAGTAAGTAAGCATGTAGAGGCTATCTAACTACAAATACTGTGCACAATCACAGGAAACCACTCCTGTGGTAGGTGGGAGGATGAGAGCCTGGGAGACTTCAGAAAAGGCTAAATTATCTATTTAGACATTTTTCCACTGACTTCCTTCTCTGTCACACTAGCACAAATTCACACATGTGCACATTCACAAGAAAGGAAGGAACTATATTTCTGTTTATTATGTGTTAGATTCTTGATATATTTATTTTAGTTAAGATCTACAAGAACCTTAAAAAGCAGATATTATTAGCTGCATTTCACAAATGGTTGAAGTCACATGAATAATATGCAGTTGAGTTCACACACAAAGATAACAGTGGGTAATCTGAGATCTTTGCAGAATTTTTATTCACTTATCCGTACATTCATTTACTTTATTAAAAGTTGTCTATGTTTTCCATCATTTACTGGGAATACAAATACTTCTCAAATCCATGTCTACATATCCCTACCTCTTTTTTCTCTGTTGTCTGTCTGTCTGTCTGTCTGTCCGTCCGTCTGTCCGTCCATCCATCCATCTATCCATCCATCCATTCATCCATCTATCCATCTATCTTCCTTCCCACTCATCAACCCATCCATCTATCTATCCATCCATCCATCCATCCATCCATCCATCCATCCATCTACCCACCCACCCTATCTATCTATCTATCTATCTATCTATCTATCTATCTATCTATCTATCTATCTATCTATCTATCTATCTATCTATCTATCCATCCATGCATCTATCCATCTATCCATCCATCTACCCACCACCACCCCCCACCACCCCACCTATCTATCTATCTATCTATCTATCTATCTATCTATCTATCTATCCATCCATCCATCCATCCATCTATCTATATTTGTGCTTTGTGTGTGTGTGTGTGTGTGTGTGTGTGTGTGTGTGTGTGTGTGTGTGTGTGATTACTGTTTGTCTCTGTGTGTCTGTGTGTAGGTGAGATCAGCTTTAGGTGTCCTCTCTGAGGTTCCTTCCACCTCATTTATAGAGACAGTGTTCTCAGTGGCCTGGAACTTGCCAACTAGGCTAGGCTGGCTGGCCACTGAGTCTCAAAGAGCAGCCTGTTTCTGCTTCCGCAGCACTGAGATTTATATAATTAGATAAATACTGCCCACAATCATAGGAAGTCACTCCTGTGGTGGGTGGCAGAATGGGCTCCTGTGAGAGTCTAGAAAAAGCTAAATTAGCTGTTTGGATAGTTTGGGACCTGGGACCTCTATCTCTGCTACACTAACACAAATTCACACCTGTGCATTCAAATAAATACTGCCAGTCCTGGCTTTCTACATGTAGATGGGTCTAGGTGCAAACTCAGGCCCTCATGTTTGTAAGGGAAGCACTTTGCAGTCTGAGTCTTCTCATCTGAAGGGAAATGCTCCTACAAGAGAGCCACTGTTTTAGGGAGCCAGGAGTCCTATCCTGTTTGGAAGCCGTGGAAGGCAGAGATGTCTGTATTTTTCCATGGTAAGGACGGGCATTGGGCTGTTAAGTCTTGCCACATCAGTAACTCTAAATTCTGTCTCAGAAAATGCTCCTGAGGGACTAATTTTGTTTTCCCCACTCTTCTATGAATATTCACTTACTTATGGGAGAAAGATATTTGAGAGCTTTCCTATGTTTCTTCTACCAACTCAATCCAATTGTGAGGAGCACAGACAGATTGACCTTTTCTAGAGGAAGATAAGCACTCACTATGTGCATATTCTAGGCCTCCTGGTCTCAACACCAGTGCACTCACTGTGTACACAGCCTAGGAGCTCCTTGGTCTCAGCACCCATCAACCTTGGGGGTCAGCAAGACATGTGGTAACACTGAGAGAGAGGCTTGAAATGTGTGGGATTAGCACTTCCCTTTCTAGGTTCTCCACACTTCCCAGCTACTCCTGTGATGTATTCCCCATCTGGCTTTATGTTGGGGTGGCCCACCAGACTTCTTTTTCTTCTCCTAGGCCTGGCCTTCTCCTGAGCAGTGAAGGTACGGAAGAACAAGGGTGATGTTCCCTGATTGCAACACCCTGCACATAACAGGAAACTGGACGAAGCTGCTGACAGATTGGCTAGTGTTCTCACCAGGTTCCCCGGGACCCTTCCAGATCAGCTATAGTGCTCTTTAACTGTCCTGACTGACAGTATCCAAGGGGCCAGGTACTCAGCAGATTTCACAGGAGTCAGCCTCTGTACTTATAGGCCAGGTACCAGCAATAAGCTTGGTTCTGGGCTGGGTGACTGGGCATACAGAATGAGCTCTTTGTCTTTTCTACATTCTTTGCATCTCTGATGCTGGACAGATGAAGAATGGCGAGCTACAGACGGATGTAACAAATTACCCATAAAATATATTCATAATCATCTGATAACCAAAAATGGGAAGCAGGCCACCGATCACATTAAACTTCTGTTGCCTTGGCAAAGACTGCTAAATTAACCTTGAAAACACCCATAATCCCTTGGTAGTTCACAGAAAAACAATATTTCCTGTCCAGCACCATGGCTACTTCTCTTGTTGCCTTCCCTCCTTTCCCCTTCTGTCTCTTGCTGCCACTCAGCCTTTTTCTATTGAGGCGCACTTTCTTCAGAACTCTGTCCCCATTGCGGAAGTTTGTGAAAGGGCTTCAATCACCACATTCATCATGACTTCATGAGCTAAAAAGATGCCTGTAGGTTCCTGACCAAAGCAAGACCCACCCTTGGAATTAAACTATATCTAGCAACCACACGAGCCTCCAAAATCATTTCCTTTTACTGCTTTCTGAAAATCAAGAGAAATAAACAATCTCCTGCCATAAATGTTTGTGTCAAAAGATAAGAGCATGGCCCAACCAATCCGTCACACAGCCAGCCTTTCCCCCATTTATTTCAAGCAATATTTCTTCATGCCAAATTTTCTTCTGCTTTCTTTGGAAGGGTGGAAGTTAGCAACTTCCAGGCACAGATATTGTTCCAGGCTCTATGGCGTGAATTTCCTTGTGACACACACACACACACACACACACACACACCCATACTTAAAACTGTTTTGTGTGTGTGTGTGTGTGTGTGTGTGTGTGTGTGTGCATATGTATATTATTATTCACCTCCTCAACTTTGTGAATGAACTCATTGTCTGTCAAATCCTTACTTTCTTAAGGGCAGATTTGTAATGACTATTTTATGCCCCTAAATAATCTGAAGTCCCAGCAACGTGGTTCTCTGCAGTCTCAGCGTGCCCATGGGTGTGAGCTGCATTTATAAGATTGAGCTCAGTTTGCATATTCAGTTTCAGGTATGTTTCAGTATTTTGATACTTTCTACACCGGCTTGAAAAAGCTATTTATTACCACAGAGTCACTTCACCAGTAAATATTTATGGGCAGTTTTATTTCCAGTTTAGAAATTGAGTATCGTACCTTATGATACCTACAAAAGGCATTGTTGATTTGCTATTTTAGCTTTTGATAGAGAACATGTTTATAGCCTGGTGGTGGGAGGTTTCTTCTTTAATAATTTACAAAATTACCTGCAGTAAAAACTTTCACCTGTTCTTTGTTTCCTTAGTGCCACAAAATTGGAATTACATATAAAAACCTTTCCTCCAGGAGATTTATATCTACCAGAGACAGAAACTCTCCACTTAAATTTTTATGAAACATCAAAATTACAGCCAGGCTTTAGCAAAACAATAGGAAGAAGGCTTCATCGGGTGAAGAGTCTTTCCAATATTTGAAGACATCATCCTTTATCTCCCGTTTAATCTTTATTTTCCTGTGGCGACTTCTTTCTTTGGTTCTATCGATTCCCTGGTGTGGATGTGCTGTCTGCTCATTTGTCTTTCATTACAGAAGGTTCTGAGTCCCAAGCACAGGGGCTAACTCTAGCCACAGGATCTGTTTCTCAAATACTTGTGCTTTTCCAATTTAATTTGTCACTGTCCCATGAACACCCCGATGCCCAGTCTCATTCTCTTCCCTGGGACTAAGCCCTCTGTGTTTCATTAGGGTGACGTGGGAACAACCTGGTGGCCCCAGGTAAAAAACCCCAAGAGATACAGAGCCACAGCAAGCCAAAGTCTGTCCTTCATAACAACTCAACTTTTAAATCTCTCTTTATTGGATTACATTTTAATAAAGGGCTTATGTAACATCCACCGAGCAGTTATCAATTAATTGCCCATGGAAAGTTAAGGCATGTTACACAGTAGTAGTTATTGTACTCAGGACATTAGACATATGTTACATAAAAGATGCAGTCACCTTGAAATTATGCTGGTAAGGCTGCCTTGTTCCTACGGAACATTTTACATTCCACTGTGAAAATTGAGTTAAAAACCTATCAGGAGATGAAGGCAGCTTGTTCCAAATGGTTCAAGGTAGGCTTAAAGGTACTTACAGTTAGCTCAATAGAATTTGAAAGCATTGCACTCCATAATTGAAGAATTTCTTAAGTTCTTCATCCCCTCCTAGATTCTGTGGACTGAGGCTCTATGTTGCAGAGAACAAGCAGACCTCACACTCAGAACCTTCGTTGGTCTCATGCATCCATGCGTAGTTACTCATGGATACTGACTCTGACCTTGGCAAGATAATGTTTACTATGCAGACAGCTGTATCCCGAGGACTTGAGAGCACCAGCACCTGGGCCTGAGGTCTAGAGAGGACTTAGTGGCAATATAGTCCCGAGGTCTGGCATATAAGATAAAGAGAATAGAAAGCTTCCAGCTTCAAAATGGTGGTGTCACCCTGAGAGAACAGCAGGGGTCTTGGAGAAGTACAAGTTCAAGTAAGAGAGAAAAGAGGACAGACCTAAGATACACTAAGTCTGTAGAGAGCAGAAAATTTCATCTCCAAATAATGTTATTTAGGAGGATGGAAGCTTATCATGCTTCTGGGGGGGTTTACATATCATTGAGTGTGTTATTTTTATAGTTACCAAAAATAGAAACCACCCCCTTGTGAGTCTGAAGAAATGAGGGAGTTGTGTAAGCTATAACTATAATCTAAAGTATCAGAAAATCAAAGTCATTACTTTAGGGCATTATATTACATTGATTTTTAGGAAAAATATTACCTCCAGAGTTATAGTTTAATTTAAAAATACCAGAAACCCATTTAACTACTCATTAAATTAATTTGAACAAAATCTAAGTAAAAATTAAAAAAAAACTACCCAATATTTTCATACTTGAAAACAATAACAAGTGATAAATTCATCCATGCATCAGCCTTTATTGCTGATGTATCTATTCCTGGGTCACTGAAGGGGAAATGGGACAGAGGATGCAACCATCACTTTTAGTGAGTGAAGGCTAGACAAGGGTGAGATGAGCTATCATTCCAGGTTGAGCATGATCTGCCAGGAAACCATATGCAGGGGTGTGTGTCCAATTCTACAAGGAAACAAACAAACAAATAAACAAACAAACAAACAAAACCACCACCAACAACAACAACAACAAAAAACCTCTGGGAAAGCAAGGGTGCTGGGCCTTGATTGACTGACGTCACTGTGTCACACGAGGAGGGATGCTCTAAGGATGAGATACCAGTGCCCATGACTGATTCCCACAACTGCTTATAAAAAGCAACTCACACTAGGTTGGACTTAGGTTCAGGAATCTACAGGGGATTAGGACTGAGAGGGGCCTTCCTCTCATGTCTGGGAGGCAAACTTTTCTCTGAAGGATCCAATGGCTCTAATGCAAATATTAATGATTCTGTGAAACTATAAGTGTCATAGATTTTTGCCTGACAAGCTTTTCATCTAAGGTCTAATTTCCCTGTTGCAGCTTTGGTCATTCATTGCTGTCAAAAAAGTAGCTTCAATGAAAATTCAGCTAAATACTTATGGCCAGTTTTTGAAATGAGCTATAGCTGATGTATGAAATGTGAAAGATCATCACATTCCTACGGAAATAACCTGCTGAACTCAGGGACTTGATGATGAAGTCTCAGAACTGCAGCTACACAGTTAAATTTGTTGTCATGTGACAACAATCCGTCATGATTAACAGTGAACTAACATCCCTGGAAATCATAAAGGTACCCGAGTATCAGGAAAGCAGGGATTATCATCATCTTATAGCTCACAATGGTTTGATTTACCAATAAGGGTTTGATAATGCTGTCTACAATCCTAAACCCTAATGTCTGGGTCTTACATTAAGGGGTACAAAGGCAATAGGATGAATGAATAAATGTCAGAAAAAGAGATACCAAGAGAGGTAGATGATAAAAAATACATAGCTACATGAGTGATACATATTTTATAGGAAGTCATACAAATGATAGTAAGATAACAAGATAATGTGGTAGATGTGGATAGGTAGATGATGATGATAGATAGATAGATAGATAGATAGATAGATAGATAGACAGATACATAAATAGGTACATAGATAGATGATAGATGATTGATAGATAGAGACATACGTAGATATATAGATAAATGACAGATGATAGATAGATAGATAGATAGATAGATAGATAGATAGATAGATAGATAGATAGATAGATAGATATGGATAGATAGATACATACATACATATAGATACAGATACATAAATAGATACATAGATAAGATGATGATGATGATGAAGATAGAGAGATAGATAGATAGATAGATAGACAGACAGACAGACAGACAGACAGACAGATAGATGATACATACATACATACATGCATACATACATATATACATAGAGATATATAGATGACAGTTGTTTAATTGGATGATTAATCAAATGTAATTTAGGAGGTGGAAATATCCCATGAGGACATCTAGAAACTGGAACCTGCTAGCATGACTCAACTCAAGTCTAATGGCCTAAGAATCAAGGAAGCCAAGGCTTCAAATTAAAATGTGAACTGTACGACTTGGCATCAAGAGGCAGAGGAAACAAGACTTCTGATATCTAAGGGCAGGAAAAGGTTGTCTCAGCTGCAGAAACCCATGTGATCTTTCTCATTTGATGTTCTGCTTGATTCCCCCTGACTTAAATATTGTCGTCTCCCACTGTGATAGGTCTTCCCGACTCTCTGACTCTAGAAACTCCCTCACAGGCAGTGCCAAGCACACTACTTTCCAAGTCTCTAGCCACTCTTCAGTCAATTCCTCTTGACCATCACCAAAAACAACCACCACCATATTGAAGGACATACCTTGTCCGAACATTTTCAAATGTCCATGTTAAGATATAAAATTTGATCACAATCTCAAAAAACTATTTAGACTCTGGGAAACAAAACAAAGAGTATCCACTAGCTGATTTAATTTGCATCCTATCTTGGACTTGTGTGGCTGGATGATTCTTTCCAGGTCCCTAACATAGAAATACCAGGAATTGCCAAAAGAACTGAGTGGGAGGCAGAGGGATAACGCTGACCCAGAGAGCGGCTCAGAAACTCTGAGCTCTGACGTGAAACAGACATTAAGAAGATGAAAGGAGATTAATGCTTATATTAAGATGGAAAAATATCTCATCAAGTTTATGACGGGAGGAAGTCAGAATGAAGCATACTTAAACAGATAATGGATTTCGGACACCAAAGAAACTCAGAGATTGTGGTAGCTTGAATTAGCAGGTTTCATGCCTTTCTTTGAAGAATTATCAATAGTCGTACTTATAGCTCTTATTATAAAGTGAATCTTAAAACTTTACTCTTATAGTACTTGAAGTATGACTTTTGATTCCAGGTTGAAATGTAAATATGATTCTGGTTGTTTCAGCTTCAGTTTCCATATTCTTTACTTGAAAAGAAACTGACTTTAGGGTAGGGAGAGAATCGTTTGTTGTTTGAAGTAAGGTCTCATTACACAGTCCAAGCTAGCAGTGAATTTTTTTTAACATTTTTAAACATTTAAATAATTTTTACTTTTATGTTTGTGTGTTTTAAGTAGCCTCCTGCATGATTAGGATCCCAGCCTGGACCCCCTGAAAGAGGAGCAAGTGCTCTTAACCACGAAGACATTTCTGAAGCCCTGGCAATGAATTCATGATTCTTCTGCCTCCATTTCACAGATGCTAAGTTACAGGTGTTCATCACCACACCTGACAAAAATCAAGTTTGGGAAATAAATTCAAAGCAACTAAAGATGGGCGTGAAGCTCTTTTAAAATAGAATGTGAGGGAGCTGGGGAGGTGGCTCACACTGTAAAGTGCTTGCCTGTAGGAATGAGAGGGTGAGCTTGATCCTTAGAATCTGAGTAAAAAGCTGCTGGGCTATTGGCTTGTGCTTGTAATTCCATCACTAGGGGTATGAGAGTGTGGGCAACTGGGAGAATAGTGAAGGAATCCTGTCTTAATGGCCATACAGGCTAGCCTATTGGTGACTTCTCGACAATAGAGACCCTGCCTCAAAGGTGATATGCGTCCCTTCTAAAGATGACACCTGTCTTAGGGTTTTTATTCCTGCACAAAACATTGTGACCAAGAAGCAAGTTGGGGAGGAAAGGGTTTATTCAGCTTACACATCCACATTGCTGTTCATCACCAAAGGAAGTCAGAACAGGAACTCACACAGAACAGGAACTTGGAGGCAGGAACTGATGCAGAGGCCATGAAGGGATGTTACTTACTGGCTTGCTTCCCCTGGCTTGCTCAGCTTGCTTTCTTATAGAACTCAGGACTACCAGCCAGGGATGGCACCACCCACAGTGGGCCCTCCCACCCTTGATCACTAATTGAGAAAATGCTTTACAGCTGGATCTCATGGAGGCATTTCCTCACGGGAGGCTCCTTTCTCTGTGATAACTCCCAGCTTGTGACAAGTGGACACACAAAACCAGCCAGCACAGCATCCTAGGTTGACCTCTGCATTCCACACACACACACACATGTACCCCCTATCCTACACACACACACACGTGCACTATGTGTTCATATTATAATCTGAATAGTGGTTAAGGGAGAAAGAGTAACTACCACTAGAAAAGTGTGAGCTGATATATTTTTATGACATGAAGACATTTCAAATCCTCTGTATTATATTTTTATATGGTCACTGTATCAGGTCTTCAGGCTGCCACCACAAATTAGCACATACTTATTGGCTAAAACAGCAAAAATGTATTTCCTCATTGGATGTCGGAAGGCCATACTTCTCTTGAAGGTCCTCAGGCTGATTTCTGCTGTCTTTTTTAGTTTCTGGTTGTTCCAAGAAATTCATTTGTCTGAGATATGATTTTACTCTGTGGGTCAGGCTAAGCTCAGATTGCCTCAGCCTCTCGTATGCGGGGACAGGCCTGTGCCACCACACCTTTTCTGGCTTCCCCTCTGCAATGGCCTCCTCCTTTCTATGTCTCTCATCTGTGTGGGTCTGCTTTGCTGATACGGTTTGGATGTAAGGTATCTCTCCACACACACACAGTTGAACACTTGGTTCCCAGCTCTGACACCCTGGGAGAGTGTAGAAACGTGAAGAGGTGAGAACTCGGTGGTAGACGTAGAAGGCACGTGGCCGACCCTGAAGGTTGCACCAACTTTTGGTTCTGGCTTCCTGGAGCAGCTTTGTGCCTGCTGTGATTTTGACAAGAAGTCTGCCCCCTCATATCCCCACCACCACAGTTAATGCTGTTCCTACCACATTTTCTTCCCCACCACGACCAGCTGTAGCTTTGAAACCATCACCAAAATAAGCCTGTTCTCTCTTGCCTTGTCTGTGTTTGGTATTTCTGTCCAAAGAATGCATAAAATTATGAATGCACTCACACTGGTTGTTGTTGGATTTTGGCCCATTAGATATTCTAACATGATCTCATTCAAGACTTTTAAATAACATTTGCAAAGGCTCTTTTGTCCAAGTAAGTCAAACTCACAGGTTCCTGGGCTTGGGATATAGACACATCTTCAGAAGGGACATTATTGAGCCTACTGCATTCACCTAGCATGACCTTACACACACACACACACACACACACACACACACATAGATCATCACTGAGTGGTGGTTGGGTCAGTGTAGGGACTCAAGCTTTCTGAGTCATTGACTTATAAAGTCTCAGAGATGAGACCTTATACCTAGAAGACAAATCTCTAAGAAAGGTGACACTTACCTGATTCTTTTCATCTTGTTTAAGAAGATCTAATGTCACATTGCTGGTGCATCTGTTACTTTTGGCTTTTTTTTTTAAAGCTCAGGCTTTAGATACTTTTTTTATTGCCATGAGAAAATACCATGACAAAGAACATTTATGTAAGAAAACACTTGATTCAGGACTTGCTATTCTAGAGCATTAGAATCCATGGCCATGGGGGTGCATAGCATGGCAGCAGACAGACAGACAGACATGACACTGGAACAATAGATGAGGCCTCACATCTCTAATCCACAAGCATAAGACAAAGATACAGAGAGAGAGAGAGAGAGACAGAGACAGAGACAGAGACAGAGACAGAGACAGACAGAGAGAGACAGAGAGACAGAGAGAGACAAAGACAGAGAGACAGAGAGAGACAATGACAGAGACAGACAGAGACAGAGACAGGGAGAGAGACAGAGAGAGACAAAGACAGAGACAGACAAAGACAGAGAGAGACAGAGACAGGGAGAGAGACAGAGACAGAGAGAGACAGAACAAGGGAGAGAGATAGAGAGAGAGAGAAAGACAGAAATTGTAACTGGGAATGGCATGGACTTTTGAACCTCAAACTCCATCCCTCAGTAACCCAATACCTCCAACAGGGCAATACCTCCTAATCCTCACCAAACAGTTCCACCAGTTAGGGTGCAAATGGTCAAGTACATGAGCCTACGGGAGGCGTTCTCATTTAAACCACCACATCAAGGACCCACAGCTCAAGAAGAAATATTTTTCCTTTCCATTTTTTTTTAACTTCTCCTTCAGTGGAAATACCTCAGAATGCCATCATATAGCCTCTCCGACATCATCTTCTTTGACATTGACTCTTCTGCTTAAGTTGGATGGAAATCAGGGGATTACATGCTGGAGTTGTTTTCTACCCTGTGGATCCAGGGATTTGAACTCAAATCATCAGGCTTGCTAGGTAAACACACATGGCCTCTGGACTGTCTTGCCTGCTGTCTGCTTCCTATGAGGATCCTGTAGTTCTCTAGAGGGTTGCCCATCTCAGGATCCTTATCCATCCCATTTGACCATCTGTGAGCATATTACAGGTTTGAACATAGGCTGGTTGGGAACCATCACTCTGCCTATCACAAATACTCTTATCAATGGAAGAAGATTCGAAAGCAGTGAGGTTCTTGTTCAAAGCTGAATTTGCATTTTTTGAAATCCTTCAAAAGAAGCAAGTATACTATGCTAAATGTAATTGCTTTCTGTCTACATAGTCCTTTCCTGTTAAAATTTAATTATTACTACCCTTAGGGTTGACTTTCTTTAATTTTTTTTCCTTTTTATTTCCTCTTACATACCTATTATTATTAACCTAGATCTCTTACATTCAAAGTTTATATCAGAGAATGGAGAATAGGATTCTAAATTCTATAGCTAACTTCATTATTTTTTTCTTCTTAAAATGGCTTCTGATCTTAATGCCCTCATTTTTTTTTATTATTTCTACATTACCAAAACAGCAGCTTAGCAAGTAGATTCGCGCATGAGTAGAAGAGTTGGGCGTGTCTGTTTTATAAGTTGGTGTCCAAACTAACTGCGTGCACGTTACTGGAGAAATTGGTCTCTCAAAAGTGTAGTTGCTTTATCTAAACCAAAGAAATAACAACAGTAGCATGGTTACAATGTGCTAATTATATTTCTATAAGCATTAACCTTACAACAGTGGACCTGAAATATAGAAGGTCTTCTTTGCTGTGTTCCCTATAGTTCAGCTGAAGTGAAGTCCTACTTGCTCTGATGAGAAGCAGTTGACACAAAGTCAAAATGTCAGCTGTTCTACACCAAGGACTCAATGTTCTGGAACAGGAGGTCAGATGCCAGTTCTCCTGGTTAAAAATTACTGTTCTTTATTATTTATTCTTTCTTTTTGTTCGATTTCACATTATTTGAGAGACAGTCTCATCTAGCCTAGGCTAGCCTTGAACTGGCCATATAGCTGACCATGACCTTGAGCCCTGATCTCCACCCTCCACCTCCCAAATGCTGGTTTTACAGCTGTCCTCGTCACTTGGGGTCTTTGAAACAAGGGCTTACAGGCTGAAGCAGGCTGTCCTAGGATTCATCATCTTGGCTCTGCCCAAATGCTATGATTGTGGAAGTGTGCCGCTCTCCTATGCCCTGCTAACACCAACTTGTCTTGTAATTCGTGCAAGTATTCTTCACTTAGCTTGCAGAGATGAAACAGGAGAGAGAAGGTGTCTTCACTTTTGTCCTTGAACTTCAGTTCATTGTATTCTGTAACCACCATTTCTTCTTGCTTCTCTGTAATCTCAAGAAAAGAAGCAGTCTGCCCTTCTGGGCCTCTTTCCCCAGCACCTGGCAGAGCAGAGCATGCACGAGCATCTCCTGGTAATAATGAGGGAACTAATAAACGCCTTGCTCGCTCTTCTCCTCGTTTGACCTTTGTCTTGGACTCCATTGTTATTTCTCTTCTCTGAACTGTAATAATGGTTTAAGGGCTAGTCCAATCAATTTACCCATAGCATGCTGCACTTTTGATAAGACTTTGCCATCCTGGGAATGCCAAGGCTAAGCAAGTACTTTACCACTGGGCTACAGCCCAATCCTTATTTTTGGTATAGTTCATCTGAATAGTCTAACACATTTACTCTCAACTGCTTTAAAATTCTTCCAACTTTCTTATTTATCTAGAACTTACTTTACATTCAATGTTTCGCCACCTTTTCACCTCTATTAAGTATGCGCTGAGAGTCCCCCAGGGCATGGAGTGCATCCCATACCTGCTCTGTGCTATGTGCCTGACACTGGAGGCAACAGAGAGACACCTTCTGCCCTGCTCACCCTTTTCTAGATTCTGTATCCTTCCCGATAACTTGAGAAACATGTCCGTCCATGATCAATAATAGTTTTATTGTTTTGACTGATTTGACATAACTGTTCAACAAAATGTCTTCTTTTAAACAATATGGCTGATTGTTATGCTGCATTGATCATACACGTTTCAAACACAGCCTCCCATTTGCACTTTGCAACTCTGAAGTGTGAGCGGAGCCTGTTGCTGGGCAACCAGTGGTATTCTAGGTTCATGGTTACAGAAGTTTTGCTTCGGATTTTGGGGCTCGCCAATGCTTCCTAAAGTAATCGCTCCAAGATATGAGGAGGGGTTGGATTGTTAAAGCAAATAGCAAACCAAGCTAATGGAAGCCAGTGAGGAATTTAATTATTCTCCCAATTTCCAAAGGCAATGATGTATTAAGCTAACACTTTTTTCCCCTTTGCCTTTGCTTTGTGCTGGTAGCTGAAAGTGAAATGATGTCCTGATACCCGGTGTGTCTGCACAGGTGTCTTAAGCAGCATCTCTGTGACTTTAGTGAAGAGGTTCTTTCTCCAGTTGCAGTTTGTCCCCAGACACCAAGGGCAGTAGGACACAGTACCCAGGAACATAGAAATTAAGCACTGATTTCCCAAGTTATTGTAGGAGGAGTCATCTTCAAATTTGGATATTTTTTTCCTAAGTGATTTCTATTCTGCATGGTTGATGGTTTTTTTTTTCTGATATTCTAAGGATGTTGTATTTTTTAGCATGTTCAATTTAATTTTAGCATCATTCTCAAAAATCTTTGAAATTTCTGAAAATAACAAGAGCTTTTTACATAGGGTGGCTCTATTCCTAGAGTGGAAAAAAAAAAGATCTGGAGATAAAAAGAGCTACAACTTTAAAATCTCAGCCACACCCCACTAAAACTAATCACAGGTTGAAATACTGTGGTGCGACATGTCTAAGACACTTAGCTCATCAACTATTTTATTTTTGCAACACAAGGTACTACAGAGTAGCAGGTTTTTTGTTTGGTTGTCCTGGAACTGTGATGGTTGACTGGAAGATGGGACCACCAGCATCTCAGGAGAGTATTCCAGTCCCCAAAATCATTGACATAAAAACAATGAGCTATAGCTTCAATTGAAGGCCCGCTGCTTTCACCACAGGTGAAAAACGAAGGTGCCCTGCGATCAGAGAAGTTAACACTTAGGAAGGAGCACAAATGCCTGGGCTGTTTCCTGAAGGATGGACCAGGACCAGTGTGCCTGTGTCACTCACAAAGCCAGAGTGGGAGGAGTCAGAACCTGAGGCCTCCACAGCGTGAGACTCCCTAGCACACCAAACCATAGGTAAACTATAGGTTTCACCTCCATGGCGGCTCCAGCGGGCTCCATCAACCTCTCCTTAGGACTGAGCTGGAACTACTGAAACACCGGAAACCCGCAGAAATGAAAATTTCCCCTGGACTTGAAATCTTGTAAAGTCAACAGGATTGAGTGTAAAACCTTGTTTAAAGCCAGGACATCTTGTTTATATGGAAAAGTGGAAAGGAAGGAAAAGGAAAGAAAGGGAAGGGAAGATGAGAGAAAGGCTGGGTAGAAAGAGGGAGGAAGGAAGGAAGGAAGTGACCCCGGGGGTGCTTTAATTCCCTGGAATGAACTCCGTCCGGCATTGTGGGTCTCGGCAGATTCCCTTCTTTTATGTTTAACTCTGATTACTTTCTGTGTGAATACATATAAAGTGTAAGTGAAAAATTAACTTCACAGAAAATTATTCTACACAGTAAGGTCCATACCGCCAGATTTCCTACAATAGACTTTAGTCAGCCAACCAAGATCCTTTACTTGTTAAAAAAAGAAAAAGAAGGAAGGAAGAAGAAAAGAAGAGAAGAGAAAAGAAAATGGGAAAAAGGAGAGCTATTGGGCAGGTGTGGTAGAACCTACCTTTAATCCCAGTTCTTGGGAGGCAAAGGCAGGTGAACTCTGTAAATTCAAGGCCAGCCTGATCTACATAGCAAGTTCCAGGTCAGCTAGGGCTACACAGTGAGATACTGTCTCAAACAACAGTTACTTTTTTTTGTTTCTTTTTGGTGAAAAGTGACTGAAAATAAGTCTAAGTTTTACTTTTCTTTAATATGTATTTTATTAATGATATCAATGTATTAATTTACATCATCAGTCTTTGCAGACATATTGGCCTTATGTGTCAGGCTTGAACTGGGGGCTCTGCTGAAGCAGAAAGAAGCTGGAGAATTCTTTCTTTGGGGGGAAGGACTGAGTTCCTGGCTCAGAACACTACAGGGGCTGAGGCACAGAATGAACAATGAACACGGCGTCGTGGTTGGTTTGCGTTCTTTTGGATTTAAGGTCTTTTTCTGTGTTCCTTCTTTCGCTTGGTTGGCTTGCAGCACTTTGTCCAGATCTTTTAGTTCAGTTCAGGAACTTGAAATTTTGATTCTGATTGACGAGTAAAAGTAGCTGAACTGAAAGAGTGTTGAACACCAGGAGTGTGGAGTCCAGGCGGTCTATGGGTTCTCCAGCTCTGCCGTCCAGGCCCGAGAGGCTGTGGGAGGTAACGTGAGGTCTCTGTTATGCTTCACTTCTTTCAGTAAAGCAAGCAGGGGTGAGACTGTCTTCCTCACTACAGAGGACGTGGGTGATCAGCATAGAAAACTGCATGTTTACCCATCACCTCCACTGTACACCATGAGGGACGCAGAGAGGACGAAAGACCTGTGCATGAATCCCCTTCAAGGCCTTGAGCTTCCCACAGAGAGAGACACAAGTGACTTTTCACCACTTGGCTTCACCGGACTGTTAGCGCCTCTTACAAGTATGGTCTTCAGTGGTTCCAGGAAGAGGGGAGCTTTCTGTGAACACTGTGGGTGCTGTCTGTCATCTCCTGCCTATTATTTATATGCATGACTCCCCTAAGCTACCCAAAGTTTTAAGTTAAAAGAAAAATGTAAATTAGAATAGCCTCACTCTGAAAAACAACTATCACAATGTGTTCTTTCACAGGGAAATCTAGGCTTAGATTTATAAATACATGTATACATATACACATATACATACACGCACACATATGTGCATATATACAGCATAAATATATACACACATATATATACATATATGCATGCATACAATATACACATACATATACACAGATACAAACACATACATACATAAACATATACATACATTTATACATACACATGCACACATGCATATACGTACTGTGATGGTTTGAATAAGAATGACCCCCCCATAGAGTCTTAGATATGAATGCTTAGTCACCAGGGAGGGACAGTATTAGGTGAGGCCTTGTTGGAGTGAGTCTGACCTTGTTGGAAGAAATGTGTCTCTGTGGATGGGCTTTGAAGTTTTAAATGCTTAAGCCAGGCCCAGTGTGTGTGTGTCTGTCTGTCTGTCTGTCTCTCTCTCTCTCTCTCTCTCTCTCTCCCTGCTGCCTGTGAATGCGGGTGTAGAACTCTCAGCCCCCTCTCCAGCACCGTGCTTGCCTTCATGTGGTCATGCTAACTGCTGAGACAACAATGGGTTAAACCTCTGAATCTATAAGTCAGCTTCAATGCAATGTTTCCCTTTATTAGAGTTGCTGCAGGCACAGTGACGCTTCACAGCAACAGAAACACCAGCCGAGACACATATATGCATTCACACATGCACATGGATATATATGTATTCAGGATATTGATCGCAAGAGAAGAGACAGAAGTCTAAAGGTATTGGAAGAACATGAGTGTGGCTTGTGTGGCATTAGAGCAGGAGGAGGAGCTATTTGGGTTGAAGAAAAGAACAGTAGAAGAGAGAAAACCAGAAAGAGTTGGGGAGAGATTAAAAAAAAGTTAAAATGATAACCATCATTTTGAATGCTAACTAGTAATAGTAATGATAATAACAAACCAAGTTTCCCAGAGACTTATAGACTCACATCCTGAAGTGATTATCAGAATTCATTGCTGATATTGATAGTAATTGGGTCACGAAGGCAAACTGACTCTATTCTTCAATAAGCTGGCGGTCTTTGTGAAACTCACTCCAGTCTGACCAGGCATGGTTTCCTGGTTGGCAGACAAGACATTGCTGAGGAAGGCATCGTTGCTCGACAATTCGGAATCTCTACATCCTAACACTTGCCTGAACTCTACCATCAAAAACTGAGCTCTAAACCGGGAGTCATGGTACACAACCTAATTCAAGCACTTGGCAAACAAAGATTAAGATCACCATCAGTTCAAAATTATCCCTAGCTACGCAGCAAACTTTAAAGCTGGGATGGCCTACAGGAGACAGCATCTAAAAACAAATTAATAAATAATCGATGGCCATCCAAACAGGGAACTCGTGTTTTGCTGGATCCTCGGCTGCTAGGCTGTAGTAGACTCTGTAGGAACTGGACGCTGAGGCTTTGTCCTGGAGGTCACTGCCCATTCATATGTGAAGACAGAGGGTGCTGGGGGACATAGCTGCTGGAGTTCCTCTGCACTTGAGCAAGTGACAAAATGTCAAAGATCTTAGTGCATGCCTCTGAACACTGAGAAGGCGCACCGAATCTTGCCATTCCCCCCACTGTTTTATTAGCGTTACCTGTTGAGGGAAAGGTGATTAAGCAGCGAGTGCTGTCTTTACTTGCAGAGTTAGAGGAAGCAGTGAGTGTGGGTGGAACAGTGTCTGTTCTGTGATTAGTGAATGACTCAGAGGGCTGAGCAACGGAACGGGGCAGCAGCCCAAACCAGGACACCTACCACCTCCCTGATGAGATAGATACAAGTGCTGTTCAAGTTTCATTCTGTTGCTATGACAGTTACCACTAGCAGCTGTAACTTAGGGGAAGAAAGGGTTTCTTTCGCTTGCTTGCACTTACAGACCACCGTTCTTCATTACAGGAAGTCAGGGCAGGAAGCAGGAGCGTGAAGTAGAAGTCATGGAGGCACACTGCTTCCTGGCTTGCACACAGGTTGGTACTCAGCAAGTTTTCTTCAGAAGAACAACCCGCCTCGGGATGGCGCCGCCCTCCACAGTGGCCTGGGTCCTACTACATCAATTAACAATCAAGGCAATTCCCCACAAACACGGTCAGGGACCACCCGGGTCTGATAAATCCTCAATTGAGGTGTTCCTCTGAGATGACTAGGCTGTGTCATATTGACAATTAAAGCTGACCATGACCACGCCAGACTTACCGCATGGGGACAATAGACACGTGTGACTTTATTTTCTTTCATCTTTCTCTTGTTCAGAACTCTCACTCTGAAAGGTTCCCTTCATGATTCTCAGGGATCAAATAGTAGTACGTGAAACACAAATATATGTAGCCAAAATGTTGCCAGTAAACCAGTCTCCAAGACCATCCCATGAAAACACTTAACCTATATACGCAGCCAAAATGTTGCCAGTAAGCCTCAGCCTTATTCTTGGTACCCAGTCTCCGAGATGGTCCCCATGACAACACTTAACCTCATCTTGCATTTAGTACCGTTGCTTTGTTCTGTGTTTCCCAGTTGAATACAGCCAGCTCCTACCCTCGACAGGCCTGCACTGCTGACCACGTGACGTTACTATGATGAAATAAAAAGCGTCCAACTTGCGTGAGAATGGAGCAACACTCACCCTAGTCTCCGTGGGCTGGGCATCGCTTTGGGTTTTGAAGTCAGCATCTGCAGTGTTTGCAGCTTGAAAAATAAACACTGGCAGAACAGAGGAGGAATAAAGAACAAAGCCCTCACACATGGACCTTGTGAGGGGCTTTTGTGGGCGAACTGAAAGTGAAAGAGATCTTTGATTGCCAGGTGGAGGAAGGTATTTGGCAAACCCAGGCAAGAGAAACGGTTACACACAGGGAGGGGAAGACCTGAGGGTGGACAGTGACAAGAAAATTAAGGTGTCTTTAGAATGAAGGAGAGCAGGAACTGAAAGATGGGCGTAAAATTGAGTGAGAAGATTAGTGGAAGGAGGGGTGTAGCATCCAGGATGCTGAGAATAAGCTCTGGCCTGACCAGGGTGTGGGAGAGACTCTGTCCTTTGTTCATGCTACCATCTGTACAGGCTATTTCCTCTCCTGCTGAGTTAAAAGGATTGATACTCAAATTTCTTCTTTTCTTTTCTCTTGGGTGTTATGAAGCACCGCATTCCTGGGATTCGCGTTTGTGTCATCTGAAAGTTTGATTAGACTCAAAACACTGCCTAAAAAAGTCATCAGCTTGGTCAGAATGATCTGGGAGGAACTGTTCGCTTACCTGCGGGAGCTAGACTCTTTGATGAACTGTTCCAGTTGACGGATATGAATGTTCGAGATTTTAGTCACACATTCAAAAATGTGCTACTCATTGTTCCTCGGGCATTAAATGGTTTTTGGCAGGACACTTAAGATCTGAATAAACAAATTAAATCCTTATGAAGGTTAATGAGAGGGACAACGGACCAATTTAAAACACAACACTGATTGTGATGTGCAATCCCACATTTTAAAGTTGAATATGTTTATTCAGCTGGTACGGAGTCTCAGTCTCATGTACCCAGGCTGGAATGGTACTGAGCCTCTCACCCTGGGAATACAATCAAGAACAATATACTAGGATCTCTTATAAATTTACATCATTGTGGGTGGGCATGGTGATGTGTGAGCTATGGAGCATGGGCTGAGGCAAAGGACACCTTTTAGAGGTAAGTTCTCTCAGTCTGTTGTGGGTTCAGGGATCAAACTTAGGTCCTCAGGCTTGCATGAGAAGCACTTTTACCCTCTGAGCCATCTTGCTGGTCCCCCTAATACCTGGCATTTGCAACTAAATGTATAAAAGAAAATGTCTTCAATGCCTTTTTTTCATTCCTGAGCATACAATTATCAGTTAACATCCTGCAAATCCATTTCCTATTATTTCTCAAGAAAGTCCCCTGCTACCTCCCCTTCCTTTTTTTCCTTATTATTATCTGAACCATCTCCTGGTCTCAAGCTCTTGCTTGCAGAAACCACTGGCCACTAGAGTGAGTACAGTACGGAGTGCCATCATACATTTGTGCTGCCCTGTCCTGTAGAAAGGACACCACACTGCTTTTAAAACTGTGTCTTAATGGTCCCTAAGCCATCTGACTCCTCGATGATAACTTCAGTCCCCCCACATCTCCTCACTTCTCTTAGCCTCTCTTGGCCATAGTGAAGATTCATAGAAATTGAGAATGATAGTTCCTTTTTAAAGGCATTATGTGTGCATGTGTGTGTGGGTGTGTGCATGTGAGTATGCCCATGTGCAGGTGAGATGCCAAGCCACTATGTTTCATCTTATTTTTTGAGCCAGTGTCCCTCACTGGATACAAAGCTTCTAGGCTCTGACTGTCCCCCTTCTCTGGTGATGGAATTTGCATACATGCTGCCACACACACCCCAAAGAGGTTCCTCACAACCTCATCTCAGATCTTGACACTTACGTAGTGTGGTAGGTACTGAACTCACTGAGCCAGTTCCCCAGTCTGCAAAATCTTCATGAAGGTTTAATCGCGCAGCAAACAGAATTCTCTGTAAGAGTATTGTTGCTATTTTTATTATCTGTAGCACCACAGTAGGGGTATCTTTGAAATTTGGACCTCTTCATAAATATTTAACATATGCACATGTGTATGTATGCATGTGTGTGTGTGCATATATATATATATATATATATATATATATATATTTCTTTGTTTCCCTGATAATACTCATTGATTCACTGCTTCTGTGGAAGGTGTGACTGGCTGTGGTGTGTCTTCTGGCCTCTCTGTCTTATGCAGTTCACATGTTACCTCATCTCATTTGTTCCAAATAAACCAGAGAACACCCGCCCTTCACAGACCTCAGAGAAAGTTCTCCTAGTGAGGCAAATAACTTGCCCCGTTCACTTGATCTCGTAACAAGTCAAGTGCTGTGTGTACGCGGACTCTAAGCACATTAGAAGAATATGACAGCTGAGTGCAGGAAAGCCGGTTTTATCAAAAAGTTCAATCTATTTAAAATATGCTTTGGCAAAGCTGGCTTATATAAAGTCTGGGCTTGGAACCTCAGCTCTGAAGGGATCCTTGAGAAGGGTTTGGAGCAGATCTCTGACCCTAAAACAGAAACACCTGAGATAAAAGAAAAATCTCTTCTCTTTTAAATAGAACACAAAAAGATTTTCAAACCACCTTTCATAACCCACTACAAAATTGGTATCTTACCAAAATACCTCCAGCATAGTGTAAATCATCCTGCAGTATCACTTCCTGTTTCCATTCTTTGACAAAACTGATCCCAGTTAGTTCCTTTAGACACTGTACTAAGCCTACATCCACAGCCTTCAGCATAATCTTACCTCAGATTATAGAATCCCCAGCCTTTTGGGGGCTTGCTCCATCATAGTCTTGACAGTCTAATTCTCTCTGTGTTTGCACTGAATTCACTTACAAGTTTCTCATGTAACCTCCTGAAGTTAAACCAGAACAAAGTAGAGTTGCTATTGACGACCTTAGTAAAACAATAACTGAGAAATCTTAGCCATCTTGCTATGATGTTGGAATCAGTATTTTATTAAATAACCTGATCTTCATTGTCTTACTTTTGTGAGTATGATGATAATAACTGTATTTTAACATTTTTCCTATAAGGTTCTTATTTTATGATTTTTTTATCATTTCTATGTATAGTTTTATAAATTCTGTAATCTAATTATGTTTGCACAAAAAACTATTTATTTGCAAATGGTGTTTCTATACCCAGCTCTCTTTAGCTACACTTTCAAATTAAAGCAAAAAAATAAATAAATTCCTGATTTTCATATTTCAGTTTTGTATATGTGCTGCAGAAGTGAATACCATATTTCAGTTTTGAATGCTCATAAGGTTTTGGTTGTTTTTGCTTGTCAAGTTACACTCTGTCAACTTCTACAGAAAGTCACAGTGCTTTTATGGCGTTACCAGATTCTCTTTCATGTTCATCACTTCTAGAAACCAATGGTCTACCTTTTGAGCAAAATTACTTTTAGTTGATCTCTGGGCCTATTTTACATTACTTATAAATGGATTAAAATTAATTTTAACTAAATAATTGATAATTTTATGCTAAAGAACTAAAAGTGCCCAAAGTGCTTTTTAAAAACTGTGGTAAAATAAATGAGATAGTATGTATTATTTAGCTGTGGTTAATCGTGAAGTTCAATGCATATTGTTGTGCAAAACCTTGGACATCATTCCTCTCTAGGCCTCTGCTCATCTTCTCACAGTGAAACAATGTACAATAGAAGAGAACCCTGAGTGTTCTCTTTCTCTTATTCTTCTTTTTTAAAGATTTAATTGATAGATAGATAGATAGATAGATAGATAGATAGATAGATAGATAGATAGATAGATAGATAGATACTGTAGCTGTCTTCAGACATACCAGAAGAGGGTATCAAATCTCGTTATGGATGGTTGTGAGGCACCATGTGGTTTCTGGGATTTGAACTCAGGACCTCTGGAAGAGCAGTCAGTGTTTTCAACCACTGAGCCATCTCTCCAGCCCCTCTTTCTCCTATTTTTTATGCTTTATCATGGTGACTCTTTCCATTTACTCAGTAGGAGTGACTGACTGTCATTGGCCCCACTCATTACTCTTCCAAGAGTAATAGGTTCTTGAGCCTGTTGGAAGGTTACTCTAGTTACCTTTCCAAATCCCAATGACTAGCACATATTCTTAGAGATGGCTTCCTTCTTTACTGAGGCAAGACCAGGCAATCTCAGGACACTTGTTGTTTGGCATTCATGAGACTCATGAAAAAGAACTGGTTATCAGTGTCTCCTTTCCCTACCTGGTGTCCCACAACAGTGTATCATCTCAAATGCTGTTACACAGCTATTTTCTCCAGATGCAGATGTTTCCTTAGTGAGGGGAACAAGAGGCTTCTATTACTATGGAATCCAGCAAACATATCAACAGGTCTCTCTGAAGAGCTCTGCAAGGAGTAAATAACTGAGGAGCAGGACAGGACAGCTGCCGTGAGTCCTAACCCATGCTCTTTGTGATGCAGCTGTCTTTCAGTCATCCAAGCTCCTGTAAGCAGTGTGCCACCCATGCTCTACCACTCAGCCCTAGTAAATTCATCGCTTCACTAAGGGAGATGTGGATAGAATTGTTTCTTGTATGGGTCTCTCTAGGGGAACAGGCTTTGGTTCACATCTTTCCAGAATGAGTCATACAACCAATTTGCTCTCATTTTCTTTTAAACTGAGTAGATTTAGAAAAAGAAATAACAATGAGTGTTAGTTTAGTACTCAGACATGCATAGGCTGCAAGGTGTGGATATTGGAAGCTGGTCTTCTGGATAATGTGACGAGTTTGGAAACACATATTTAGAAGGTGGAAACTCCTACTGGTTTTGTTTGTTTTGGTTTTTGTTTGTTTTCACGAAAGTAGGTCCTGCCACCGGCCAGTGGGGTTTTGTTGTTATTGTTTGGTTTGTGATGCTGGGGACAGAACTCAGGGCTAAGGCCTTCTAGATAAACATTCTACAGCCCAGCTATACTCTAGTTCCAGCAGAATACTCTTTAAAATACTAACAGATGTACAAGTGTCCTAGTATGCATTTGAAGTAAACATTGTTTTAGATTCCATTTGAGGTCCTGTTTCAGAAGAGGCCCCAGAAATTGTCTTCCGATTCCTGTACCACTATAGTAAAAAATAAAATAAAATAAAATGAAAATAACAAGCCAAATTAAAGATCATGTCTCAGAGTGCAGCTCAGTGGGAGAAGGCTTGCCTAATATCAGTGAGGACATAAGCTAGATCCCCTGCACCAAGGAAGAAAGTGAGACAGGAAGAAAAGCAGCAGAAGCAGGAGGAGGAGCAGGAGCAGAAGAAGGAGGAAAAGGAAGAGCATGAGGAGGAGAAGGAAAAGGAGGAAGAGGAGTGGGAGGAGGAGGAGGAGGAGAAGATGAGAAGGGAAAGCAGGGGGAGGAAGACCAGGAGGAGGAGGAGGAAGAAGGGCAGGAGGGGAGGAAAGGGACAACTATGATGACTTAGGATGGGTTTGTTTGAAGGTCTGAATAAGGGGTGGTAGCACAAACCTATAACCCGAGCATGTGGGAAGAGGACTGATGCAAGTCGGAGACCATGTTGGGTTACATAATGAGTTACAGGCTAGCCTCAGCTACAAAGCAAGAGCCCAGGAAACCACACACACACACACACACACACACACACACACACACACACACACTGATTCATAGAGGCACACATACACATATGCACACATGCATGCATGCATACCACACATGCGTATACCCACACATCACACATGCAAGCGCACACACACACACACACACACACACACACACATCCAAACACTTGCAGGATTCAGTACAAGTCCCTGATGAAAGCTGCAAGATTTATTCTATGTCCATTTGGATAACTCTGTCTCTGGAGATTTTCTATTTTTCTCTAAAGTTTTGACTTATTTCACTGCCTTGCTAGAATATCACTGCTTTCCAGAAGATATTATATACTAACATTTTAATTGTACTTGACATAGTTTAAGTTAGGACAGCTAGTTTTTTACCTACCAAAAGAGAATGTTGTCCATTCAGATGTGTAATGTGTATATCACACATGTCAAGAACTCATGCGAGGAGCTGGGGCAGCTGCATAGAAAGGGAAACTTGAGGAACTTCCTGAGTTGGGAATTGTATATAATAGAATTTAAAACCCTAAATCAGAAATGCATACTTACATTGAGGCAAACTCCTTGAAACTGCTTACTACATGGTGGGATCATGGTGCACAGAAGTCAAAGAGCCATTGGAGGAAGCGGGCAGCTTAGACAAACAAGACACAGGAAAGGCAGTCTTGGGATGAGATACCCAGCTCACCACCCAGATGAGGGGTGGGATGTGGGGATGGCCAGGAGAGGATGTCTAGCGTTGGTGGTGTAGGTAGTATGGGGTCAGATTACAGACAGCTCTGAAGGTCAGGGCTACAGATTTGACACTGCTATCTATAAGAAGGGTAGAAAAAAAGAAGGACTTACCTGGACAGTCTGGGAGCAAGGAGTGGAGGGGCTTCCTGCAGGAAGATTAGTTGTGATGCAGTGTGTGCCCAAGGCAGTGTGATGGAAATGGAGATGGGAAGGACTGGAGATGGGCAAACTGAAACAAACTGTTCAAATAGTCTCTCAATAATAGGTGCTCAATAGACCCAGTGTTCCCTTCCTTCCATGAGAAGAGAGCCAGGTTGAAATGGTGAGCTGTTCAATGCACAGGACAAGGAGGAGGAGCAGGAGCACCCCAGTCTTGTTTGAGGTCCTTTCTCTATGAGTCTTGCTCTCTGAACACTCCCCACCCTGTGTTCCAGCTTCTACCCTCCAAGTCTACTTCACCAGTCATTTCTGATTGCGATGTGTAAAGTCCAGCTACTTGTAATATTTTAAAAGGTAAGCCAAAGCAAAGAGGCCAGAGAGATATTCTTTGTGCATGCCTCTGATAGAATACCAACATGGAAACTCTAAAACTTAGCATTGACAACCATGATAAGCATGTTCGTGTCGGCTTGCAGGCCCCACAGTGGCTGTCTCTGTGAAGATGACTTTGGATGTTAGTGAAGACACTAACGTTTAAATTTGTGAACCTAAAAACAGATGACTGGCCTTCGCAGCTTGATAGTTTTTAGCCAGTCTCTGAAAAATCTGAGTATAACACACTTCTATCTTCTCAGCTTCACAGCTTGGGCATAGAGAGGTGTGGCTATTCCTAAGTCCCCAGAGACTATAGACTTAACAACTTCCCTAACCTGATGAACAACACCCCCAAAAGACACACAAATACGCACACTCACACAAACACACACACTCACACACATAGAGACACATATAGACACACAGACACATATAGACATATACACTCAACCACACATACACACACACACACACATACACTCACATCATAGACACACACATACACACACCCTATTGGATCTGCTTCTCTGGAGGCCTCTGACTAACACAGCAAATTTGAAGTATTAATTTTATTAAAATCAGTGTCCTATGTGCACTGTTCATTTAGGGCAAAGCTTATACTGCTTCTCTGATGATCAAACTAGATACTAGAATAAAAAGACCTCTAAGTGTTAGTGGGTTATAAAAAGCCTCAGGGATACTGTATTTCATTTCAAACACTTTCACTTCATAACAGTGAATCTTTCTTACAATCCCCTGTTAAACATGGGCCCAGGAACATTGAGACTGCACCAACTTGCTATTGATAAATACTCATATTTACAGCAAACCAATATTATTTAGTACCAGTTGCCTTTTTTAAAAGGAAGACAGGCGCTTTAACTGGCTATATAAATGACATTCTTAAATCTTGCAAACTTTGTCTGTGTTCTTTGTTCTCTTCAGCACGTGCTCCCTTCTTATCTGCTCTTGCCTGCACTGTCTGTGTGTCCCTCCGTGTTAAGTCAAGATCAGGATAATCAAATTTCACTTGAAGTTCAGAGAGAAAGTGATTAAATTTGAACCTAAATCTTTCTGAAATCGGCACCTCTCCTGTTTTTCAGAGAGGAGAAATTTGACTTGCATTTTAGTACAAATATAATTATCTTGTTCAAGATACTAGATCTTTGGAGAAACAATACAATATCATCTTGGGGAAAGAGAGGGTAATCGGAAATTCAAAGCAGGTTTGTCTTAGGATTATTTTACATATTCAGGAAGTAATTGAACTTTGCTCATGCGCAGACATTTTCCACAGTCATATCCATGATAGGCCTACCAAGGAAGCTGCTCTCTGCCTCCCTCAGCATAGAAGCAAAATGGGAGAGAAATATGATGCCTCTAGGAAGCAAGATGAGAGAAAAGAAAGCAGTATAGGCGCCAAATGCTGCCGAAATCAGGGTTGGGACTGAGGCTGTTGGTACAGTGCGTGTCTCACGTGCTCGAAGCCTGAGGTTTAGTTCAATCCCCAGCATCCCATAAACTGGGCATGATGAAGACTACCCGAGATCCCAGCACTTGGAGTTTAAGGCAGAAGATCCAGAGTCTACCCATCCTCCTCTGCTCCCTGAGACCCTGTCGTTCAAACAAACAGTGGTATGTCACCAAGCAAGGGCAGCTGCAATTCATCCCTTCCAGAAGTGACAGAGGTGACTATGGGATTCTCCAGATGTGGGGGTCAAATTCCCACTTCGTGACAGCATTTGTAAAGGGTGATCTCTAGCCAGAATGAACATGGTGGATATAGGTAACTGGACTTTCAAATCCAGTTTTTCTAACAGTGACTCAATTCCACCCCCAAACTGAAAAGCCCTTCTATTTCCTACAAACTGCCACTTTACATTGAATTCTCCCTTCACTCTCCGTCCCAAGTTGATTAGGGAATCTGAATGCAGAACTCAGAGTAGCATTCTTGCGGAGGCTGAGACTCAGTGCCAGAGCGACGGCTAGCCCCATTCTTGGGGCTGGGGGAGAGAATAAGGATCAAGGGCTAATTAAAATTACAAGCTAGAGAGAACAGGCATTGAGAAGAAGAAGCCGACCCTAGCCAGTAATTCCAGAGATAAATCATACTTGATTTGCTAACATATATATGTGTCCAGGAACTATGATGTACAAATGTCTTGAATACAGTTCCAATCAACCTGCAGAACTGTAATCAGGGAGGCAGATAATGAGAAGAGGTGCGTGATGATGAATAACAGGCAGCACTGGGTCACCTTGAAACGGAGCAGGACGAAGAAGGCCAAACCATACTGATCTAAACAGGCAGCTCCTTCCAAGAAAATGTGCTCCGTCAGATTTTGGACTTTCCAGAAAATAAATAAATAAATAGATAAATAAATAAATAAATAATAAAAGAAAAACAAAACAAAACAAAAACCCCAACAATCTGTGGCTTCCAGAGAAAGTTAATTAGTTAGTTAGTTAGTTAGTTAGTTAAACAATCAGCTTGACACAGTCTATAAGTGACCTGTGATGGGAGACCCAGCTACGGGATTGCCCAGAGCAGACTGGCCTGGACATGTCTTTGGGGGATTGTCTTGATTGTAAGGAGAGCCTAGCTCATCGTGGGTGGCCCATTGGCAGTTCCATGTCTGCAGTTTTTCTGGGCATGAAGTCTTGGTCTGGAGAAGAAAGATAGCTGAGGATGAGCCTGAAAGCCAGCCAGCTAACAGAGTTCCTCCGTGGTTTGGGCTGCAAGTTCCTACTTCAGTTCCTGGTCCAGCGCCCCTGGATGAGAGACTGTGATCTCTAATGTAAGCCAAGTAAGGCTCCCCTAAGTTGTTTGCAATTGGAGTGTTGTCATAGTAACATCATGAAGCACAGGGTATCTTGGTCAAGTTTCACAGAACCCCTGCTCATTCTATCTTCTATGCCCTTTAACCTCTTGAAGGGGCTCCGACCCCTGATGTCTATTCAGATGGTTCAGTTCCAAACTGCAGTCAGTGATGGAAAACTGGAGGCACAATCTGAGCCAGTCATATTCTCTAACTGACTATGGGCCTTCAGCTGCTCATGGGGTTGGCAGTGGAGGTGGTAGTGGAGGCGGCGGCGGCAGAGGTGGCGGAGGCGACGACAGCAGTAATAACAAAGGAAGAGCATCACTAGAGAATAACCAGAGTAGGATAAAGCAAAGTTTTGAACATGGACACCTTGTCACTGCAACAGCAGCGTGCTAGCCTTTAATAGTAATGTATTTGTTATGCTCAAGAGACCAGTGTGTTCAACTAGGATGCAAGAACCCAGGAAGACAGCAACATGTAGTTCAGACTACTCCATCCTTGTCTCCAGGATCCCAACCATTCCTGGCTAAGCCCTCACTCCCCTATCTTTGCTTTTTTTCTGATCCTTCTGTATACTTCCTTCATTCCTGACCCAGGCTCCTTTTTAATATCTGTGCCCTCCGTTTGCAATAATGTCTCCCCAGAGTCTTTAATCAATATCTCTTCCTCACTATTTGCCTCTCTATTGTACACGTCAGTTCCTCATGGCATCCTAGTTAGGTCAGTATCCTAAGTGCAACATCAGTTATAATTCACATTTTATAAAGGCATGGCTGGTACACTGGATCTGAAGCTCCAGGCGTGGACTTGAACATCGTTCCTCTGCTCACTTACTAAGGGTGGGGTAGGAAGAAAAGGCCACAGCTGCATGGTAGAGCATCTCCATCTGCCCACCTCCACAGAGTTGGGATTTTGGGGGGTGGGTGTCTTAGTCAGGGTTTCCATTCCTGCACAAACATCACGACCAAGAAGCAAGTTGGGGAGGAAAGAGTTTATACAGCTTATACTTCCACATCACTGTTCATCACCAAAAGGAGTCAGGACTGGAATTCAGGCAGGTCAGGAAGCAGGAGCTGATGCAGAGGCCATGGAAGGATGTTTCTTACTGACTTACTTCCCCTGGCTTGCTCAGCCTGCTCTCTTACAGAACCCAGGACTACCAGCCCAGGGATGGCACCACCCACAATGGACCCTCCCACCCTTGATCACTAATTGAGAAAATGCCTTACAGCTGGATCTCATGGAAGCACTCCCCCCCCCCCAACTGAAGCTCCCCTTTCGCGAAAACTCCAGCCTTTGTCATATTGACACAAAACCAGCCAGTACAGTGGGTCATAGGAAGAAATACAAGTGAAGTTCTTAGAATAGTGGACCTGCTTGCAAGGATACTCTACACATGAGAACGTGATTCCACGGCCTCTGATGGTGGCCTGTTTATTGGCACGCCAGGTAATCTCCATTCCTCATAGTGCTCTTAGAAGTAAGCGATCTTCCCTAAACATAACAAAATCTTTGATTAATTCATCGAATATTACAGTTCTTGTCTAAATATTAAATTAAGCTCATGTTATACTGCCCTTTAGGCTTTTAAGTAAGATGACACTGGATTCGACTCACCACACTGCACCTTTCAGCTCTATGGATGAAGACTGATTCTCTAACTTGTTGAAGTTTTAAGCTGACCATTTTTTAAAAGGACAGAAGGAAAGGAATCCAAGGCCAAATAAGTAACATGTAGTAATATCATTAGCGGAGCTTCATACAGCCAACAAAAGGCAAGAACCAAGCTGCACACTCTCGCAAGGGTGAATTTGGTGAACACAATGTTGACAAACCACATATAAGGTATTATTATAATATTTATGCTTACACAGTTAAAATGTAGGTGAGTGAACTACAGAACTGGAAGTCAGGTGCGCTGTATTTGGGATTATAAGATACAGGACAGAGGAATTTCATGTTTCTGCATTTGTTTCTTGATGTAGGAACTATTTATATTATGTTCTTATTGAGGAAATTTAAGACGTATTAACTGGGGTGTTTTGTTTTGACAACTTGAATGGATTGAGAAACCACCCCTGGGCATGTCTGTTTGGGATGCTCCCAGAGAGGACTCTGGTGATGTGGGTAACCCTATCATACAGGCTGAGGGTCCTTGATGGGATCCTGGGAGCAGGAAGTGGGTCTTCCTGTCCGCTGTCATGTCCACTAGCCATGACCTCTGTTTGCAACAATGTCTGTCCAGGGTCTCTAGCCCTAGAGGCTGAGTTGAGAGAATGCACCCAGCGCTAACACTGCTTCCCTTTCTTTGCTGTGACCTGGGCACGATGCAATGCTCCTGGCCCTAAAAGTTGAGCTCACTAGAACATCCGTTTAGGCTGTGGTGGGCTATCACCCTGATCGTGCCCCACTGTGCCTTTCCTTTGAAGATCACCCATTACTTGTCTTACCTGCTGCTTCTCCTGTACTTTCCCATCTCCCTAACTCATTCCTCTGCACTGGGTTCATCCAGCAAACTCCTACCTATCCTCCAAAACCCAGATCCAACACTGGCTCCTTAATAAACTTTTCTCAGGACTCTGTTAGTCAACTGATCTCTCCCTCCTGTTCTCAAAGGAGCGGAGCCTTTGTGTTGTTGGGCTGTAAATATCTTTTAAAAGCAAAAAGTGTTTTTCCTTAACACTGAGGGATTGAGGCACAAAGATCAGGAGGTTTGTGCTTAGCCTGGGCTTTATCGCGAAACCTTGTCTAAATAACAAACAAACAAAAGCAGTCTCTTTTTTTCCTTTCTGAGATGGCCATTTGCAGTAATAAAGTCCTCAGACTTTCTGTTGACTCAAGGTTTCATCTTTAACAGTTATTCCACCTTGGCAAGCCTATTTTTCACTTATAAAATACAAAGAGTATTTTGTTACACACTTGGTACAAGAGTTAGAATCTTAAAAACAAGTGAGACAATGCTCTCCATAAAGAGTTTAGTCAGAACTAGGTGCTTAGCGAGCATGCGAGCATTCATCACCATAACCGGGGCAGGGTAAGGCTTCTTTTACTCTGTGCAACCATCCTCATAGTACCTACGAAATTCACTCCAACCACTGAGAGACAGGAACTAAACAACTACATCCGGGAAAGAACGCCAAAGTGCACGAGGATGAGGAAGTGGACGCGGGGAGGGGGGGGGAAGCTGGGCAGGA
The DNA here is from genome assembly GCA_036184795.1 of Tokudaia tokunoshimensis. NCBI lineage: Eukaryota > Metazoa > Chordata > Mammalia > Rodentia > Muridae > Tokudaia > Tokudaia tokunoshimensis. The sequence goes on along the minus strand of BTHU01000003.1, from coordinate 11,348,384 downwards.
ATGTACTTTGTAAATTAATTAATTAGCTAAATCAGGCCTACAGGAACCCCTGAGGCCCGCTCTCCTTTTCTTTCTGTGACTCGGATTATTGCACAGAGCTGAGAATCCCATTGGGCCACATGAGGAAAGGCATTCCTTACAGACAGGAGCCTGGAGGCTCCAGGGCCAGTGCTCACAGGATACACCCGAAAATATTTCCTAGCCAGGCAACTGGAGGAAGATAATGGCGAACCAAAACTCTCGACGGCTGAACGTTTTCTCAAACTCGAAGTCTCGAGGTTTTTATGCTGCTTACAGTATCTTCCTAGTGGAAGAGGCTGCGGTGGAGTCGCGGCCCGTCTGGCGGAGGATGGCACCGAGGCTCTTTACATACATTACCGATAATCCTCGGGCCAACCCCGGGCAAGGTAGGCTGATTCCAATTTTCCGGAGGAGGAAACAATTTAGGAGAGGTTAAGTAAGAGAGCAGAGGCTTAAGCCCGTGTCTGTGAGAAACTGCACTGATCCCAATACCACTGTTTCATTAAATGGTCCGCACAGATATATTTACATATAAAAGAACACCAAATCAGGTAAATACCCAAGAAATGGATAACTATTCAAAGATCTGCTGCTTTTTCAATGTATGTTAAAACACGTAAGATGCTTTAGATAAATGTTAGATGTTGTAATTATTATATTAGATAAGGAACTCTGAAGGTATGTTTACATAATTAAACCAGCCTGTTCAGCTGGGTGGGTCACCAAAAGTTCATTTCTGAAGGGTCAAAGTTTTTCGGTGTAGGTTGGTAGTTTTAGAGACCCAAACTGATGGCAAATCCCCCCCCCAACCCCACCCCCCAAATCAACACCTAGCATCTTCATTTTCGCTTTTGAGTGAGCTTCCGGTAGAGATCAAAGCAGGAGGTTGGACCGATGAGGTCGGGCCAATGTAGCGAGTTCATTCTGCTTGTTCTGACAGTTTCAAGGCTTGGCTACATTTTACTTGAACTGATTCAAGTAGTTAAATATTCCATGAACTCTAGGAAAATAAGTCACTCAAGTGACCCTTCTAAAAGGACCTGTAGGGACAGGACGAACCAGGGTGAGGGTTAGGGTTAAGTTGCATCAGATATGGGGACAATGACTGGGAGGTCAAAGAGTCACAGAAGTGTCACAAGAGGACACAGTACACAGGAAGTGACTCAGTTGTCAGCCAGGACAGCAGTAGGGACAACCTACTTCCCATCTCTCTGTCACTCAGGATTCTTCCCATAGTCCACACAGCTTCTACAATTTAAGGTGCCCTCTCCTGATGTGTCCTCTGGGCTTTGCAGGGTAAAATGGCAGTTGCTGCAGAAAGTGTGTGTGTGTGGGGGGGGGCGGGGGAACAGGGAAAGGAGTCTTTTTTGTAAAGAATAGAAATAAGGAGAAATGTAAATACAAGTAATTTTATAGTTTGTAGTTTATGTAATTTTACAATAACAAAAATATATGATTTTTCTTTTTTTTCTTTTTTCTTTCTTTCTTTTTTTTTGGATAAGTATCTAATATAGTCCAGGCTGGCCTTAAGTCCCATTCCCTTGTGGGTGTCTCCCGAGTACTGGGATTACAGGTAGAGCTGCTATGCCCAACTAATGCTTAAGAGTTTTGGAAAAAAAAAAGTTTATGAAGCTAGAAGAGTATAGAAACAGAAAAGAACAGAGGCAGGAAAAAATACATGAACATGAATAAGAAAGGCTAAATCATAAAAAAAGGTGATATATAAAAAGCATGGTCATAATACTAAAGTAATTTTTAAAAAAGGAGAAAAAAAAACAAAAAAAATGAAAAGTGCTGGATGGAAAGAGAGGGACAGAGGGAGGGGCAGGAGCAAGGACAGAGGCCAGAACATCAATAAACCATCCAGCAGCTGTGACAGCTGGCCAGAGGCTACTGACTGTCTCAGCCTGGCCGGGCCCTGGGAGCAACCGCCCTGCTCCCACCGGACCCTCCCCTCCCCTCTGAAGTAGCCCTGAGTAAGCAAGGTGCAGGAGGCTTAGCTGCAGACTGACTGCTGGGGAGGTCTCAGGGGTCAGAGCGGAGCAGGGTTGGGTGTTTTAGTAGGTCAGCCTGTGGCCAAAGCTGAAGAGAACTGAGCTCAAGTAAGCACACTCTAAATTCTGGTTCCTAGCCTCCAGAGCACGTGGCCTCAGGACCTAAGAGCAACTGTGGGACTTACTGTCAGGGCTCAGAAAGGGCAAGGGGCCCGGGTGTAACCCTCTTGCCCAGCATGTGGGAAGGCCTAGTTGGCAGGGGACATAAAACTCACAAAGGGCCACAGGGGTAGGGCCCTGATTACCATTTTATTTTAGTGAAAATTTCACTTGTTTAAAGTAAAACATTATGTTTCTGTTCAGACAGTGAAAATACAGGGAGATGACAATATTTGAAAGCCCTCAATGGTGAAATGCACTTTAAAAAAATGTAAATAACCCATCAAAAGAGCATAAGGAAACCGAGGTACTGTGTGTATGTGTGTGTGTGTGTGTGTGTGTGTGTGTGAGAGAGAGAGAGAGAGAGAGAGAGAGAGAGAGAGAGAGAGAGAGAGAGAGACACAGAGAGAGAGAGAGAGAGTGTTGGCTCAACTGGAAAGTGGTTAAGCAGTATTATTTTATTAGTCAGGTGAAGATCAAAAACTGGAAGCTGGGACTCAAATTTTGATATTTTCCCTACATTACAGCTTCTTCCTGGAGGTGTTTTGATTGAGTTGTAGCCAAAGCAATAAATCAATAACCAGGAAGGTCAGTGTCACATTTGACTTCCAATCTGGCTAAAGGATCTGCTTCCAGGAAGTGATTTTGTGTTTGCTTTATTTTGTTTTGTTTTTGTTTTTAGCTGAGTAGACTGTCTTTACCAGGAGTTTGTACCTCAGAGACTGTCTCCAGGTCGTTTTCTTTTGCAGCTCTGTGGATTCAAAAGCAACAGAGACACCATGTCTCTGATTGAAGGCAGAGATCAAACCATGAGGGAGGGGGATCTTCTCTGACCTCCAAGCATATTGGAGTTGGTCAGATGTTAAGACTCAGTCAAAGGAGACATCGGAAGCAAGTGCTGTCATTTGCTAGCCGGGAGCTCTTGAGAAAATCCATCCTTCCTTCCTTCCTTCCTTCCTTCCTTCCTTCCTTCCTTCCTTCCTTCCTTCCTTTATTCTTTCTTTCTTTATTTTTTTTTTCTGTAAAAGTAGGAAATGAAAACTCTCAGAGGACTGGGGAGAGGACCGAAGGAAACAAGCACGTAGCTTTTAGGACGCAGCCCGGCCAGCAGCTTCCTCAGCAACTATGGAAAGATACAAGGTGGCAAATGTATTCCTGTTTCAACACGAAACAGTGATTCCACAAAGCTACTCACTCCGTTTATCTGTTAAACATCAGACAGCCTATGTTTACATGTAAAAGCCAACTACTCATTATGATTGATACTTTGTCAGAAAACCACCAGTGAGTCTTTGTTCTGGTCAACACCCTCCAACAGTTATCATTATTGCTCCTGTTAGATCTCTGTGGTCCCTGTCAGCCCCATTATTATTACTATTACTATTATTATTATTATTATTATTATTATTATTATTATTATTATCTTTAATCTTTTTTACAGTCTAGTTAATATTCCCCCTACCCCGTCATCCATCCTCTGACAATTCCTCAACCCCCTCCTTGCCCAACCCTCTAAGAGGATGTCCCCACCCCCACCCCACCAGGCCTCCCCACTCCCTGGAGCCTCCCTCAAGTCTCTCAAGGGTTAAGTGCATCTTCTCTCACTGAGTCCAGACCAGTCAGTCCTCTGCTGTCTATGTGCCAGCTGGTGTATGCTGCCTCGTTGGTGGCTCAGTGTCTGAAAGATCTCAGGGGTCCAGGTCAGTTGTGACTGCTGGTGTTCCTATGGGGTTGCCCTCCTCCTCAGCTTCTTCTAGCCTTTCCCTCATTCAACCATCAGGTGCGTATAGTATCTGCATCTGACTCTTTCAGCTGCTTGTTGGGCCTCTCAGAGGACAGCCATGCTAGGCTCCTGTCTGTAAGCACACCATAGCATCTGTAATAGTGTCAGGCCTTGGAACCTCCCCTTGAGATGGATCCCAATTTGGGCCAGTCACTGGACCTCTTTTCCATCTGTCTCTTCTCCATGTTTTATTTTATTTTATTTTTTTGGCCTAATAAAGTCAAATGAGAAAGCCACGGGGCTGGGAATGCTAAAATGCTTTTTCAAGAGTGGAACTCTGACTCATGCTTCAAAAATGCTTGGGAAGAACTATCCACTGACTGATCAGTCACCATTGGTCTCTTAGGCTCACAGCACTGGCTTGCTTACGGATAGATATGCCTTTTAAATATTTCCACAGGGTTTTTTATCTTTCAGCTTCAATAGGCACAGAATAGAAAGATGTGCATAAGTGTGTGTGTGGTGTGTGTGTGTGTGATCTATAGCAGGTCAAGAGTGTAGTAAGCTCACCTATACTGGCTTTGCTAGGTGTTAGTTCTAATTTCAAATACTCATCTGTAACACTAAGGCCTGTATACATAATGACATTTTACAACTCTATTCAGAAAAACTTCTAGAAACAATAGGCTTTTAAAATCAAACCTGCCTGTCAAGACTTCTGAGAAAAGCAGGAATGCCTTCAGGGGAGGGAGTGGAATGCCAGAGACCTGAGGAGAGGTCTATAGAAAAAGATACACATTAATTATCTGGGAATTTTGTCAAAGTTATTATTCATGTTTTGTTGTTTGTTTTTGACTGGAAGATACTCCTCTGGACTTACCAGCTCAGGCCAGTGGCCACATGACCTTGAGATGAACTTTGGGTACCTGTCAGTTCCCACTAGTACTAAATACTTCCCTGGGAGGAATGTGGACAAAGCACATGTTGCTTGAAGATGCTCTAACCTCTAGACGTTCACATTTTCTAGCTTGGTGGTGGTCTCAGTCTCAGCTAACCTTTTATATAGTCCTTTGGAGACTCAATCTGACCCAACAGAAATTCCCACTGTGAACAGTAGCGAATGCCATCATGATTTATCCCAAATCCAGTCCTAATCATTCAAACTCTAAGGCTCATACTGTGTTCTGTGTGTGCTCTTTGAGGTCTCAAAACAAAGGGCATCGGGCACCTGGGAGACACTCTCACCCAAAACATCTTAATTTTATTATACCGGGAAGCAACCTCATTTAATTTTTTTTCCACTTGCAAGTAAACTTTCCTACTGAAACTTGAGATTTTTTAATGTAGTCATTTGATGGAAAGGGGTGTCCTGGAACTGTTTTCTTTGCAAAATGTGATGGGAAGGACCATCCTTAGAGACAACTTCAGGGTCAAGAAATAAGACAAGCTGGCTTCCTTCCAGAAATCCTCCTGGGAGGCAATCCTTTCAAGTTGTTTTTTTGTTTGTTTTTTTTTTTAAAGAAAAATTATAAGGAGTAAAAATTTTATATTTTGGACCCATCCCAACCCCATGGAAACAGAAAAGTTCAGTTGTAGGCCCAAGTTTCAAGCTTTAATTAAGAGAAACATACATCAACATCTACTCATCTTGTGAGAACCCTGTCAGAAACAGCAAGCCAGCTCCCCACGACCAAGGCGGGGGGGGGGGGGGGACGACACAGCTGGACAGGAACTTTCCATTCCATCCATGACTGCCTGGGGTAAGGACAGATATGGAAATGGGCTAAACAGAACTACCCTGCCTAGGGTTAGGACAGAGAGGGAAGCAACTCGGCAAAAAGACAATGCCAGGAAATACCAAGAATACCACAAGGTGGGCAGGACAAGGCTGGATGGCAGAGACAACCTCCCCATTTGAGTTGACCAATAATTTTAAATGTTGCTCAGGGTAACCAATCACAGTCATCCAAAATGTTTATAAAAAGGGTATGCTTTGTGACCTTGGGGTCTCCTCTGGCCTGTGTGCTGGGGCACCCCAATGTACATTGGAACATTAAACCTCTTGCGGATTGCAGCGATTCCGGTCTCTGTGGCCTTATTGAGTGGGGGTCTTCCGATGAACTCTAACAATCTGAATACTTGAAACACGTTAAACATTTTTCTTCTTGTGTGTGTGTGTGTGTGATTGCAGTGATGGTTTTCTCTCACTGTTTTACTGGCTACCATAATGAAGGTGAATGAGGTGGACCTGGCAACATATTTACACAATTTGTGTCAGTTTCTGTATAACAGACTATAAAGAGCATTCAAAGTGAGCATGAACGTAGAGCTGGTATCAAGTGATGGTAAAGCAATATTATAAATTATAAGCTCATCAAGACAAACAATCAGGGATGTAAAGAACTGTGTAGCCACGAATACTCGGGCAGATCTAAAGCAAGTGGGCAAATAGAAAAGCCATCAGCAGTTATTTTATTTTTTATTTTTTTAAGAAGTTCGGGGCTGGATCTATGGCTCAGTGAAAAGTGTCTGCTCTGCAGGCCTGAGGACCTCAGTTCGAATCCCAGCCTGTACTTGTAACCTAGTGCTGCAGGGAGAGACAGGAAGACCCTGAAAACTCTCTGGTTAGCCATTCTCTCTAAAGTGGTGAACTCCGAGTTCAGGGAGCCTCTCAAAAACAGAGTGAAGTAATTAATGAAGACACCTTAAGGCTAACTTCTGACAGATACATGTCGATCCATAAAGACAAGTTCATCCACACAACACACAGGGTGCCTGTGCATGCATGTGTGTGTGCAGACGCGTTCGCATGTGCACACGTGCGCGCACACACAAATCTAGCCACTAGATTCGTAAATTTTAAACTTAAAAATTACCTTGTGCTAGGAGGAATCCTATAGGGGGTTGAAAGCAACACATACATATTCCTTTTGGTTTGTTTTAAAAACATTTTGGCAGCAAAGACGAGTGAATTTCCAAATTGCATTGTTTAGGGTAAAGACTAGTGAAAAATGATTATTTTATAAACAGACCACTAACCACTTAAGAGATCCAGCATTTGTTCTCATCACTTCCGAGTTCTGAGAACCGACTTGGGAGAGAAACACCGGGCAGTCCCCAAGACCTTTCCTTTTTTTACAGTTTTTTTTTCTTTTTTTCAAATTCATGATGAAAGCAGACTGATGCTGTCCAGTTCATATACAAAAATGAGTGTGGAGTTTAAGACTCTGGAAAGAAAACGCATCAAGGCAGAAATGCCAGTGCCTGCTTTGCAACACCGTCTTCCAGAAAACAGTTTCATTTACTCTGGACGTTCTAGCCAATAAATCACAGGAACTTTCTCAGAAAACGGTAAAACCTGGGCCCTGAGCTTCTGAGGGCTGCTGCAACTTGGATATTGATGACACATGACTGTTTGGCTTGTCTTCAAACATTTGTATGATCTGCTGTGCCCTCCATGAGCTATATGAAGACAAGTTTGGAAATTATTTCTCTTGCACCTCTGGAGATGGCCAGCAGTTGAGATGTTCTTACAGAGGACTCAGGTTCAGTTCCTAGCACCCAACCAGCAGCTCACATGTAGTCTGTAACTACAGTTTCGGGGGACCTGTGTGTGGTACAGACACACATACAGACAAAACACTCATGCACATATACTAATAAATATTTCTAAGAAAAAAAATAGCCTTTTAAAATTCCACAGACTGTGTACCACTGTGTCCATGTAAAGCGATGTCTCACTGAGAAGTATCTGAGGAGACCAAGCTTGGGGAGACTTTGGTAGCGATGATTACGTCACAAACCAGAAGGATCTGTCTGTGGAAAGTTAATTTTAAGTTTTTCATTTGGAGCCAGAGCTTCCATTATTACAGACCTTGCCACTCCGAGAAGTCTCTTTTTTAATGATTCATAAACTGGGAGCGGGAGCTTCCGGAATCTATCCTTTGCACAATACTTAGAAATCTATTGAAGGAAAAAAGGAATCAGGTGTATTTTTCTGTCCAAAATTAGTGTTAGAATTACAATCCTTCATTTATTTTACAAAATTTTGGTTCCTGCTACAACTCATTTTACAGATTTTGTGTCTGTTTGAGAGATTATTAGGATACGAATCTATTCTTCTCACTGCAAAAGATAAGCAGGCAAATTTGCTCGCATTGCATTCTTTCTCGTAACTATGGTTACGGTCTGAGGTTTCCTAAGCAGAGGGGGAGATGGGATTGGAAAGGACCACCTTGGTCGAGTCTAATGCTTAACATACATAAAAGTGCACGTTACTACTTGAAAAAAATTCACATTTATTTACTGTCAAACCGTGTTAAACTTTACACTGGATATTAGTGATAGGCTCGTTATTAACAGCTTTACACAAAGGGTTTGAAAGAAGAGCAGAGCTTTGCTGAAACAATTTACATGTCATTAGAACTTTACCATAAAATAAATTAATTACTAAATATAGGCAGAAGGAATATGGAAGAGTAATATTTCTGTTTTATTTTATTTTTATTTATTTATTTTTTTTAAAAAAAGAATAGGCACCTTTTGTTCACTAGAAAGTTTGTGAGAGGTGCCCAGTGACCCCTTCGCCCTCTGTTCCAGAATAAACAGAGGGTTGACTCAAGACCTCTAGATTTCCCCACGTTTGTGCAAGGCATGACAGGACTTCAAAGAGTTTTCTCCCCATAAAACACACTCTTTTGGCAATAAGAAATTTAAATGTAAGAAAGGGGACTAAGTGGTCGCAGCAGACACCGTCCACAGTGGGAAATCAACAAAGATGGGCAGAGGTCACCATGACGGGTAGAAGAAGAAACATAGCCTATTTTGTGCAACCAAGAGCTCGACACAATATTTTCTCCAAACTCTTTTAAAATTACTTTAATGATATTTTAGTTGGACACAAATGTATTTATTTTTACCCTAGCAATAGAACAAAATATAATTTCTTTAGCCATTTTTTTTTCATGAGAATAGTTCATTGTACAGTTGAGGAAACATGAAATAAGGCCTGTGGCTTGATTGCTACTGGTTTTACATGGTTTCAACTGCTGCCTTAATGTAAAAGGTTTGCAGGGAAGTGCAAACGGGTGCAGAATCTCTTCCCTGCTTTTCCAAGTCTTGTCAGGAAAAGTAAGATACAGTCAATTTGTCCCACAGGATCTTAAAGCCTACGTCTTGTATATAATACAATGCAGGCCTACAAAAAAAACAAAAAACGGTAGGGCCCTATTTACAGACTCAGTTCACCAACTGCCACAGGTAAGTAACATGGCCGGGAGGGTCTCTTGTTTGTTTTACCATCTCTCTACACAGCAGCAGAAACGTAAAATACCTGGTTGGCATTTCTTTTTTTCTTTGTAACAAATAATTCAATTTAGTATACTCTGTATATATACAAAGTTTTTGCATGTTTTATAAAAATTCACAGAACTTCGAGGTTCAGTCTGGTTTGTTTTCCTACAGTGGAGAACCACGGGCCAACGGGCCGATTCTTCTGGCCGAGTTGGAGGGAACTGCAGGGCCTGCTGGCAGCGTCTTTATCAATTAATACTTGCGTGTGGCCCTAGGCATTCCTTAGCTGTACTATTAAAGACTTGTTACCAGCTGCATCTGTCCTTCCCTGACGTCCCCTTCCGGGATGCACCCTTCTTTGTTAATGGGGATGATGTAACCATCACTATTGCCTCTGCTGAGCTGGTAGCACATCTGGAGTTGGCGGCCAGCTCCAAGATTGGGCATACTTTTATAGTAAATGTCCTCGTTCTCACTCCTCCTGGAGGGAGACAGGTCCTCCGCCATGTCCGGGCTGCTCTCCGGGTAGGGAGAGTCTCTTAGGTTGGGCATGCTCGTGTACAGAGAGTCTCTGTTGGGGGACTGGAGGTGATCGTCAGCCTCGGCCGTCAGCTGGGAGACGTAGCTGTCGGTCGCCTCTGGCTTCACTTTTTTCTGGGGTTGGTACAGGAGCGAGTGAGTCCGCTGAGGGATGAGAGGTGCCTCTAGCTCTTTGTGGCGGAACTCCAGCCCTGGGTTGTCACCATGCATCAAAGATGAGGCGTCAGCCACAATCGCGTCATCTTCGCTGCTGCTGCCGCCAATCACGGGTTTGACCGGGAGCTTGAGCTCCAAGTTGTGGGCTTTGTTGCCACCCCGGAGGTTGTTGTGCACTAATTCTGAAATGATCATTTTCTCAAATGCGGTGTCGTTCAGACTTAGTCCACAGTCCACGACCTGCACGCCGTCGTGGTAGTCCGCCTTGCGCAGTGAGTAGCTGTTGTTGAAGTTACCATTTAGCGGTAGAGTATCCATGGCACTCGTGTCTCGGGCGTTGTTCAGTGAATGTCCTGCAACAGAAAAGGGTGGCGTTACCGTTACTGCCGCTGCGCCTTCCTCGAGAAACTTCACTTTTCCTAAACAAAATGTTTTAATGTCGTTCAGGACAAAGTTGAATTTGAAACCTAACACTCCAATGGTGTCGGCCTTTCCCGCATCCCCAACGGTAAACAGTTGCAACCCTTACATAACAGGAAGAAGTGTTATAAAAACCACACTGTTTTCCAGGGAGGGAAAATGGCATACAGAATAGTACTTTATCAATTTGGGGGACACAGTAGTTCATCAATCAGGTTTTGGTCCAATTTTTTGACACATTTACAAACAAGACTTCGCTCCATGCCCTTGCATAGTTAATGCAAAGCAATTTGTAAGTGACGTTTACGTTTTAAAGTACAAGACCATGGCTCATAAAATAAAATCAACAGAATTTGTCCTAAACAACACTAAATTAAAAAGGAACAAGCCACAAAACAGAAACCAAAAAGGCAACGTACAACAGAAGCCCACAGAACTGGCAAGCAACTTTTAAACAATGTTCTAACATTTCCTTTTTTCTGGAGATGAAGTTTAACAAAAAAAGGGAATGGGAAAAATGGACAGATACAAGGAATTCATGTGGAACAGAGTCAGGCATCTTTCATACTGACAGGACCAGGGTCCACAAGCACCATCCAACAAGACAGACAGCAGGTGGGGTGACTCACTCTGGACAACTCACATTATGTCTGTCTGCTCAGGCTATCTGGCCTAAGAGTAGCTGATATATAAAAGAAAGTAAAATGATTTATTGTAACATGATGAAGAATTTCTAAGCTTTCAGCAACTTAGTCAGAGCAAGGGTTCAACAAATTAGATTCCCAGCAAAGGCAGCCTTTACTTTTCATTGAGGACTTGTCGTTATTTTGAGTTGTGTTTGTTACTTAGTGCTATGTTTAACAGCTTCTCGAGGTCCAAGCTGGCCTGCAGCCCTGCAGACTGCATCAGTCACAGTGACAGTACCAAATGATCCAGCAGAGACTACTGTGCAAGACTGGCCCAGAGACACCATAGGCATGGAGGGCAAATGCAGAAATGTTAGAGGGTTCCTAAGTATGGGTCACAGAAATTAAACCAAAGCAGCGATATTAACTATGGAATGGGAGGAGGTGTCGGCCCTGGCTAATACATATTTTTTTAATTATTATTATTATTATTATTTCTAAAAGAATGAGAGATTGGACACATCTGCTCGAGATATGAAGAGAGGTGTTCAGGAGGAAAGCAAACGATGGTAACATGCGGTATTTGAATCGGAGTTGCATTTTCAACAGACACAGAGACATGTAAACTAAGACGTCACAGTGATTGTCAGGCAAATGGGAAAAAAAATGAGAGAAAATTAAATGGCCTACATGATTGGGGGTGGGGTGGGGGGGGAGGGGAAATTAGGTTCTTCAATCTCAAAGCCCTAAAGGGGAGGAAAACAAAAAGCGTCTGTCTACAGAGAGGTCTGAAAAAGAAAATTAAAAAAAAAATTAATAAACAAATCAATCAACAGAGAGGCATGAGGCTAAGGAATGAGACTGGCCACTGTGAGGCTGCTGCATTGTATGCAAGGCTTGGAGAGGGTCAGGAAAAGTCATTCTCAGAAAAGGAAGCGGGGCTCTCTCCTTAGTGCTCACTCCACTCTTAAAGCTGCAGATATCTTAGAAAACATCCTTCCAAAAAAAAGTGTCTGTGGGTGGTATGAACTTCATGACCAATTCTAATCGATGGCGGAGCCCGCATTAGCCCCGTGCTAACAGAGGGTGGGGTCTCGCCTGTCACTCACTGTTTTAGAAAGATTCACACTACGGAAATGATGCTGCAATTATTATCTATAAGGGCTTCCTTAGTTCAGTTGGGTTGGGTCCCTCAAATAAGTGTCTATGTGCCGCGCTCTTGTCGCTCTTGTTTAAAGCTATGATTAGAACACTCTTTGGTTGTAAACAGTTAAGATGCAGGCATTCATTTCCCCTGCAGTGAGGGTCAATCTTTTTTTTTTTTTTGCTTTCTTTCCTATCATTGCTCCCAAAGTGTAAAATAATATACGCTGGGTATAACTCAAAAGGTGTTTTCTATGATACACTGCAGATTTAAGACCTCTCTGGTTTTGAAGAGGCATCTCTTTCTGCCTATGTTCAGGTAATTCACTTGAAGACTTTGCATAGCCTGTAGCAAGATTACTGTAGGAATGCAGAAATGATAAGTCAATTATTAAGCGTTTTGGCTGACAGTACTTCAGGCTTTCGAGAGCAAATTATTTCAGCATTACACAGACTTCAGTGTGGACAGCGTCTGCTACAGACCTCTAGGACTAATGAAAGCCAGTACGCAGAGATGCACTGTTGGAATTTGGTAATTTTTTTTTTTTTGGTTGCAAATTGTGAACCACTTGCCCGCTGAGTCTACTTCATGACTGCTAGGTACGTTTTAATTGTGCCCGTTAAAAATCATGCTGAAAAAATTTACATTTGATAGGCAAAGTTAAGTTTGACTCCCATACTTGTCTCTCTGTAGGTTGCTAGAGGAGAGCGTGAGGAAAGTAAGGGAACAAAAAAATGAAAAGAGAAGCTGCAGTTACGTTAACCAGGAATCGCAAGAAGAACAGAAACAACAGACAAACCGGAAACAAAATCCTCTGTTTAATCGCAGCTGTTACAAGCATTATAAGCTAGGCTTAACCATATGTTAAAATTTACCAAGATCTTAAAAATTACTCTTAAGTATGTTTTTTTACTAAGCTAGTAAATAAAGTAAACAGGACAGGTGAGTGAAACCTCCCCCTCCCCCTACTAAAAGCACAGGATACAGACTGACTTAATAGTTCCTGTACCCCCAAAGTTCCTTACAAAACAGGAAAACTACATAAAGCTGCACTATACTATAGTTTGATTCTGTTGATAATGCCGGGTGTAACTCTCTACACCCAGACATCCAAATTATCTTTATCTAGCTCATCCAGAAGCAAAATTTGTCAGCAAGGTTTAGAGTCAACTGAACAATATATTATATAGATAGGATACCTCTAAGTGATATAAATCTTGAAGATGGGCTCTCGGACCATGTGATGTCAGTCCTGTAATAATATATTAAGATTTATGCCACCTGTGTCAAAAACATGGACAATTACTGCAAACCTATCACGACTGAGCTCTTACTATAATATAGTGCAGTTTTACAAGCCTGGCACCGGTAACACCTTACTCTTAATTCAAGAAAGTAAAGAGGTAAGAATAATAAATACATAGCAATGAGTTATTTTAGAAATAGGCTCAGAGCTCTGTTTAGAAGCACAGAAAGATAGTTTTATTTGTAAGTGTAAGCACACCTGGTGAGTTAAACACAGGAGCTGAAGGGGCATTACATACAACTGTTTCAGCGAGCAATGTGTTATAGGGGTTGTTAGTGCCGTGGGGCCGAAGAAGAGGGTTTGTTAGTAGGTAATTGCCAGTCATTCCTAAAGCAAAGAAACAGAAAAAGAGTCCATCAGTGCTTGTTTCAGGGTTACAGTTGCAGTATTTTTAGTTCATTCATCGGGCAGTGGGCAGGGCTGGCAATGGAAGGTCTGCCGGAATTTTCCTGACTCTATTTGAACTACTAATTTGGAGGAGAGAGGGGAGAGGGAAGTTAAATTCCGGTAATTCACAGGTGCTTTCTAAGTCTCCCAAGTAAACACCTGCTGAGAACGACATTTACTAATTTATACAAAATCACTGTTAAACAAGAATGGCAATTAAAAGCATGGAGAACAGCGTTGTGCTTCTTGACGCTACTGCTTAATATTAAAACCCTAACCACCAAGGCCCAGCAGAGGGAATCTCAGACTTCCAGACTTACAGGTGTAGGACCGTCCCTCATGAAAACATCTGTGTTAATACTGACTTGCACACAAGCAGGGGGAGAGCAGCTTCCACAGACATGTGAGAAGGACGGCAAACTGCAAGAGGATGCACTCAGAGAAGGCAGAAGCACACATGCTGGTGGGGGAGGGCGGGCGGGGGAGGGGCACAAGAATGATTAGACCAGGACAAGCATGTTTGTTCTGTACTCTCATTTGCCAGGTTTCAGGAGTGAGTCTAAAACTTTCCTATGTGACTGTCATGTCAACAGAATTACGGTAACCCCCGGGCAAAGGTGCAACAGAGACTTCACTCACTGTAACCGCTAAGTCCTTTGCACCACTAATACAATTTGACTACAATGAGGTCAATATTAGGCTGGTATGGACATCATACAGATACCCTTTCCATATACAGCTGAACCTCGTCAAGGCAGTTGTATCTATTACAGAGCACTAAATCAAAACTGAAAACAAGGCCAGTTCTCCATACTTGACTGACATTTCCTAAATTCTCCTTGGAAGAACCCATGGTTTGCATAGCATATTCATGCCTTAATCCTGCTAAGTTCCTACACTGCTGACCTTTACTGGTTAGGAACTAAAATGGTTTATATTACACATCTAAGCTGGTTATACTCAATACATGGAACTCTATGGGGGAACCTGGCTTATATAATTCCATGCATATTAATTTACTACTACAAATGTTTAGCCATTTAATATTTACTTTAGAAATATAAAGGATCTTTGCCAAATCTATGTGAATTTTCAATGTGAATTGGCACTATTTTACATAAATAATGGTTACTTTACTTCTAGTAGCACCTAAAGAAAGATAACTTGCCTAGATGTCTTAGAAAGAACAGGTGTGCACTAATCAGAGAAACATTTTGCTCTATAACAAGGTACGTTTTCAACAACTAATTTTTCCACCATGTTCTGTTATTGTGGAGCTTTAAATTATATTTTCTTCCACTACCTTACGGAAATAATATAAATCTATACATACTTTGATGACCGATGTTATAAGGTGACCCCCAAAGTTTAATAACTGGTGATCTAAGCCCACGGGTAAGAAGAGCGTCTCCTCTAGAGTTAGTCTAAGCTCAGCTCGCACAAGCACAACCTTCGGGCTGTATCACGCTGTCCCCTGGATTCCCTCAGTCTAAGCTTGCACAAGCACAACCTTCACGCTGTCCCCTCGATTCCCCCGATAACTGACCTTGATTAAGGGTAGAAGTGCTATTGATGTCACCTGAGATAAAAGACGATTCAGACTGCTTCCTCACGGTGTCATTCCACATCCTTCTTATACGGCTCTGTTAATACCAAACAGCAAGACAAGCACATTACCTTTGCTTCCTGCGCTTCCCTCACTGACAACACATTGATCCACCCTGAGTCATTAGTAGACGGCTGGAGTTGGGGCCTTCAAAAATGAGGACAGCGATACTGCCCTGTTCCTCTACTACAGGCTGTGTAATCTTTAAACACCTTGGTGGGTCTGTTAGTTTATTTACTTATTGAGACAGGGTTTGTGTAGGCCAATCTGACCGAAACTCTGTAGCCAAGCATGCGCATGAATCGTCTGCCTCCTCCTCCCTAGGGCCTGGATTACCACACCTAGCTTTCATGTTCCTTTCTTACCTGTTATTTTATGGCTTTGTTTAAAGTGAAGAATTATTAAATGAATTGTTGCATCTACTAAAAACTGTCCCTAGATGACCTTGGAGTAGGAATGAATTGAGCTACTGAAAAAAAGATGCTCATATCTCAACACCCAGACTACATATTTAAGAAGAGACTGAAATCAACATCCTAAAAGAGGGCAGTGCTTACTACCTACATGGGGAGAAGGAGGAAACAATTAGTGTGTCTAAACAGAACAGGTCTCTGCGGGCTTTCTATAAATAAGGTTAATTAAAGACGCTGTCAAGGCCTCAGTTACCTGTGTGCCAGAGGAGTACCGAGCACTGGTACGGGTGGTGGACGCCTTCACAGAGCTGTGCGGGCTCTCGGTCGGGAGGCTGCCACAGCAGTACCAGTGTCTGAAGCACTTCCCATACTCTTTTCGTACCTGGATTGAATAAGCACAAGACAAGAGGATTGATGTGAGCGCGCCAACTTCTCCAGCTCTAATTAAATGAGCAATGAAGACATCTGAGAAAGACTTAAACATCTATAGAGATGATAGAGTGAACTCGACTAGGTTCAATGCAAGGTGCTGAAATATTAGTCACTAAGGTAAGCCCTGTCCGGCCTGAAGACAGGCTGGTGGTGGCTTTAAGATTTTATCTGGAGATGCTTTGCAGTTGGCTACCATTATGCAAATTCTGATTAAAAGTGAAACAGTAAAGGTTTGTTCTATCTGAATCGTTAGTGACTATTATTTTGGCAAAATAATTACACAAAAGATTTAGCATCGCGAATGCTTGTCTGTACATAACCAACTTAGAAGTCCAGCCGGGCGGTGGTGGCACACGCCTTTAATCCCAGCTCTTGGGAGGCAGAGGCAGGCGGATTTCTGAGTTCGAGGCCAGCCTGGTCTACAGAGTGAGTTCCAGGACAGCCTGGGCTACACAGAAAAACCCTGCCTCGAAAAAAAAAAAAAAGAAGTCCATCCCCAGTTGTTTCGTGAGCTTAGCCTTCCTCAGGAGTCAATACATGGACTTCTAGATTGCATAGACAAGGCAAGTTTGGCACTAGAACAAAGCCAATAATAAGCACTTTCATACATTCGCCAAAAGGAAGGATGCTTCCTGGCTTTCTACTGTGTCTGCTTTTGGGATTCATGGAACCCATGTCTCCACAGCCCTCCACTAGCACACGGCACATCAATGTGCGGCTGCCATTCCCAGCAACGTGTTGCTCATACCGTTTGCTTTGCTCTCTGAAGCTGGAGTAGATGATTAGACACAAACACTGACTAACCTAAAAGGAAGTTTAGCTTAACCTTCAAGCTGTGAAATCCAAGCCACTGAGGTGGGTCTCTCCCCCCCTCTCTTGACAGTGAGTGTTAGGGAGTTGTGGGAAGGGGCTGATGGGTGGGCTATTGCTATACTGATGGATTAACATTGTTTTTGTACATTAAATTAGGTTTTTGAAATTAAGATAGACAAAGACTGAAGACAAAACAAAAATCTTTTCCAGTAGATTATAGAATACTTGAGGCCACCCCCTCTCCTCATATTTACTCTGTCACTTCCCTACAAAGGTCCAGACTGACCCTCCTTCCAAAATTATAAAATTAATGCCACCAGATGACTCTCTAAGCCTAAGCACAACTGGACAGTCACCTTCTCCGTTGATGGTGTGATACACATTAGAGCATTAGGCTTTCAACCCATCTCCTGGGCCCTACTGTGCTCATTCAAGCATAGAAACAAAGCTTTTATTTTATTTTTTTCAACTTAACCATTTTTTTATGTCATATTCTTAAGAATCTATCACAGTGACACCCACTAAGACACACGTAAGATGGTGTGAAACATGTTCAGAAGAAAAGCAGGACACATGATGCTTTTAAAATGTAGTTATTGACATAAAAATAGAGTGAACACTTCATACTCAAGGATCACACAGATCTAGGAAGAAGCAGTCTCCTTGGGCTTCTGCAGCTAATGCTAAGCTTTACGTCAAAGCCGTTGGGCGTGGCCTTTGGGAAGTGATCACTCTAGGACGGCATGCTTTATGCAGGGTGCTTGCTCACTAACACAGTATGTCTTTACATAGAAAGACAATGCTTACCAAGGACAATGCTCAAGATTTTAAAGTACATTGCTATTAAAACACAGGATACCTTAGGAAAATTTCCTGCACACATAACAGCTATTAGTAGCTCTGAAAGGCTGTATAACCAAGACAATGGCAATCAAAATGGTATTTTATCCAAATAACACCCTCCGGTGTTGGTTTTGCCTAATGCCTATATTGCTGTGACTGTACATTATCTGTCAGTATTTCACGTTCCACCATCATTATCTCAAAATTACAGTTTATTCAAAAACCGATGGAAGTAACAACACTATCATCTTGTCAGGGCTGAAAACTTAATAGTTTTCACTTTCACAGTTCTCTTTCTCTGTTCAATTTAGTGACCAACTAGTAATAACAGAATCAAAAGACTCCATCAGACATGCAGGCCGGGAAGGGCGATTCTGGTGAGAGGCACAGACATTCTACACTTAGATGACAGCTAAGTGTTTTCTTGGATCTAGCTGCAGATTCAAGGTTTTCATCCTCAACTTTCATTTTCAAAAATCATATCTGCTGACTCTACCTCATGTGCATGAAATCGGGACAAAGTCATCATAGGTGAAGCACTGAATGACACTTGGTTTATATCTTTCCAAATCTCTCAAAAGGCAACATCAATATTAATCTTTTGCATGTCTGGGTCTTTAAAAATTAATGCTATTTGTCCTTGGATTCGTTTTCATTTTGGACCGCTGCATTCTTGTTAGTGAGCTAAGACTGAAGCTAACCTTGTATTGTGTGTGTGTGTGTGTGTGTGAAGTTTTTACCTATGCACAAGTATTTCACAAACCCTTCCACCAAAGAAGGACTCATAACATTAAGTCTGCTGTAGTTCCAAAGGGAGATTCAAAAGATGACTTTTGTTATGCAAGTCTTCGTGGACGCTTACATTTCTAGACTGGTATTCCAGAAAATTGAAGCATGTATGACGCTGTTTATGAACAAGCCAGCTTCAGGAGAAATCTTCTATAGACCCATTTTCAAGCCAAAGGCCAAGTGCCCTGAGCATCTGCCCAGAGATACCTTTCACTTACTTTCTTTTGAAGAGCACAGTGGAAGATGAAAATGAACAGTCCTTGGAAAGCATTGAAGGCGGTGAAGAGATAGGCCATGACCACAGTCTCCTCGTTAACAAAAAGCAACCCAAAGGACCAGGTTAGGCCCAGGAGACACAGCAGGGCAAACGCGCCAAGCACCCAAGACCTGGAAAAAGAAAGTGGATTGTTTTTATTTCAACAGGTTCAGTGAGGGGAGCCACACTTATTTCTCATTTAGACTCAGTGGTAGAGGGTGACTTGCTCTATGTTCACCCAAATTCAACAGCTTTTGGCTTTAACCTTCCACCGATTAAGAAAAAAGAGCATTTAGAACTGCAGCTTCCAGTGAGCACAGCGACAGCGGGTATGGCCTTTTCTCGCTCCAGAATGAACAGGTACCAAACTATATCAAAATGCAAGGTGTAAAATATCCCCCGTGGCTTTATTGCCTTTCATGTGAATTTTAGTGGAAGAAAATGAGGAGTCCTTAATTAGTTCACTCCTGTATTTTTCTTCCTGTGGTGTACTCATATGATATCAGATAACATGACACACCCACAGAAAGGTTAAATGGCAGATAATCACGGAGAGCCTAAACTTCAGACTCTAATAAACTAGTCGGAGGTGAGCCTAGGAAGTTACAATGAGAGTATGAAAAGACCTAGCTGAAATGAGATTAAAAACACACACACACACTTCAAAATAAAACTTTAAAATAAAATACTCTGGCAGAGATTTCATCATGAACAGCTTAAGGCGAAAATAACTGCAGAAAACGGGGCGGAATGAGAAGGGCTTAAAGTCATTGCATTCCATGGTCTAACTAATGATCTTACTTGATAAATGGCTTATTATCTTCATAGCTAGAAAGCATTATAAGCAGAAAAGAGAAACAAAATTATTAGACAGAATTAAAATAGAAAGTAATATGAACTCATTTATATATTTTATAAATTAGTCAAAATTAAGGAAGTCAAAATGCAGAGGCAAGCAATTAAAAAAAAAATAAAGGCACATTATAGTTTAAGGATACTACAGCAAATTAGATACTCCAAAATAACTATAAAAATTAAGAGCAATTCATGATACTGACAGATTTGCAAAAAAATATAAATCATGCCATAAGAAGTTTGTTAATGTAGGGTTCTGCCTTACCCAGGTAAGTCCGTATTATAGTAGCCATCACAAACACGGTAATTACTGGTATAGGTGAGAAGACGGAAAGAGGAAAGGGGAGAAAAGAGAGAGACGCTAACGATTAGCTCTCTCTCTTAACCATGCAACATGCAATGAAGCTGCACTAACCTATTTAAAACATCTAATTAAAAAAAATTACCCTTACTATAGATCTGCCATTTTTTAACATTAAAAAATAGTATTTTCACAATCTTGGCATATCCAACTTTAATATCTCCTTGAACCCCATATCAAGAGTCACATTTTAAAAATAAGTCTGAAAATGCTTCCATAGCTGATTTAATGAATCAACAGCTATCAATTTTGGGTTAATTAGATAGCATTTTCACTAATAGAATATTGCAGATTTTATTCAACATTGAGATAAAGTAAACACTGTTTAATTAGCATGAAAACAACAGATAATCTTCAAGATAACAATAGTAATGGAGCAAATTCTCTTAGGAAAACAGGATTAGGAGGAGAAACTGCTCAGAATTCTTAAATCAAAAAGTCATTTAACAAAACAAACTTAATATAATCATATCAGCCATGCAAACAGGACCATCGTTTGGAATCGCATTTTAAATTCAAATAAAATCACTACAGTGACATGAAATTGCCACAAAGCCACAGAAACAGTTTCTCTGCTCTAGATCATGTCAGAAATTATCTACTTCTGGACCAATGCCCGCAATGTGGTCACAGGGAAATTGAACCTTGATCAGTAAAATTTCATTCAGAATCCCATCTATAGTTGCCAGAAGGCAGAAATGCCTGTGTTCCCTGTGGAGAATATCTTTTACTGAGCTCGTCAAGTATAACGGTTCAAATGCAAAGTACTTACTTAATGTTTTCCAACCTGCTAGAATCTGGTTTCAATGTGTTTGAATGTTTCACCATTTTGCACAGCGTGATCACCAGGAAAATAATATTTAGCTGTTTTAGTGGATAAAGAAACAGGGATTAGATCACTATAGACAGCAAGAAGAATACATTTTGCAAATGTCGTTAATGAGTTCACCCAGTTCAGTCCCTGCAGCATATGGACACCTTACACAGTGAGTCAGTTCCATTTATGTGTACAGTGATAGATTCAGGCTGTGAGGAAAACACCCTGGCTATTATGAGTGATCTACCAGATCATTTGACATGGAACTGCAAGCTCATTAAGCCAGTATCATGTGGTAATGATTAAATTAATTAAAAAACCTAGATTAGTTTCGTTAGCTAAATGTAGTCCCAGGACTTTAGTTCTGAGAAGTACATTTGTGTCAGGCTCCTGCAGTGGGGAAATTGCTGAGTTCTAGAGACCTGGCTGATAGCCTACTTCTTGATGTTGACCAACTAAACACAATGAATGACACTTATGTGATCTGCACACTAAGGTGACTGAGAAGAACCAATTACGCACAGTACATGAAACAGCTGATATTAATGAGAAGGTAAAGTTTTTATTGTCTGCATACTTCCTACCTAATGTTAAAAATGCATTCATCTTTTCTTCCCATGATTACAGCGCATAAAACTTAGTTATTTCCAACAGAGTAAGTCCTACTAAGTGTTCAGCTGAATTGAACACTTTAGGGACAATCAAATGCAAACCATGAGAGATGGAATTTGACACAGAAGGCCTGGATTCCCTACAGGTTTGACTGAGGAGAGGTAAAGGCTGGTAAAATGCACCAGCCCCCAGCCTCAGGCTGAGCACGGAGGGGAACACTCTTCGGTGTATATCCTAAAGCCAGAGCTAAGCTCGACTACCCATGCTTGTCACATTTCATTCCTTCATTCATAATTCCATCTGTTCATGGTTCTTGGAGAACTCAGCAAGACCTGGGGTCTTCTGGACCCAGGAAGATTCTGGAAGCACACTGTATGAGGAGATGGAACGTTTCTGGGTAGGAGATACCAATGTAACTGTTACCATCACACTCCTGTTCACCCTTTCACAGAGCTAAACAAGCACATGACCTCACACGATTCATTGTTACTTCTGATTTTATAATCAGGAAGCATTATATAGCTCAATTCATTAAAAATCTCCAGCTGTCCCCACTGATGAGTTTGGGAGCGAGGCAAATACTTATGTGGTGTATTATTTTTTGTCTGGTGCACATAATTACTACTCTTAGATGTAGAATTTCCTCCTTTAAGGGTAAAAGGAGGTTCATGGGTGTAACCTACATACGCTGGCAGATGTATGTTAGTTTACAGCAAATACCTGTTTTGCCCCTAAGAATATTTAACTTCTTAAAAGAGTTATCAGACAGACGATAAAACCATAGGAACATTTATTGCTTTAGTTTTTACAAGATTCTTCCAGCTGGTTTATAGACATGCATTTGTCCTCAGAGATGAACTACATAGTACTTTTCGCCCAACAAGTATTTCACTGACTGGCCTGAGCTAGACAAGGATGCGTTTACCCTGCTGTGGATGCCTGAGACAGACTCGGCCTCTGAGAAATTAGAAGTCTGTATCTATGACGTAAACACTGATGACTTTTTAAAGGCTTGTGGTAAGAAGGACTTCTAACAGTTTTTAAAAGGGGAGAAAAAAAAACAAAACAACAACGCCATTAATTTTCTATTTATGCAGCAGTAGCCTTACCTAGTGACATTAAAGAATGGCTGAAAGGCAGAACACTGTAGCAAGTCCAGGGTCTGCTGCGAATATCAGTTTGGATGCCTGTGTATTAGTTAGGGTGGTGGCTGCTGATAGACACCCTACATTTCAATATACTAAATACAAACCACCCAACATCAAGGGAAACAAACAAATGGACTCCAACCCTTGAATGCAATGACCTTCTTTAGAGAAGGTGATGAACTCTTTCTACCCTCTTTATCCTTGAGGCTCTGAATGGAGACGATGTGCTTGTTTGTTTGTTTCTTTTTGATATACGGTCTCACTACGTAGTTCCTGCTGGCCTAGAACGTTACCTCCCAAGTGCTGGAATTAAAGATCCATACACCACGCCTATCTTAGCTTTTAAGATTAAGTGTTTTAAGAAGACTGACATGACAATCACTTTAATGATAAATATACAATATACTCCACCAAAACTTATGATGGAAAAAATATGATGCAAAAAAAAAATTGAAAAAAATAATAAAATGCTCAACGGGTTTTGTACTCAAATTGTTTTTCAAGTGTCTACAAAATTTCCAATTTAAAGAAATGGAAAAAGCAAACGATAGCTAATGACATACTGTCATCGAACTTTCAGTTAACTCACACACAAGGCCTTAGCCTCTGAAGAAAAATGACTTGAAAATACAGAAATAATGGAGCAAGGGTATATTAGTAGGACAAAATGCCAATATTTCTAAACAAATTAATTATAAATAGAGGCTCACAAGGCAAAGTCTTAAGGCACGAGATGGCAAAAAAGTGTCCATCTAAGAGTTTTCTCCAATGCCTATTAAATAATAAAAATTTCAGTGACATATATTATTTGCAGTGTACAGGGAAATGGAAGAAATGTTCATGGCATAGAACACTGAGGAGCCCACCCACCATCACACACACAGGAGACATCTTCCTGGAAAGGAAGAGGGTTCGGGTGGAGCACGATGGTGTCTCACACTCTCCACTGACCCAGTGTTTGAAGATTTTAATGCTAAATTCATGGCATAGAATAAATATTGTCGATAACAATTTTTCAGGAGGCAGTACACCCCACCAAAGAATTATGGCTTTTCCAGTTAGCATATTTTAATACACTTCCGCTGCCACACCTTCTCCTTTACTTCTTCCTGACAATCTTAAAATGGAACTGTGGGGCTCAGGTCTAGACACAGAAAAGCAGCTTCCGTAAAATGTATGGTTGAGAAAAGTCACATCAAGACAAAACAGACAGTATTCAAGCAGACGACGGCCCACACATTTGAATTTCCCTCTATGCACTTTTCCCAAGACATAAACGGCGTTCTTGTACACACTCGTTATCTTCTGCTTTGTCTTTTTAAAGTAACAAAATAAGTTAATAAATGACAAAAAAAATGTGTAAATAAAATTTGCTTTTTACTTTCTTCTTTCTCTATTTTATTCTTACTGTATTCTACAAACTTTGAAAACCAAAGAAATGACAATTCATTCAGGAATCAATAGGAATTAATCCTACATTAACACTACACTGTGGGCTTATGTGGGAATGTGGGTAAGAACAAGCCTAAAGGGGGCAGCAGAAGGGAAAAAATTCTACTCAGCAAATAGACAGAAAGCATCAACAGACTAGAATAACAGAAAATAGACAGATGATAATCAACCAACCAATCAACTAAACTTGGGCAATCTTCCAATGACTAATAATACCCACATTATAACTACATCAATTATTATTGAAATCATACTTTGTTAATTTAATAGCCCTAAAGAGTTAAGTATCACCTATATCACTAGCATGACCATACCAAAGACTTCTTACAAAGGGAAGGCTCCCAGGGGTTGGAGGAAGGCATAGTTTGTTTCATTATCATCAACTTGCTCCATTGAATCAGATCTGCCTGGGCTCAGCGGCTTAACATTCTTCCCAGAGCTTGCAAGGCTGACATGGATATGATAAGACAGAAGACCAGAAACAGCACTCTGGAATAACCTGGCTGAACTGCACATGTTCCGACCCTCTTTGTCCTCCCGGGAGCTTTTGCTACCTGGCAAATGCAAGTTGAAGACCTCGCTTGTGTCTCCAGGTCTCTGCTGTTAGCCAAGCAGAAACCGACTTCCCCTGGACGAGCAGCGGGAGAGGTGTTCTCTGAAGAAGACTTCTAAGTGAGTATGTGAGCTGAACTCTCACTGAACTGAATTAATTATTAATGATGCAGATGGAGCTGTCCAAATGATAAGAACAGCTCCTGACGTGTCATGATCCAAGGCTTCATTAAACCATTTCAGGCATACTAATGGTTTCCCCCTGCTCATTACTAACCGGCACTTTCCTCATAGATATAATAAGTCCAGTGCCTGTAGGCAAGACATTCTATAGAAAGGCATTAAGTAGGAGGCTTTATTTCTCATAGCCTCTTATTCATCTTCAGAGATCAGTATGAAGGTATACCGATTTAATACTATTGTGCTATAGTGGTTTTTAACTCACAAAAAGTTAGAATTCAAAGTGTATTTTCTTGGAATCTCAAGAAATGTTTTGTTATAAGGACATTCCTTACAGAGACAGTATATAATATAGTTTATATTATTAAGACTCAGGTCGAAATTAGATTTTAAATGTCTTGTATCACCACAGTATCTACATAGATGTTTTCAGTATACATATGCTGTAAGATCATATTTCTCAATTTAGGTTAGACATTGTATATCCTTATATAGTTTTGCATTCTCTCTGTGCTGGCTGATTAGAGGGCAAAGCAATCTCAGAGTCTCAAGGAGATCTGTATGCAATTGCTACCTGCTGCTTTCTTTGGCTTGCTTTTAGGTTGGGAACAATGTTACCCAAAGCCCTTCATAGTTTCAGTCTGAAGGCAGACTAGAGTATAACTGTGAACAGAGACTAATAAATGGTGGGCATTCGTGGAAAATGGACAGTGCATTAAAATATCTGTACTCCTTTCTTACTGGACATGCATTAAGTTACTTTCCAAATGAAATGGTTTTCCTGTATTAGTTAGTGCTCACCTTTAGAGGTATAAATCTTAGTCAACAGAAATAAGCACGTGACATTTTTAAGTCCCAGACATCCCTAAAGCAGCATTTGTATTTGATTTCCAAGTACAAACAAGTCTGTTTAAGGAGCTTGAGAAGTCTATGTCTTTAAGGATGGGAATGTTGCATGGTAGCCATCAGTTACTTCTGCAATGCACTGAGCGTGTGCTCACATAAACCAAGACCCAGAACTGAGGCCATGAGCCAGATAGAATAACCTGACGGGAAGCATCATCTGGAGAACACTGACGACCCGCCAGCGGTTTACACGGGCAGCAGTCGCCATTCCTAGTTTTGCTTTGTTAAAGTAACTGTGTGAAAGAACTCAAGGCACTCAGTAGTTTTAGACATTTTAAGTGTAGTTCAGCAACAAATTCTGTTAAATAACTGTTTCTGTGAGTTCCATGCCCGGTGTTCCTCCTAATACTTTACTGTTTGTTCTGAGGCGAAGCTGGAGACCCGACTGGTCTACCCTGCCTGAAGGACTGAAGGACCAGGGGCTTACTGTCTCTGTCTCACCAACTCCGGGGTCATGGGTTCTCCATGTTATACTCGCACATGTTTTACCTTTCCTTTCAGAATTTATTTAAAACACTAGTTAACATGTAAACACCCTTAAAGAGTCTGTGAGTCACTTTGTTTTGGAAAAGAAAATAATAAAAAAATTTTATATAGAAATGAAATATTTAAAAAAGCAATACCCAGTCACTTTAAGAATATGGATTCGGCAGGGATGATATTTAAACTTGTTTATGTTATCTTTTCAAGCTTCTAAAGGCTAGTAATGCCCATTTCTATCTACACTGTACTACAACTGGGTCAAAAGTTTAAATGATAAAATCCGGATATTATACTTCAAATATGACTATAGATCCTAAGATTTAAAAAATACATTAATGTTACTACTGCGGACTTATAGAAAATTCATTTAAAAATAAATTTGTACTGATTTTTCAAAATTATTTAAGTCTTCAAAAGAATACTTTTAGTGAATTTAAGCAATTTACTATCCTTTTGTTAATCTAAGCTTTATAAAGATTTATGATCTATCTAAAAGAATTTAAGGTATGAACATTCACTTGAAATACTAAGTTGCTATTAGAATGGAAAAAATAAATTATGTCTATGTGCCTTTTTAAAAAAGCCAAATAATTCTTACCACAGCTGATGGTTTCATTTGTTTTGTTTTATTCTGTTTTGTTTTTTTGTTTTTTATATTTTCATGCTAGTTCAGCAGACTGAATCAGAAATAGTACAGTATAATTCTCATAGGAGAGGTGGTTTTCAGGCATAGTTAATTAGCCAATGTACAACCTTCAATAATGATAAGAGTCTAAACATGCTATACAATGTTGTCCTTTTAATGGGCATGCTTACATCTTCAACTGCATAAATAGCAGTGAGAGGGTGCATCTTTGTTTGAGTACTTCTGGTGCAGAAGCAAATGGAAAGGCAGTGAACATGTTATCTACTTACCAGAATAATGAAGGTAACGGGCCCAATGAAACTCCATATGAAATAGTTATCAACGTGAAGCCAGCAACTATTGGGAAGGAAAGACAATGAAGTAAGTAGCTTTCCTGGAACCTTACGTTAGGCAGAGACACAAGAGCCACAAAAATTCAGCCAAGAAACCAACCCTCTGAAGATACATTAAGCATGGGCGAGAAGAATTTTATTAATAATTCTGAGTTGGCTTGGACTCAGCAAAGTTTAGCGATTCATTTACTTCAACCTACCACAGGCTCTCACTTTAGGCGTGGGATAAGTTAGAAGTTCACAGGGAGAAGTGAAGACCCACCCCAGCCCCAAAGGCCTGAGATCTTCCCCTTCCTTAGAGATAATCCCAAGCAATACACCACACTGGGTTGTCATTTCCAAACTCTGGACATAGTCTTCAAAAATGCTTCTCAGGTTGATCACAATTAAACTGCTTAACAGAATTTAAAGTGTAAGCATTCAGATGGTGCCACTGGCAAAACAGTATAGAATAAATACCTCTATCAGGAATGGACAAATACAAGGGGAAAAATAAAAACTCACAGATACGCCGCTTTAAAATATATGACACATAAACTCATTAAGACACACTTTAGCTAGTGGTTCATATTTCATACAATTCTGAATCCTCACTGAATTTCTCTTCGTCGTCTTTCACTATGTCTTTCACTATCTGTAACGTCATGGGTTCTTTGACTATAAATAAATCTTACTAGCTAATTTTATCGGAGGAAAAAAAACCAAATGGAGTTGGAAGTCAAATTTATGTCTTCAGCAAATGAAATGCGGCTATGTCTTCCTTCTGCCACTCTCTGTAAATATCTGTGTTTTTTAGGAACACAGAGAGAGTGACTATATTTTAATCCTCTCAAAGGCCCTGGTAAAAATATTATCAAAGCACAACACACAAGAAGGAATGAATGTGGGGCCCCGCCATGCGCCATGCACAGACTCAGCCATGCAGAGTGAGTTAACGAAGCGTTAGCTTAAGTCAGATGCATAAGTTCAGGAGAATTTTTACTTAATATCTTTCTGAGGCCAAAAGTTATTTACTTTTTCAATTTGTCTCAGGTCAATCTTTTGTGTTAAAAAAAGAAAGTCCATAATTTAGAATCTGCCTCACCAGAGAACAAATCCTTTGAACCCAGAAAATTACAGAAGACTTGATTGTAATTTGTGCACTGCATGTCCATTCTCTCCCCAATAAAGCTTTCAGATGCTATTTTAGTCTGTCAAGGACCCTCGCTGACAGCTAACAGGCTTTAAAAAATTATTCACTTGAAAAACACTCAGGTCACTTGCAATTACTTACGCCTGTAGCGTCCCGTAACTCTTGTAGTCAATAGCAGCTGAAATGCCGACCACCGTGGCAGGGAACAGGTACCCAGTGACGTAGTAATACTTCTTCCTTGAATACTCACTCTCGAAAACTTCAACCAACATTAAGTAGAGCTGCACACCTTCTAGGCACATCCAGGAAAAAGCGGCCAGGAAGAAAAAGTGCAGAAGCCCTGCAAACACGGAGCATGCAATCTGTAAAGGAAAGACACAGTAACATCTGTGAGGACAGTGTCTACTCCTCAGCCTCAAAGGAGTCAGTGGCAAGAGCACTAGTGTCTTAAATACCTCATCGTCAAGTTATTACACACGCATGTACCCACCCACCCACAGTTCTTTCTGTAAGTGGACACAAGTTAAATAAATAGCATGGTAAATATCAAGAGCACAGTGCTTGAAAAACATACCATCAAGTGCACCAGACATCCTGTCTGTAAACCATTACTATTTTGAAATTAAGTATCAAGTAGGAAGACAGAGCTTTAAATCCTCTCCTCTCCCCCCCCCCCCACCATTCTGACCCGTCAAATCCACCTGCAGGTGTTTGCTTCACAAGTCTGGAAGCCCTTTGTATGCAGACACATTATCTCTAATCTCTATGTTTTTTAGGTATCTTTTTTTTATTAGATATTTTCTTTATTTACATTTCAAATGTTATCCCCTTTCCTCATTTCCCCTCCAAAAACCCCTATCCCATCCCCCTCCCCCTGCTCACCAATCCAGTCTCTAATCTGTATAATGGAATTTTAAAAGTTTGCTTTAATGACAGATACCCTCATTCTAATTATATAGGATTATTTGCTTTTTGTTTCTGGGGCATTCTTAATTTCCTCTCTGAATTCAGGGTAACACAGAAAGGAATTCTGTTCTCTGTCTGATGCTGAGGCCTCACGATGATGAATAACTAAGCCTGAAAGAAAGACTGTTGGTCAGAATGCCTATATAAGCTCAGTAGGAATTTGGAAAACACACCTTTTTATTTCAGGATGGGCAGAAAAACGTACTTGTTCTTCAATACGTGAAATGAATACATTCATAATAACATTACTGACTGAGCTGTCTTACAATTTATTACAATTTATCCTTCACCATGACCATCAATTGCATCAAACAACAAGGGAAAATACAAATGTCCACATCACACGAACGTTCACAGCTAATAGACAAAACCACCAGAAGGGCCAAGGCCAGCGAACCAAACAGGTGCTTACCGTGTATTTTGTCTTATCGATGCCTATCAGAAAAATAAATTCAGCAATGAAAAGGTTAATGCAAAGGTTCTTGTGGATAGTATTGCGGTCACTTTGTAGACCTCGGAAGAAGCAGAAGGTGAAGATGCAGATAGCGAGGCAGACGAGAGAGACGACGATGCCCACCCAGGTGATGACTGTCAGCAACAGTTGGTGAACTCCATCTTTATACTGGAAGAGAAAAAGCGGGAATTAGGTGGGCATTCCACGTTACCAAGAGGAAAGCAGCCCCCTCCCCAAAGTGTCTGATGAAGAATATTCACGTCCTCAAACGCAGGCTCATAGATAAAGATATTGATGGTGTAACACAGGTAACGGTTGTCTTATAGCATTACTACTTAAAAAATGAACTAAAGAAAGGAGATATTTTATTTAGAGAATGATGCAAGAGGCCAAATCTTTAAAAATAACTACTGAAACAGTTACCTTCAAAGATGTATAAAAAAGTATTTACAAGGAATAAAAAGCTAATTACGATGAAAATAAATGGCATCTTACTGATTTTGCAGCTAATCTATAATCCAACTTTTTAAGTTTTTCTTTGCTCTCTGAGTATCTACAGACTTATACAGTGAGAGATAGATAAAGTACACAGACAAGCCTGATACAACTCAGAGTTTTACACAGGACTTTTGTTGGAGCCAGCAGGGTCCAGGGATGAAACCAGAGTCCTTCCCGTGCTAGGCAAACACTCAACCACTGAGGTACATCCCTGTCCCCATGCTCCATGTACTGAGTATTCTTCATTATCTACTCTCATTCTCTTTAACAATAGGAAGAACTAGGTAGGCAGAGACTAGAAACTTCTCTGATAGTAAAGTCTGCAGCTCTACATAATGTACCAACTATTAAAGCACCAATGTGAAATGAGATTCCATAATTCAAGATAGGACAGGGACCCAGCACCTGGGAGCCCATGTTGTGTGCATATGACCCCATTTCTATCCCCCCGTTTTTATTTTTTAAATCCTTGGTTGCCTCTAAAATAACATCTGCCTGCAAGGGTGGGGTAGGAATGTAACACAAATTTGTTGACTGAGAAACTGCCAAAGCTTCTGATCAAACAAGGACAGGGTAAAAACGATTAGAAACCCCCCTTACTTTGTTTGCTTTTTAGTTACGATAAGCACCCAAAGACGGACTATTACACAAGCTGTTTCGAATCTCAAAGGTCTTTCCCTGAGACTAATTAGAAGTGCAAATACTTACCACAATTTCCCTGTGGGCCATGAGAATAGCAAAATTGGTTAGGTGGCTGCACGCACACGTCGTGCGAGTTTTATTAGTGTCAACTAGCTTGCAGCCCTGGGTAGACCAATATCCCATCATGGTTCTCTCTGAGTAGTTCCAGAAGGAGCAGTTTGCATTGAAATAATTGTCAGGCTGGGAAATAAAATGACAAGATAAAATTAGGGCTTTACACTCAAAGATGGCAATAGCAATTGTTTAATATGTGTAAAAAGGTAATTTAGATTAAACTTTGCATGTTTCGGACTATAAAGTTTTTTCATCAGCAAAATTGTGGACTATGTTATCCAGGCGCGTATCTAGCTTAAAGGGGGTTTTATAGTCCGAAACACTCTAACGTGTGCTCTAAATTACCAGGGACTCATTTCACACAATTACAATTTTCATCTGATGATTTTACCTACTGATAGGTATATTAGAACCCCACCCCCACCCCCCCTTCTCAGATACAATATTAAAGTTGTGAATTTGTTCGGAGAAAATTATGTAAGGACCAAGTGTCTTTAAAAAAAAGTATTTTGGTTATTTGCAAGTGACGCATCAAATACATTTAGAATGTAGTGGCACTGTAAGGCTCTGAAGAGAAATACATACAGCAGGTAATAGATAGGCTCTGTGCACATAGCCTATTCTGGACTGTCCTGGACACTTGGTCATCCTTAGGTACTCATTCAATCTACTCAGAACAGCCAGTCTTCCAACATCACTGTCGCATACATATCCACTGATGCTATGAGGCCCCTAAGACAGGTCATGCCTCCTCAATTCTGAATTTTTTAAAACACCATCTTTGATTAAAGTTGACCCAAATAGAATTAATTTTTGTATGTATACATGCATGCATTCATACATATGTATGTATGTATGTGCGTGCGTGTGCGTGCGTGCGTGTGTGCGTGTGTGTGTGTGTGTGTGTGTGTGTGTGTGCCTCATCATGTGGAGGTCAGAAGACAGCCTCTGACAATGTTCCTCAGCAACCATCTACCTTGTCTCTAAGTGTCTCTCGGTGGCCTGAGACTTTCCAAGTAGGCTGAGGACACTGGATTTTACCCTGCCTAGCTTCTTTTCATAGGTTTGACTGAATCAGACTTAGGCCTTCCTGCTTGCAAGGCAAGCACTTTTACCAAATGAGCCCAATATAACTAATTAAAAAATTAATGGTCAGCCACACTACAGAAGCAGAGTCTTAAAGAGTTAACACTTAGCTATCCTGCGGCTAAGGTAAGAGTTAATTTTCATCCAAAACCAAATTAAAGTCATTTACATTTTCCTGTTGATTACTGAATTAGTTTTCATTAAGAATACACTTAAGTTCTAATAATCACTGAACCAGGCTCATTTAATTTTATGTTCACAGACTTAAATAAACTTGTGTCTCTGACCCAGTCCAACATTTAAATTTCAAATGGAAAGGTCTTCTCCCACCCAGGCACCCCCAGCTCTCAGTCCCGGCCTCCTCAGTGTGACAGCTCGGCCTTCCTTCTCTGGGGTTTGAAACCTTCTGTGACTTCATTAGCATATATTAGCTTACATCAATATGTGGCAGGGTGAAAAGTACTGGATCTGTCAGGTACACGCGGCTGGACTCCTTATTGATGGAGACAGAGATGACGGGCGAGTTCACTGCAATGGTGCTGTTCCGACCCATGAGGTCTGCACCCAGCTTCATGGTTGCGTTCTCTGTGCTCAGGAATTGTCCCAGGCTCCGGTAAATGATGAATACCAGCTTGGCCAGCCCTAGGAAGGAAGACACAGCCATAGGACTCACCACACCACGTTGCTTAGGATGAAGGAGCGTGTGGTAAGAGGAGGAGAGAAAAAAAACATGAGAAAAAGAAGAAAAGAGAGAGAAAATTTGATGGACTCTCTAAGTAGATGGACAGTAAGTATATTGGAAAATGCTAAGCCATTTATTTCTGTTGCACTGAGGATAAATTATCAAGACAAAACAGGTTCGATTCACAACAGGGGAAGAAGCAAAGGGGAGCAGAGCAGGGAGGGCCTGTCTCACCGTTCCTGCTGTTTTGCTTGACAGTGTTCGCGGAGAGCTGGACGGAGCTGCTCAACCCCCTGAAGCCAAGCGGGAATTTAAAGTCTTGGACTTGCCCTTCCGTGCTGAGGACAGCAACTTCTAGAACTGGGATAAAACAGAGAGAAGAGGGAGGGGGTTGCACATTGTTTAAACTATAAATAGACAAAAGAGAACACCACAGGAATTACACCTTCTCCTCGCTAAACGTTATTAATTTGGCGTTTTGTATTGACTTCTCAGGGACCCTCTCTTAGCAGACAAGGAGAGGAGTCTAAAGGACGAATCTGAAAGCCTTTGCCACACAGGTACACCTCTTTCTAGGCAGAGAGGTTTTAACAGCATTCTGTACCGTCAAGTTGGCAGTTACACATTTTTCTAATTTCTACAGGCAGTGAAATGAGGAAAGCACACTCATGAAAAACTGTCAACAGACAGATGTGACTCCACTCCCTTCGTCGATATAAAAATATCCCGGCACTCACGGTACCCTTGTATATTATTTTTAAATTTTGTTTTATTGTAAATATGAAAACACCGGTGGTTCAAAGACTCTTGGAAGAATTCAGCCCCAAATCACAACGCTCAGTTGCAAGCTTCTGCCACTCCTGACTCCCACCAGTGCAGACGGAGGTGACAGGTCTTACAGGTTCAAGTTGGAAAATATCAAGCAGCTGGTGGGTGGGTGGTCTCCCTGCTCATATCAGATTCTTTGTGGGATGGGTAAGTTTTCCAGCGGGAAAACATAACTAAAAAGTGTTTCTCCAAATACAATACCCAGCAAAAAGGCCCAGAGAGACAGAGCCATGAGTTCAAACACATCCTCAGTTATACAGAGCATCCATCCCCAGCCAGCCTGACCAGATGAGACCCTGCCAACAAAACCAAATAAAGCAGAATACTCTCCACACACGTGCAAACACACATGTGCAAATACACAGGAGCAGACACACACAGACACGCACCCTCGCACCTCTGATAAAACACTATTACCTCTGATATATCACTATTTCCTCCCTACACTGAATGGGGCTATAATTACTAATTATTTCTCTTAAAAAGCACATAAAACAAAATATTCTTAGTTTTCATGCAAATTGAAACGTTCCAAACACGCATGTAAAAACGAGCTAATTTTGTCTAAGTTATATTTACTTTTTAGCTTAAGAATTACGTTCAGAGAAAAGAAAAACTAACCTGAAATTCCTACAAGCAGATTATTACTATACATGACTACTGGTTTTAAATGAAATAAAGCAATGGATATGAGGTAATCAACTTAATCAAAACAGGTGTGCATCTGCTAATAAACAGTGAGATAGAGAATAGAAACATTTTGGGAACTTAAAACTGATTGAAAGAAACTACAAAACTTCAGTGGTTTCTGACCATCGATGTATCAATTCATAGTTTACTCTATATTTAATTTCAAATAAATTTTCCACCTTCTTTCACCAAACAAGATACCTATGCGTACTGACCACTTAATAAGCTTCTGATTAAATTGTTGCCAAAACAAGCCTTAGTAAACTATACAATATGGATGCACTTTACATATAAGAGCCTGAAGAAATCAGCAAGAATAATTAGTTAGTATATTAGAAAATGATTGTAAAGCTCATCAAAATTTAAAAATTAAAGATTATTAGCAGAAAAATTTGGTATATTTCAATTGTTAAAAAGAAAAAAATCCCAGCACTTGGGAGGCAGAGGCAGGTGGATTTCTGAGGTTGAGGCCAGCCTGGTCTACAGAGTGAGTTTCAGGACAGCCAGAGCTACAGAGAGAAACCCTGTCTCCAAAAAAACAAAAACAAAACAAACAATCAAACAAAAAACAACTTTTCAAAATAAAAGGAATAAAGAAACCACTCTCTAAGGCGGAAAGTTTCCTGTCAGACTATCCTAGGATGACTAATACCCTAGGGTGACTAAAACACACTTTAAGAAAGAGTGATACCAGTGTGCTTTATTTATCACAACTTTAGGATGCTATGTGATAATAATAATTAAAAAAAACAAATAAAAAAAACAAAGGAAACATAGGCAGCGAGGGGATACCAAGTCATTATTCACAGTCAGCATAATTAAGAAGTAGACTAGTGTGTAAGAATGCCTTTTAATTTGAAGAGCTCTGATACTTTATTCAACAATCTATAAGTAAGCTTAATTCTAATAAAAATTTGAACAAGACCTTATGAGTACATGGAACTTCAAAATTTGATTTTAAAATTCAAAGGCAGCCCAGGAATTTCCACAAGGAGACATGCTGAAAGGCTCACAAGTCACTAGTATCACAGAAAGCAAAACAGTACCAAACAAAAGCCAGGAGGGTGAGAGCTTACACACGCTGACACAAGTAGAGTCTTGATGGATGTCAGAGACAGGAAAAAGAGCATATTATGCGCTAATAAAAGTTCAGAGAGAGCTGGTTTATTCATACGGAAAAGGCCAGATTAGTTGCTTCTACCACAAAGGACAATCAAACAAACTTTAGAAAGACTAAAGCCAAATGTGAAACCAGAAAGCTTTAAACTTAGCAATGGACAGAGTTATAAAGGCTGGAATCCTTAGGAGGTCAAAGTAGAGAAAGGTTTTTCAAGCAGGAAGCCAAGATAAAATTTCTTAGATATCAAAACCTTCAGTCCTAAAATTAATTAATTGCTCCCAATTACTATGTAAAACAATACCTTTAAAATTGCTTTAAAAAAAGGGAAAGGAACAGAGTATTTTTAAACTATGAAATTCTCCACAAATTAGTGGCCAGAATACACACAAAACACAGAAAAATAGAGAAATTGGGAAATGCTGAGAACAGCAAATTCACAGATAAGAAAATAAAACAGGCCAATGAAAGTAATGCAAAGGGATGCTTCAAAACATCGGGAACACTGCAAATCAAAACAGTAATGAGATCAGTCCAAACCGATTAACAACTAAAACTGAATTGCTAAAATTCAGTGTTAGCCTGTGACAGTGTAGTGTTTTAACCTATGAGCACAGAAATAGAAAAAAAAATTGGAATAGAGAAAAACATGGAAAATATTTGGCAAAATGGATTAGCATAGTACGTCCTTTAAAAATGTTTCTTTAGGATTCATGCATGTGTGCTTAGAAGCACACTAAACGAGACCACATACTAGAACTTTGGTCTACTTTTCCTTACTAAAAATTGGGAAGCCACCGAAACACTTTTGAGAATACTTAACTAAGGTATATTCTTAGATCAGATGAATGAACTAGAGATACACCTGTCAGTAGATAGACACATGAAACCCCTAACTGGAAAGGGAAGATATCAAACACCGTTTAAAGAATGAAATCATTAATGCCGTAACTGTAACTACTGTACCCATGTGCAGCCACCCAAGTGAAACAGTTTACAAAAAAATCTTAAGCAGGAGTTGAATCTAAGAGTTTGAAGTCAGCTTGGACAACATAGTGGGTCCCTCATCACAAAGAACTGACCCCAGAATAAAGATAAAATCTTATAAAAACACATGGTGATAATTATTCTCTATTTGATCTGGTCTGTCATGGAGAATATCAGTCATCAACTTTACCACCACGGGAGCTTCTGTATTGCCCATGTGTTTTAACTAAGGCGAACATAGCACAATACCACATGGGCTGGGCAGCCAGTGCATCGGGGTTTATGTTGGTTGCTCTGGCACATGCCTTAGCCAACAGATAGTAGAAAGCATATGCACTTAAGGTTCTGGAGAGCTATCCAAAGCCTTACTCACCATTGCTTTTCCTCCTCCCTCATCTAAGACTCTGGCTGCAGTGAGAAGATATTGATCGGGGCCAGAAGACCTACCAAGCTCTAGCTGAGTCTAGACACCAGGGAGAAGAGAATACAGAACAAGTTTTAACAGATCCAAGGCCAGCCTCCTGTCTACCCAGCAGGAAGGAAGAATTACCTTTGCTGACGTAAGCTTTTTCTTTTCAACTATACTACAACTAAGTCTGAAGTAACAGGGGTAGAGGTTGGGATGATGGGTGGTTCTGGCTATTCTAAAAATAAAGGAATGGAAATCTTATAATGAATGTTTCAGGCTTTTACTTAAATTATCCAATTAATCTTAAAATCACAAAGAAAAGGCAATGGAACACAAAGTAACTCACAGTGTTACTCAACAGATGTTCTGAGGTGTAAATATCCTACTTGGCCCGATCAAGCCGCTAGATAACTAGTGTATCAAATGCAGGAGAGTGATGAAGTCAGGGGAAGTCAGACAAATCTAAAGGTACAAATGTCTACAAGGGCCAATCAACCTCTTCATTTCTCTAATAAAATAATAAAATTGTTAACATGCACTCCTTTAATAAAAGGAAATTTAATATGGAATAGTTATATTAGGCAGATATATATAAATATATAGATACATATATCTCACTTTCAAATAAAGCATGACCACATCCACAAGAAGTAAAGGTGTTTGATTATCATCTCTTGAACTTATTTTCTTAACATTTAAGTGTGATTTTTCTTTCTCTGAAGAAGGACATTGAGGACTTCACATTCATAATGATAGAACATTATGATTTGCTATAAAATTATCCAGTGATGAGAAGTGTAAGTAAGACAGAATTAGGAAGACAGAGGATGCTGAAGCCTTTCAAAACCATGTTAGAAAGTTCTGCTTTTCCCAAGACAGCAAAGACAAACAATAATATATAAAGAATCCTTACTGCTTACGAGTCAAAAAATAAAAAAATCGCCGAACTTCTGAATAGTCAGAAGAGATTGAAGATCCTTTATAAAAAGATGAGTGAATGGGCCATAAACACATGCAAAAATTCATCAAGTGAATGATTATGATTTTTAGTTACCTCTAACCCAGCCCTCAGAGGGCAAAGCTGGAGGACAGTTTAAGATCACATCAGATATCCAAGGAGGCCAGGTCTCCATCACAGTCACCCCCCGAAAATGCAGATTGCTTAGTAGAATTGAAAAGCAAACCCACACGCGATACCAATGCAAACAACTGATATGAACAAAATTAAAAAGCTCAAGTCTCGGAAAGCATGGACAACTGGTGGGACGTTCACTCATAGCCTTTAGAGACCAAATGGACAGAAGAGCCACCCCACGGTAACAGCTAAAGTCCTGTAATGCGAACTGATACCCAGAAGGGTGAGTACATTTTTAAAATGGCGTGACACTCAGCAGTAAAGACAGAACGACAACCATCAGTCTGGATGAGGACGTGTCAAAATTAACTCAACATAAAAGAAGCAAGGTTCAAAAAGAGTGAGAGTCAAAGTCTAGGAGCCAAGCTCACTGATGGGAAGCAGAGGTTTCCTGGGGCGGAGGTGGGAGGGGACTGCCTTTTGAAGATAGGAATGAGGCCTATGACGAGTATGTGGGGAGCATTTGCTGAAGATTCATGAGAAACATGCATTCAAGTAGATGGATGTAACGTGGACCTCAACGCTGAGGGTAGATGCTGTCCGCAGACACTCCACACCACTGTGGGCTCATATGGCACATGCGTAAAGCACACGAGGAACTTAAAACTAACCGCTAAGAAGAAAACCAACTTGTTTAAATAACTAAAGATATGGCCGTCCTCTAAGTTTACATAAGAGTTTCAAAATAAAATGAAGAAATAATAGGCTATTCTCATAGTATGTTTAAAGACAAGTTCTAGGAAAAGCAGAAAGTTTTCTCCGTGCTTAAAAGAACATGTTTTTTAATGAAAAAGTTGATCATGAATTAGAAATAAAAAATACATAACTATCTTCCATGCTGATAACATTATAGTAATAAGAGTACAAAGAGATAAATAAATTCCAACTATGGGTTAGTAATATTAGGAAAACATTACACTGTATCCCAAATGGATATTTACAACATCATTAAGCTTAAAACTTTAATGGGAAGAACAATCCTTCTAAGCTCAGAAAGATGTATTAGGAAGATGATAATTTCCAGACATTTAATCTTCAGTTTTCTAGAACTGGGACAAAATGTATGTGCAATATAGAAATAAAACATGTTCTATGGGTATGCAAGAATTTAACACGGCCCTTAAAATATTCATGCACAGTCGAAGTTAAAGAAACATTTAGTTTTCTTTTTTAAACTAACTTTTAGAAAATTTGGGAAACAAATTGAAGTCACAAAATGTCATGCTATGTAAGTTCAGGACATATTCACTAAGAGGATGGGTCCACCTGACTCTGTGCTTAGGGGACACCACTGGACACAATTGAGTGGTGGTAAATGTGCGTGAATCTGAAGAATGTTATCAAGTCAGACAACTGTCTGGAGATAATGAAAGTTTGGGAGTTTTGTTAATTTTTTATTTTGACTAAACTATGTGAATATGTTTTGGGGGTGATTGATTTTTTAGAGAAAGTATCTCTATGTATAACAAGTCCTGACTGATCTAGACTCTCTCTGTAGACCAGGCTGGCCTCCAGCTCACAGAGATTGCCCTTGCTCTGCCTCCCAAGTGCTGGGATTAAAGGCATGAGCACCACACCCACCTGAACACATTTTTTTGTTTTAAACAACCAGATATCTACGATTATATGGTAGGTTTTGACTTTATTTATATGCTGAAGTTATGGAATGATTTATAATTTCTATACCCTAGAAGAAATTCTTACTATTTTATTTCATTTGAAAAATTTATATATATGAGATAAATTTAAGTTTAAAATTTCAATTCAGGTGCCATATTTGAGTTATGGCCTTTATTTTTTTTCAGATGTTAATATTCAACCATCATATTGATGGTCATGAAATGTCAGTCAGACATGTCATTCCAGACAGAGGACTTCATTCTTTCTGTCCTAAAAGCGTCTTCATGG
Source organism: Tokudaia tokunoshimensis (assembly GCA_036184795.1). Taxonomy (NCBI): domain Eukaryota; kingdom Metazoa; phylum Chordata; class Mammalia; order Rodentia; family Muridae; genus Tokudaia; species Tokudaia tokunoshimensis. Next base: position 11,308,472 of record BTHU01000003.1, on the reverse strand, counting down.
CTCCTGGTGGAAAAATGAGAGATCTTTATTTTCTTCATGCTTCTTTTCTTTTTCACTGATAATGGGAACCTTTTATTTCAGTAAGCTATCTAGTAAACTTTGGGTGAAGTCAACCTCAACAAATAATTATCAACTCTAAGTTGGAGAAATTTAAATGTCAGATTTTCCCCTCCTACCAATATCGACAACAGTAGATTTCTAACCTTCACTGGCAATATTTCAACTCTTGACCACCCTTCGGAAATATTGGCATCCATTTGACAACCTGGAAAGAAGGCTAAAAGTATGTCCTTTACTGATAATATCTTTTAATGGGAAGAGGAAAGGGAGACAGCCTCACATGGATCAGGCTGGCTTTCGCCTCTTGATCTTCCACCACCCTGAAGTACTCGCTAGCCCTACATGGTGCTAGGGACTCAAACCCATGGCTTCCGGCAGGCAATGGGAGCACCAACTGAGCTCCAACCTCAACTGTTTCGTTTTGTGAGTCAGGCTCTCACACTATAGCCCAAGGTGGCCTTGAACTCACAGCAATCCTCCAGCTGCAGTCTCAAAAATGCTGGAATTACAGGTATGGACTACTATCTCCCAGCTATCAAATATCACATTTACCTAAGGGAGGTTGTGTTTAATGTAAACAGTCTCACTCAATTTTTTGAGCTAAAATATCGGACTGGAGGAACATATTAAGTGATTTAAATTCATTATGAATGTTGTAAAAGTGGAAAAGCATTTGCCACCTTTTCATATGAAACACTTTCATCCCTTAAGCAATCCATATTCTGGCGTTTAAGTGCTCCTAGATTTTTTTCCTTTAATGATTTTTCAATTGAAAAATTCACACATACTCAGAAAAACAACTTTTATAAGATATAGGCAGATTTCGGCTTAAGCATCAATTTTATGAATTATGATCAATAATTTCTTTTCCTTAAATAACTCAGCAAAGGAGAAAGTCTGATACTGGGAGATGAAACACTCAGAACACAATCTCTGCTCTTTTTAACATCTGTCTTCCAAATTAAATGTGACCCCCAGATACACTCACCAATATTATCTGTTGGCATGGAGACCCTGGTTGGTTCTAAAAGGTTGTCTGCTAGGACAAATGCTCCTTCTTCCAAGGTATCCAACAACATTGTGGCTGTGTGCGCCTGCTCTGAAGAATTCATGTGTTTCCAGGATTCCAAAGCCTCAGGTCTCAGAAGGTTGTCTACTGTGTCCACAATCGCCTGCGTCCGTGAGAAAAATGACCATTAATTCTGAGGGCCTCTAGAACACAGGGGGTTGTCAATCGCTGACTGGTGACAACTGTGATGTTTACCTGACATGAGGATTTACTTTTCTTTCATGAGCTGGGCAACTGTAAGTACTACTTCGAAGTAGCACTAACTAGACAGGAGAGAACAACCACCTGACATTAAGGAGCCCTTAAGAAAGGTGCCTTGCTTCTCATTTCTCTAAGCACACTGCAACTGTTGGAGGGAACTTGGAACTCTCAGCAGCAGCTCTGACTTACATGAGTGGTCACTCACAGCTATTACACTGTCTGTAACTTCAAATTTTAAATGTGTGACTAGAAAACACTGATGTGCCTAGAGTAGGCCAGCATCCGCCAGAAATTTCAGTCCTAGTGTTCTTTTGAACTCAAGTATGTCACACTGTTTTACATACTTTGTGTGTCTGTTATCACTTGAATGGAACGGTAGTTTATAAAGTTTATAAGCTACATTTCGGCCCTTCCCATCACCTATATAACACCCATGCCTATATGTGTGCATATGTTAACTCCTAAGGACTGATCTGTTTTTACAGGAATGAAGAGAACAGGCAAAAGACTGAAAGGCTATACTGATCATTCAAGAAGAATCAAAATAAATAAAGTGTTGAAAAAACGATTGAACTGACTGTGGGTGTAATTGAGCTCCATGCAAAACAGCATTAAATAATAATCTAACCCAGTGAACTAATCCACTGAAGGCTTGTTGTAGTGTGCTGTGCCGTGCATAGCTGGACAGTAGAAGTCAGTACATGTGTTTACTCCACATGCCTGCATATAATGTATCACTAGGACGGTGTATACATTGTTCTGATCCATTGGTAGTCGCTGAGGAAAACTAACATGCCTTCTATGGAAAACAGAAATGAACTGGGTTTTTTTTTTAGAGGCTCTGTGTGAACAAGGGGAAGAGTTGTTTGAGGCTATTGTCAGAGTAAGATTAATTAGCTTAATCCATCTTAATCCCCCTTTCAGTTTGCCTTCGTGAGCCACCATGACCTCCCTGGCAGGTGGAAGGTACTACCAGGTGAGAGCGAGCGTCCTTCAAGGCCTTTTCTGTTTCTAATGGGAGGTAGAATAGTCTGGAATGCTCACAGTAACTAGACTGGAACAGAAACTGGTCTGCTGAGGCCAGATTCATTAGTCACCTAGAAATACAGACTAGAGCCTCTAATCTAAGTTACAAATGAATCCTCTGTAGCCAAGTAGAAACGGACTTCATTTGCATAGAGGAAGTCTGATTTGTAATTTAAGGAGGCTTATTATTCTTGTCTGAACAGAGAAGCTCATTTGAAACACATTGAAAATGACACTGGTCAGAAATGAAGGTCATGTTGAGGTTTACCTTGTGTATTTACTCCTCCTGACAGCAGGCTAACATCAATGCGAAACACTCCTTATTTATTAGCATTTGTGATTTTGGGGTAGGATCAAGGTAACCATTAGCCTAGCCATCTTCCTGCAACAGTCTTTTCTTGCTAAAGTTGGGGGAAGCTGACTTTTGGCTCAGTGAGGTATGTCTTGGGCAACATACTGGTTGCTGCATTCCACCCTTTAGTATCTTAAGGAAAACCTCAACACCTGAGTGTGAATTATTCGACAGATCTGCATCAGTTACATCCATAATCAGATTCTTTTTTTTTTTTTTTTTTGAGACAGGGTTTCTCTGTATAGCTCTGGCTGTCCTGGAACTCACTCCGTAGACCAGGCTGGGCTCGAACTCAGAAATCCGCCTGCCTCTGCCTCCCAAGTGCTGGGATTAAAGGCATGCGCCACCACTGCCCGGCTCCATAATCAGATTCTTAACAGTTCTTTTTTAGAACATTACTACCCGCAACCTGATTTCCCTCTGCCTTTTCTTGCAAAGGGCTCAGACTCAAAGGTGTCATTTGCTAACAGGTGAGGTGCTGTTCTAGGTGCTCATCCCTGACCTTTGCTAACAGGTGAGGTGCTGTTCTACACACCCATCTCTGACCTTGCTAATGGGTGAGTCCCTGTTTGTGGTGCCCAGCCCTGATCTGGCCAACCAAGTTTACACGGTCCCAGCTTCTGAGTAACTTCTCATTTACAAAACTACAGAAGTTCTTTGGTTTGTTCCCCCACTATGTGAATTTGTCCTTTTGGGTTAGAGTTACCAGAGTAATAGCTAACGCCTCTTCCCCAACAGCAAGAAACTTCTAACTAACAAAGCAAATCAGAATACAATATTATGAGTTTGGCTTACTGGCATGGAGAATCTCTGCTCTCATCGCGTCTCAGCTGCCTACCATGTCAACACATTAGGAAAAATACTAGCCATGGTGTAGAAGCCTCCTTGTTCCTAGGAACCTGAAAAGAACTCCCACCCAGCATATACTGGAATCACCACTGCAATGCTCATATTTTACTTCTGGATACCCACACTCATCAGCCTGCTTCCAGAAGCGAATTCCCGAAAGGCCAGAACAAAGCCTAATTTATTGATCAGTGCACCCAGGAGATCAGAAAGCAGTGACTTTTACATGCACATTTATTATGCCCATACAGTCTTTGATATGATAAACTGCCAAGAATATATCATAGCTGTTTCAGGATGTTGAATCTAGAGATGGTAACAGATAACAAAGGGACTACTATGTGCTTTCTTCCAATTCAGAGGATATTCATTAAAGTTCTTGGTTTTTTTTTTTCTTTTTAATAAATGGGAAACCAGCAAAAAAAAAAAAATTCAGTAAAATGTTATTGGCTTGTTCTGAGAGAAGCCAATGTCGGTACAGCTGATATGGGGCACATTATATAATTATCAAAGACTGAAAATTCTGGGTCATGCAGCAAGATGGCATAGGCGTGGCAGGCAGCCGAGGAGGGGAGGAGGCAGGGGAACAGACAGGAAAGATACCTTAAGGTAAGCCCTGCATGTCTTCTCTCGTTTTTGGAGCTTTTAAGTAAAAGAAAAGAAAATCAGAGGTTAGATTTTATCTGCTGAAAAAAAAATGAGGAAAGAAAAAAAAATCCTCAGAAATTAAGTTGGTGTTCCTGAGTTCTAAGGTGACTAGGTACCAATATCCTCTGGGGACCTGGGCCACTCTGCTCGTGGCCAAAGATATCTGTTTAAAGTTTTTAGCTCTGTTTTGCCAAGTGTCTTTTTATTTTATTTTTTCAAGAGGAAAAAAAAATGAGAAAAAGTAACAGTCCGCCTATCTGCGACTAATCCTAGATTCCAATGAACACGATATAAACCAACACGGTGCGGGCTCGGTACACTCGCCATTTGAGAATGCTCAGTGGGGGCGCTCAGCTTCCCCCCAAATGGACATACCTTCCCTCCCCAAAGCCACCACTAACACCACTGGGTACCACACCATTGCTTCCAGCACTAAGAGCTGCATGTTTTCATAAAATTCATTAATCCCGTGACCTATAATCCCTCTAGGCACGAATACTAACTCTACAGAGACAATGCTGACCAGTCAGATGGATAAAAGTACCACTCGCTAAAAGAAATGAGCACACTGGGACTTTGGGTCCTGCAGTGCAGAGAGGTCCTACCTTGTTATAGCTCCTCCCAGCCGAATCCTTCTCGCTGGGTTTCAGCTCCTGCAGCTGGGCATCCAGGATGTCCACCAACTGTTCCATCAGGCGCACGGAGGAGCTCACGTCCCCTGCAAACACAGTCCCCTTGGTGTGCTTAGCCAGTTCATTGGCTAGGCTCGCAGCATTCTCTCCACTTCTGATCTGAAAGGACAATTTGTAGTATCTCAGTAAACTCTCTATCTGTGGCTTTTAGTTCTCTTTAAGAACCTCGCTTGTGGTGGGGGGAAAAAAATAAAAGAAACATTTGCAAATATGTCAAAATCTGAGACCGGTAACTTTCTCTTCATCTCAGAAGATTAAAGGCTTTTAGATCCTTACCATACAAAGAAATTCTCTTTTACACACACACACACACACATACACACACACACACACACACACACACACACAAACACATACACACAGAGGAAACAAAAGGAGAGGACTGGAGACATCCTTTTGTGGGTTTTTTTTTTTTCTGTCAGCTCTCATGTCCATGTAACCATTTTGTTATTTTAATTTTTTTTTTTTACTTATTCCAGTGACGCAGATTTTACATCAGAAGGCAGTGTGATACTCAGAATTATCGTCTAATGTCTGTATTTCAAGGAAGCTAGATGGAGAGAAAATTAAGAGTACTACAGTTCAAGGCAAAATTCCAAGCAGAGGTTTCTAGGCCTGCTTTGGGACCATTTTTACTCATTGTCATGTAATCGTGTGTGATACAAACATCTGTTTGCATTCTGTGGGTTCAGTTGCAAACTTAACAATACGTGATTTATTGGGCCAATACACTCTTTGTCTCATGAACATCAAAAGAATCAGGGCAAACTAAATACGAATGAAATTAAAACAAGTATGCACTGGTTAAACAGCTTAACGCAGAAAACAGCTTAACTCCAAACAAATCTAACATTCAATGACGAGTTCACAGATAAAACTATGCTTTTAAAGAAAAAAAAAACTTTTATGCAGAACAAAGTCTGGTTTAACACAGAAAACTAAACTATTTATGTCAGAATGCAAATTTCTCAGACAGCATATCCCATCAGAACATTCCAACCCACCTTCTGGGCCAGTTGATTCACCCAGTGAGACGTGCAGTTGCTAAGATCGGGCCCCTTCGGGTTCCATGTTCCTGTGGAAGCCATGCAGAGATACGAGGCCGTTCCTGCAGCAGATGCAGAGAACAGGGGTGAGAAGGAAGCCATGTTCTGCGAGCTTTGGGGAAACTGATTTGGACGATCCTAGACTGGGCGTTACAGATTGAATGAGTGCTATTCAAAAGTAGTTGGCAATCACTGACAAAAAGTAGCAGGCAATGTTAAAGATTATAAACTAAATATAAAGTAAGCCTGGGGTATCAGACATTTAGAGCGAGGAGGGGGTATGGGCGGGTGCGGGGATGGGGGGTGTGGTGGGGTGGACCAGAAAGCCCTTTCTTTTCTTAGGGCTCATCCAACATAATGGCTGTAATGAGAAAGGCAGATGTAGTGGAGCCTCACTAAAGTCTTGGGACAAAAGACTCAGGTTGGACATAGGAAATGGAGAGGCAATTCTGTGCCTGACCTTAAGTGACACTCGAAGTTTAAAAATCTTTATATTGGGTGTGTGTGTGTGTGTGTGTGTGTGTGTGTGTACAAAAACCTGTATTGGTAATATAATAAAATAATGAAATAATCAAATAATGAAATTGGCTCCGTGGCGCAGGAAATACCTCTTGTCCCCTTGGGACAGGGACGCTCAACCATCATCCCCCTTTGTGTCTGAGGCCACTTTATCCCCTTCCATTCTAACGCTTCGCAGAATCTCTCTGGCAGGGGAAAAATATTTGTTACAGGAGGAATTTTGGTTGTAGAGGCCGCTGGAGGTGGCTTTGTCCCTCTGCTTCCTTCCTGAGGGCCAGCTACTGAGGTGCTCTCCGGGCCTCGCTGTGAGGCACTGCTTGTGGTTGACACTGTGGTTTTGAACAGCTCAGCTGAAGAAGTTATTGTCACAGCTGTGGTAGGCACTATGAAAAAAAGATGAATGTATTAATCTCAAACACACCCTCATGCTCACCTAGAGGCGTGTGTATGTGAACGCATGCACGCACACACACTCACAGACCCCCTTCACCCATCCATATTACCCAAATTGACAAACAATTATAGTAGGGAAGGAGAAGAAGGAGAAGAAAAATCACATTTATTACAATTTATTCATAGGGTTAAAAGGTGATCATTTAAGCTTGACAGTAGCTTGGATCTCGGTGAAATGATCACATGACTTACCTGTAATCTCCCCATAAAGCTCTAAGGTTCTCAATTCTCTAAGGCTGTGACCCTTACTACAGTTCCACTTGTTGTGCAAACTCCCAACCATAAAACTATTTCATTGTTACTTCATAACTATAATTCTGCTGTGGTTACGAATCATAATGTTAAGTATCTGATGCGTAGGATATCTGCTCTTTGATCCCTGCTAAAAAGTCACAGGTTGAGAACCTCGGCTCTAAAGAAACTGAGTAAATGCAGGAAAACTGTATTGTACAAATATATTTTATAAACAAAACCAAAAGATCAAGGGGGTTAAAAAAAACCCTCTGACAATTACAGATAATTAGGATGATAAAAAGATTTGAAATCACCCACTCTGCATCCTGGAGGAAAACAAACACTGACATCTTTGCAGCCAGCAGCCATTCTTGCCTGAGGGATTTTGAGCATGCCTGATTACATCCAAACAGAAGATAAGTTTGGCACGCTTGCTTATTCTGCTCTGGGCCTGGCATCTCTACTTCGAAAAGGTGGGAATGAAAGGGTAGAACTCCCCATGTCTTGCTTATCCATACAGGGCTTAGAACAAACCGTGAGTCAAAAATCCACCTTTTGGTACCTCATCAGCCCATAGCGGAGAACACAAAAGAACTACAGTCACACATTTCAAAACAAACAAAAAGGAATTGTAAGGAAAGGGTTTGTCTTCTAAAATTGCTTTTAAGCAGTCAAATCAACTAGATTCTAAAACAAGAGTGCTCAATTGTTTTCTCCTTTAACAACTAAGCATTAAAGAAAATGTGTTTCGAAAATATAGTAACACTTGAAATCTGTCAGAAAATATCCAAAACTTTTATCTATATTTAGAGGTGTTATAAATTTATTCTTAAAATCTTACCTGTAGGTTACCTTAAATTTAAGACCCATAAGTTATTCTTAAACCATAAATATTTTAACACTGATATGCTCAAATGAGTATATCTTACTGTAATCCATCACTATGTACAATGAGCACATGTGAATTAAAAAACAGTTTTGTTTTACTGATACACAAGAGACAAGCTACGATAATGGGCATTGAAAAGTACATTCAAAATCACTCCTATGTTTGATACTTGAGGCTCTGTCTTAAAAACATTTATGTAATTAATTCTCGCCAGTTGAGAGCATGCTAAGATGAAAATAAAAGGTGTGTGTGTGTGTGTGTGTGTGTGTCTGAGGTTTTAGGTGTGGCAAACTTCTAGTTCTTGTTAAATATATTACACTTAAGGTTTTTCTCCCTCTCCCTTCTCACTGGGAAACTTTTAAGCATGTGTTTTATTTCTGAGCTAAAATGATTGGTCATATGAGAGGTCTATGTACATCAGATAACAACATGCCTAGCCAGCTGCTGTGGAAATCATTCAAGCCTGTCTACCTCTGTCTGTGAAAGTACCTTCCCGCATCGGGTTAAGCCTGTGTAATTGTCCTTCCGTTACAATGTAGCGAGGCTTTCCAGGCTTTCTCAATTAACATTTGTCAAAGCACCACAATCTTTAGCAAAAGTGTCAGATGACTGCGGCGGAATCAAGTCTCGAGGAGGGAGCAAGGAATCAGAGAGAGCGGAGAAAAGGGCAGGTCAAAACGCCTCGGAGTTACACCACCTTAGGCATCCCCTGACACTATACTAATCAGTTCACAGGGGACCACTCAGATACGTATTAATACCACAAGTACTCACTGCTAACTAGGCATCAGTAAAGACCCAGGCGATGCAAATAACTAGATCTCCACTGGATGACAAAAATCTCAGGAGGCACGATGCAGCCGTGCATTCAGATACTCTTTGTGCATGTATCAAACTATAGGGAGTGACCAGAATTTGTGGGAGGTTGGAAGACTGAAATTCAGTGACACTTCAAGGTGTAAGTTTTTATATTTAAGAGGTGTTTCTAAGAAACATTAACTCTTTCTGTGAGTAGAGACAAATAAAGGTGGGGCATCTGGCAATGGTAAATAAAAGCCGGTGGTATTTCTTCAGCATTCATAGGCAGATGTCACGACAACCCTGCAGCCTGGATCAATAATAGATCAAGTTGCATGAGTCTCCATGAGGCGGGCACAAATTGTCTTTTCATACACAAGGAAACCTGGTCATGGAGAAGTCAGGTGACTGGTTTAAGGTCACCCGGCTATCATATTAAATGTTTGATCTCACCTTTCTAGGTAAGAGGTTGTTCAAAGGCCGTGAAAAGGGCAGTCCTACAACGCAAAGTGCCCTTCCTTATTCTGGGATATGGAAAGACAAAGTTTCATCATGATTGTGACCAAAGGTTCAGACTTTGAGAATACTCTCTGAAGATCAACACAAAAGAGAATTATAACAAGGACACCAACCCTTTTTACAAGGTTCTGTTTACCAAGGCGTCCTAGCAAACATTCAGTTAGGCTGACTACCATGCATCATTTTAGTGATACCAAAGAGTCAGTGCTAACAAACACATTGACTGGTACCCAGGAAGACTTTAATGAGTAGAGAAAGATTCTGTCTACCAAGGTACCCAGGGATGCGGTGTGGATTGCCAGGCTCTTCCTCTATCCGTTTGAGAACTATATCCAAGTGTGTAAGGGCAATGATACTCTTACCAAGGTCTGATTGTTCACTCACTGTCGAATGGATGGCCTCCAGCTAGATACTATTCAAGCTGGTGAGAAAAAGTGCACACCTATTAAATTTACCCTCATGCTATTGTATGAAGAGCATTTACTATCAGTGGAAAGATATGTAGAAAATGTGATATGTTGAATATTATGTACACATAACAAAACGGCTCCTTTGCTTACATATGACCTCCTGTTACAGAATTATCAGACTTTTCATAGTCAAGACAAGCAAATATTGAGGAACTGCCCCAAACTGAATAAAGATAGGACTATTTTGTTGTTAGTATTTGGGATATCAGATCTATAGGAAGAGTAAGAAATATCAAGGATACGGATAAACTAAAGAGTTAAAATCGACCCACAAGGGTTTTTCTGAGACTTCATCTATACAGACAAAATTAGATGTGGTTTAAGACGACAACAGCAACAACAGCAACAACAACCACGACGACAACGACTCCTGGTGGAGAAGAAAAGCCAAATATTCAAATATGTATATAAAAATATCAGGAGACAGAAATGCTACACTTCTGGCATCATAAGCTGGATGGCTTGATCCATCACGGAGAGCAGTGTTGGAAAGGACGAGCTAGCAAGATCCAAGAGCACAAGAAAAGAATGATGCTCTCTCAGCACCCTTTGTACTGCTTGCCAAATAAAATCCACCGCCTTTATATTTTTATTGTTTTGCTTTGTTAGTTATATAGGCTAGGCTTGTCTTAAATCCTGTAGCATCTGCTTCATGAGAACCCCGCCAACTAAGAATTAACTACCAGTTTGAGCCACACAAGCCAATAGTTGACTTGTGGAAAACAAAGACCTACGTCCTCTGGTTGCTCCATCCCTTGCCTTATCCATTTCTTGAATCTTACTTCTGGAAAGCCAAATGTGCCTTGTGAGTTTGACCTTAATCTACTGGTTAGGACAGTTCTGGGAAACCCCATCTTTAGGCTTGTAGAGCACAGACCTTAGAAGAGAGAAACGAGTCTCTAATAAAAGTGTGAGTAGATACATTATAAGGAGAACAAATAAGAATATGGGTCAAGCGGCAGCAAGAAAAATTTAGGTCAGGTAAAATGTTTTATTACTTAGGGTTTAATAAGGGGTCAATATGAATTTTCATGTTCTGGGAGTAAGGAAGAATGGCTAACTATTTGAAAGGAGAAGCCACTGTCATGGGAATGCCCACTCCTTGCTTGTCTCATTTTAAACACTAGCATATACTCTTTCAGAAAAGCACCTCCATTAGCAAAGCCTTCTTGACTGGAATTGCACCACAAAATGTATTAGCACATAGGTCACATGTGGGAAAGCCATTGCTACTTGCCCTTATATTTAATGAAACAAGTAGGCGTGTCTTCGTGCTGTGCTGAATGGGATCTATACTCAATGAATACAATCTATACAGTGTTCATGACCTTTCAATTATGGTCTGATTAGGAATTCATAGGTGTTAAGGTTGGCTTAACAACTTCCTTCCTTTTCCCCCTTCCCTTCCTTTCCCTTCCCTTCCTTCCTCTTCCCTTCCCTTCGAGACCTCCGCCAACAAGGAGGGGAAGATTTACTGCCACCCAAAACAAATGTTGGGGTGGAGTAGGCTACAAAAAAAAAAGGTGACTGGGGGAATCGATACAAGAGGCTGACAGAATGAAATAGAAGCACTGGATGAGCTTTTAGAAGAATTAAGATGCACCAACCATCCCAAACTACTAACCTCTGGAGAAAACAGACACCATATACTTTAAAATGAATTGTTTTTAAGAAGCCCAGTAAAAATTTAAGCTGGTGAAGGAAATTCCATGTTAAAATCTAACAACAGATTTCCCGGCCACATTTTTGAAGCAAGAACCTCCAGGTGTACTCCATCAGCATGCCGCCGATGATCTTTCTTTCTGAGTTAAAAACTCAGCACATATTTTGGTACCCTATGAAGATTCAAACTTGAAGTTCAGTTACTAAAAAGCTCTGATTTTCCCTTTTAAGATTGTGGCCATATGATAGTATTTAGGGCTTATTAATAACATATCTAAAAAGAAGTGTCTATATGTTATCGACAGTGAGTGTACTTAGTACCATAAAAAAAAAGGGTGAAAATTCACCTTGGCAAAAAGATTAATTTCATAATTTGACAAATATTTTAGTTTTCAATTTTTTGAGTCACTTCCAAACTTGAAAACTCCAAATTATCCACTGAACTGAATTATTAATTTATATCTTAAACCCATACCATTATTCATTTGGTAAGATACCATTAGTACACACACTATGTAATGCATTAACAAGTTAAGTTTTAATCCCGAGTATGAGGTAATCTTCTTTAAATAATATATTAATGTAATTACAGTCTGAACATACTTTTCATGAGACTGAAATCACTTGCTAAATCAGAACATAACCCTAAAAAACTCAACACTTCTTTAGAGTTAGTACAGATCATGTGGAATCACGTAGACCTGTAGTCTGTGTGCTCCAGTTAAGTTATAGAAATGCTGATTTACAATGGCAGCTCATTTATCAGGAAATTTTACCTAATTGCACTGTGTAATTTTACACGATGGAAGAGGAAGAAGTTTGAAGATGCCCTCTCCTACTCTGAAAACTTCGGTCCACACAGCCCTAGTCATGTGTGTCAAACCTATCCATTGCCTTGCGACATCTCTTTACATATTTCCCTTAACCACTGGTGCCAAGCTGTTAAAAGGTCGGAGTACACACTGGAATCAACTCAGAATACAGGTAAGGAAGAAAGGCATTAACACGACTGTAGGTGTTACTGTATGCTTCCCAGTGAACCTAAACTGAGAAATGCTATCATTTCTTGGAGTCAACCTGTAAATGAAAACATGGAGTAAAAGAAAACTACCAAACGGGGCTGCAATATATCAGGCCATCTTTTGTGATTTAACCATGAGAGGAAGACAAAGTATTGGAAAAAAAAATCTAAAAATTCTTTGAAAGTATGCAGTTCAATTCATAGAGAACTAAGAGCAAACACTCCTACCTTGGGCAGGGTCAGGTGGACCAAACTCTAGAGAATACCGTAAAATGAAGTTATTGTTCCATACGTAGAGTTGGTTATCTCTTGGATTGTAATCCACGGCAGCAATATACTGGTACTGGTTGGGAAAAGGAACATCCACATACTCTCCCCGGCTTAATCGCGTGTTGTAAATGTAATCAATAGTGTTCTTGCCGGCTTCGCTTTCATTGTCTTGGTACACTGACCTGACCACATAGAGAACCCCACATATCATGAAAGCATTGGACGCCGCTCGCTTGTCATATGCCGTCTCCCAGGTTGCTTCGAATCGAAGAGTGTATGGGTTGAGTTGGCTTATCACGATCATCCCATTGTTCTGCTCGGTGGCATAAATGACCCATAAGCCGTTTTCATCCACTGCGAGGTCAATATCTGTCTTCCCTCCCCATCTGTAGGGTGAAGTATCATGGTAGTTGGCATAGTTGATTATGGCCTCGCCACTCTTAATTCTAGTCCTCAAGTCAAACTTAACAATGTTTCTCGTTCTTTCCTTGTTAAAGAAGACGGCTCCGTCATACACAACAAATCCAGTACCATCTACTCGGTTTGGAAGTTTGTATGTTGTTGTCTGGCGGCTGTTTTGAAAATCTTCTAAAGAAGCATATTCTATTAAAGTATCGGTGCGGTAGGGAGTCCAGGGCATAAAATAAATTTTATCTGCAGCCTGAAGGGGGTCCTTGCACCAAGCACCGGCCTTTTGCTCTGCTTCATAGATACACGATGAGTCCACAATTGCTTTCAAGGTTCCAGGACACACAAAGACTAACGTCACAGGAAAAAAAGACAAGAAGTGAATATAGTTAAAAGAAAATGACTCGGGTCATCACACATTTAATCCCAAATCAAAAGAGGAAAATCCATTTTACTCAGCATTCAATGTTTAAAAATTTATACTTTATACACACTAGCCTTGTTTTCCAAAGATTTCTAATCAAGATACCAGCAAACATAGTAGCCGGCCTTTCTTTTCACAAATACTAACCTACGTTTAAGATTGCTCACAGCTAAGATAAAATTTAAATTTCTGAATTGTGTCTTTATTTAACAATTTTGTAATGAATGTATCAAAATTTAGAGTCTGTGCTTATGAGCGGATGAGTATTTTGTTTTAATCCAAACATTATGACTTCTAAGCCTAATCCACCTTTACCACTTCCCGTGGAACAGAGCTAATAAGGCAGAAAGCACAATGCGAAGACTTATTTTGACCGTTCTAGAGAAGTTACAGGTGCTTCGGGTTGGAGAATATCAATTTGAGGAGAATGCAACCGGGAGCAGAGAGAAATCAACACAGGGGAAGCGTGAGGAGATGACCAGGAGACCCTGTAACCATGGCATGCTACGGAGAGGGATCTGGAAGCCAGGCAAGAGGACACTTCAATAACAAGAAAATATCCAAGGGCGTCAGAGAAAGAGACAGAGGGTAGAAAAGAAGCAGAGAGGGCAGCTCCCCTTCGCCGACTTCAGAATTTACCCCAACGCCAGATTTAGCGGCCATACAATTTCATTGTGAACAGCTGACGCCTTGCATTATGAGGTCCTGCTGATCATTGTAATACGGGAGTGTTGCAGGGCAAGGGCGGGAGGAGGGTCACATTCATACGGCACATGACAGGGAGCTGGGGTTGAGAGTGTAGACACGATTTACCTTTTTGCTCCACTTCTATTTTAAGCATCGGAAGAAAAGAAAAAATAAAAAAATAGTGCAAGGGAAAAAAAAGAAAAAAAAAGATTAAAAATAAATTGACTATTAGTCTAAGATTGAATTCGTAATAGATGCTAAATATAGGAAGAATGGGGGGGGTGTTGTACTACTTTGGATAAAGAGAAACACAGGAGAACCTAGCAGGAGAGAGATTCTAAAGTTACATAAAAGAACACGGATCAATCATTTTAGTAGATTAAGGAGGCAATGCAAATAAGTTGGCATGCTGCTTCACTTAGCTGGAATACATAACTACTGAAACTCTTCACTAATGCAAGCTAAACATACCCTTGCCTTGCCAACGGACCCTGCGTTCTGACCAGGCTCTCCTTTATATACGTATACCATAGACATAAAAGCATGCACAGGTGTGTCATCTCCATTTGGTCTGTATGAGCTTAATTATCAAACTGATTCTAATTATATAAGCATGGAAGGAAAACATGTCTATAAGGTTCACAACTTGACTTTGGAGTTTAAGTCCAATTTAACAAATTATTAAGATGGCTCCATTTCCCCAGAGATACTTAGATGAGAAAAAAAATACAGAGCCATGCATCTCAGTACATTTCAATTCTTTTTCCTATTATTTATTAAATCATTTCCTATTTCTAGAAAAACGTCTTAACCATTTAACAAAACGCTCCCTTCTCAAGGAGTATATAAATCTCCCCTCACCCAATAGAGATTTTGAAAGGGTAAATAACACCCATTAAATATTAGCAAATTTACTTAAGATTACATATAGTTCAAAGTACAAATTCTAATCAATTTTCTATATCACATATACTATATATTATCAAGTCTATTAAAAAAAAGTAAGCAAAATACATACAAGGGGAAAGCAAGCGCAGGTTGCAGGGAGAAAAAGGAAGAAAGAATTATGGTTAGCTTCTTACGACATTTTTCTACCATCATTTTAGTAACATAGAAAGCAAGCTAGCATGCAACAACCGTCATACCCAGCATTCACAGCGAGTACCTCAATCCACAGACCCCCAAGAAAAAGGCAGGCTTTCCCAGGGCAGACCTGGCCAGGGCAGGACACAGAATAAGGGCGAGGAGAAGCCCTATGTGGTTACCAAGGTGAATTATACACTAGGGAAAGTGCCAATAAAATTCTCATTGACGGAGTCTCCAACAAGGAGGGCCACACGATGCAACTGCGATCGAACGTGGGCTCTGGAAAATACTGCCTGCATGCTACGAAAGAACTCCACTGGGTTCCCTCCTCTTCCCTCTCACAAGGCATCATTGTGTGACTACAGAGTGCACTCGCACACTGTATTACAATCTCAGCTTGATTACATTTTTTTTATAAGTATTCATCGAGATAAAACAGGGATCCTCCGGAACTCCTTTGAGAGAAACATCACACAAATATTTAAAAAAATAACAAAAAAAAAAAACCAACTTTTTTTTTTACCATGGCAACAGCATATAATTTCTAAATTAAGGCACAACCTACGGTCTATTTAAGCACTTGCTCTGATCTGTGCGATTCTGACTATAGGAGTGTTTTGGAAGAAGCACATGTTTATGGAGAACTCGGTCCTAACAGCACTCCTCCAGGAGGAGCACATTGTACCTGCTCAGAATCAATGACAGACGGGCGTGGTGGAAGAAGGGGACAAGAGAGGTCATTAGTGTCCAGGCTGCTCTTCAGACTGTATTTATAGACAGCTGTATTTTTCCTTAAGGAAACAATGACTTTACTCACATAAAGCAATTACGTATAAAGGGTGTGAATAACACTTCTAAGGATGCTTACTTACAGACAAGAGAATTTTGGGTTCGATTAAAGAAAAGAGAGAGAGAGAAGTCCATGGTATGGTCCATTCACTAATGATTACTGCATTATTTTTAACAGATGCAGCAAAATGACAGAGTAGTCACTGAGCAAAATCTAAAACAGAAACGGTTCCACGTCTTTGTGATTCAAATCATGCCGTGAAAGGAAAGGCGGATGGGTCTCAACTTATACAACTCGAAATCTAAATGAAAACTGAGAAATTACATCCGAAAGTAAAAAAATCTTTTTAAAAACTAAGTGAAACTTTTGATGATTGGTAGATGGAATTTCAAAGGGAAAAATTCTCCATATAAAGAATTTTATGAAATCAAAAAGTGTAGAAATCTGTCAGATCAGCCAAAATTCTATCTATCAGATGCCTGTAAAAATGCAATAAAATTAACAATAATCTGCAGGCACAATCACATGCCAAATATAATGCAACTTGTCGTAGGAGGTTATATGAATTTACAGGGATATATTTAATCCTCTGTGGACCAAACAGACAAGTACACACACTGATATCAGCAGAGGACTCCATGGATGCACAAGACAGAAACTGACCCACATCGACTATAGCCTACATACTCTGCATTTGAAGTGACACACTATTTTCTGTGAAATAATCTCACGTTTATTCAACTAATAATTTAATTCATCAACATAAATGCAATTTTCTTATCAAATGAACTTGTAGATAACACCAGGATAAAATTCTTACATACTGTGACAGTTAAAATAAGTAGGCACAAGATTGAAAAGCAACCAAGGCCTGCTTATAGCATGTGGGACTCCTGTCTGGCCAATCTCATTTTTCCTGGAAGATCCCTATGACTTCTGAAATGTACACTAGCTTGCTGCAGTACCAATGTCCTGTACACAATGAAGAATGTCTTGCATGTGTGTGGTTTTGCTGTAGTGTTACCTGGACGAATGTAAAAGGGCACATAGAAAGCACATGCCTGTTGGCAAACTGAAGAGTGGCATTTCTAATGTTCTCTGCTGAGTACATTTATTGCTGTGTCCTCTGAAGTCATGGAAAGCCACTGAAATCGTTTAGAACAGGATGGAGTAGATTGGAATATATGAGGTTCCTGCAGAATTAGTTATGGATAGAGATTGGCTTAAAACCATGTGGCAAGGTGTACATGATAAACTTGACATGATAGTGACAATGTTATAACTAGGCAATGTGAGAAAGGGCTTTGCAAAGGCTACAGAAAAGGAAATGCACTGTTTAAAAAAGGGGGGAGGGTCAAGGCTGGGCCCTTAAAACAAAATCAAACATGAGGAGAAGCTATCACAGACAGGAACAGAAGGAAGGAGAAGATGGGAGAACAGGAAGCAATAAGGATCTATGGAAGACTAGGAGTAATCTAAGAAGACTGCATTAAAATTTAAGATGAGCCGCAATCATGCAGTTTATAGTGTGTCACTACTGTACAGTATATAGGACCACTTCTAGTCTTCGAGCAGAGAAAAAAAAAGTCATACACTTATATCTGCCTCTTGTAAACATCTAGAAAGGCAATAGCAAATTAATTACTGGGTTGACTTTTTATTTTGAAAGGACAAAAACTAAATCGAAAAAAAAAAAGAGCAGATACTTCTCTGAATAGAGTTATTTGCAAGTTTAGTGCACAATGTACAATACTTCTGGAGAACTGGAAAAGTAAAATTTTGAAAGTTAGATGTTCCAGAAGATATCCCCACTTTTCTTTCTTAGACAGCGCAAGAAATTACTTAAGAGTCTGAAAGTAACATTCGCTTAACACTTTTCTTGGTGTCTTAGACTAGGTTACGGGAACCAAGTCGCAGAAAGACACAACTCTTGGCAGCTCTGACTGGTTCCACTGTTTGGAAATGGATGCTGTACTTCTTGTTTAATTTGAGGACAGAAACCAGGCTGAGTTCAAGGGAGAGGGACTTCACGGAACAAAATTCTTGGTTAGCTCAAAAGAATACAGTGTTCGTCTAGTGGCACAGGAGATTGATTAAGTAAAGCCACCGCACTACACAGGAGCAACTCGGGGGGACTTCCAATCCTACAAATGGTACAGAAGATATTGAAAACACAAAGTGCATTCGTTTCGTGTAACACAGGAACACAAAGCAGGGACAAGAAGAGAAAGATAATCTGTGTTTGGCCTTTAACTGATACCACACACACACACACACAAACACACACAATCAATTTATCAAAACTTTGGCAGAGAGGGCAGTGGATCTTCACAGTATATGCTAGAGAAAGCTATCATCTGTCTGGATTTAGCAGACTCTAGCCTTTTGCTGTTTCTTTGTTGAGAAGGGGGTCTCTCTATATTGCCCAGGATGGCCTCTATCATCCTGATGCCTCTGCCTCTCAGGAGATGAACCTACTGACACACATACACCATAGCACCTAGCTCCAAGTGTCTGTCTGTCTGTCTCCCTTTCTTTCAAGGCAAAATGTTTAGAAAAGAGTTACCAATCAGTACACTACTGTCCTATCACTCTTGGCACCCACCTCTGCACTTACATGACACACTAAAGTATTCAACTTGAAAAGGCAAAGAATAAAGGGACTTCTAAACTACCTTGTGACAATTAAGCAACATATTCAAACTTTTTTGTTGTCTAAACAACTAAGGTATTTTTTCCCCTCTCCCATATATGAACTATAATAGGGGAGTTATGCATTCTAATACTGAAAGGAACGTACTAGTCCTACTTAGAAGTTTCCAATTGAATTTTAAATCTTAAACACGATATTAACAGATTAAAAATAGAAAAAGGTAAAGACTCTTGTCTGATTTGTCTGTGCTCTTGGCTTTGTTTTAAGCACTGAGACTTCCTCACAGAATCTGGTAAAGAATGGCTTCCTTCAGGGATGACTCTTGCTTCGGTCTCTGCTCTGGTAGCTCTTAGCAAGCATTCATGTTTCCAGGACACCAGGTAGCTATTCAAATCCCTCAGGATTAAACCTGAAGTCAATCCCTTCTTCAGAAAACTGTGAGCCAAACCAATTTGTCAGCAACTGGTATTGGGCAAAAGTACAGATTTCTATCTGCCCTACTGAATAGCTAATTCAAGTTTGTTTTCTGGAAAAACACTAGCCTTAAAAGCCAAACACTTAAGAACACAGACAGACACTTGGCCAGCATCACACGATGGCTTTCTTCCACACTGGAGTCCCAAGGCTGAGTGTGCTTTGCATGCATAATGGTTCTTTAGGCCATAAACATACGTTTCTTTCACAGGGGTAGTCTTTCAGCTCCAACAAGGAACGCTGGAGAAAAGAGAAAATGCAAACTTCATACTTACTGTAAGGGACACATTCATATTGAACTTCAAGGTATTTGTAAGTTCCGGGACACGGATCAGGAAATACATCTGACCCGGTAACTACTACACACTGTGTTCGGTTGTTGCACCTGGAAAACAGAATCATTCAAGCCTGTGAGATGATGTGCATTTTAATATTTAGGAAATATAATATAGAGCTGAATCATGAACCAAAATGTGGAGGTGATATTCGATGTCACTTGTAATATCCTTATTTTCTTTGTATTTTAATTTCTGTATCAAGGGAAACTAAATTATAGAGTTCATAGTCTCCAAATATATTATACTATTAGATTTTAATTAGAATTTTTGTAATATCTAGTAGATTCAGGGAGGGTAACTACTAGGCCACTTAATAATAATATATTTAAGAATTAAAAATTACAACCAGAAAAAGGTACAACCAAACACAGGGTAGTATACTGAACAACTATCTAGGAGGTCATCACAACATACCTGAACATACACAGACCCAGATCCCGGTTTCTACAGCCATTTGTGCTACATTTTCTAACACGGGCACTGTGACTAGGAAGTTCTGGCTAGCACTTTCCAACTGGCATGTGGAGGCCCTTGTAGATGGCAGAGGTATTGAAAATATCCACCAGCACAGTGCATGTCTAAGTACTGCTGCTGTTTCTCATAGAAGCCGTGCTTCTGTCTGCAGTATGACTGTGCACCCAGTTCTCCACTGGATGCCCGGAGAGTTAATATTGCAAGCAATGCTGTGAACAAGATGCCGGAAGAGGAGACATCCGTCCTATATGTTACTCTACGGAGGGACTCTCAGCATCATTGAGTCACCAAGGATCCTGGAATGAAGCTGGGATTCCAGGCAGGACAACATTTAAGTTCCGTAAGTGGGCCCAGATGTTCTTCTCTTAAGCTTTGTAAAAGCAAGAACTATTTCTTTTTTTTTTAATTTGATTTGATTACAGCCCAGTGGAATGGAATGTTTGCAGGGGTTTCATTACACTTCTCGATAGTCTATACATTAAGAACGCAAAGCAAGCAGAACCGGGGCATTATTATAAAATTTATTCAACAATTTGAATACCAAATAGTCTATGGTGCATAAAATAACCGAAGTATAAAATAGCACTGTAAAGCAGTCTGAGAGAAGTAGATCTCCCCCAGCACAAGGAACCCCAGGATAACGGGAAGCACAAAGACATTGATGAAGAGACTTGTTAAGTCACGCACAGTGGTGCCACAACAACTCAAAACCCCAGAGGGCTGTCCTGATGGGAAGCATGAGAGGTCAGGATCAAACAGCTAAGTTTTTTTAATTTAAAATATATTACAGTAAAATTGTAACTAAGACTGGAATAATACATTGCAAACATTAAAACAGTTAAATTTGAAACACAATGTAGCATTTTAAGATATCATGCTCCATAAATTTCAAAAACATGGATGATCTAAGCGGTATATCTGTTACAACATAACACGTCTGTTTTTGCTTTTGTTTTTTTTCCCTTTAATTTCATTCATTTGAAGAAATTACCTACGGTGCATCGTCTAATAAATTATTTTAACATGAATCACAGAAACAGGTTTTTTAGTGAAAAAAATAACGTGAACTGTGGATGGATTTAAGACTTCTCAATGGGTCAATATCTAGTGTTTAACTCATACAGAAAAATAACTCAAGTGTTTTATTTTTTGTTCTTCCCTGGAAGAGCAGTGAGGACTCTCCATGCTTCCTATACCTAACTTGATCTTCCAGGACTCCTCAGCCCTTCCCTGGTCCCCATAAAAAACTCAGGTCCTCAGGTGCCCTCTCTTGTCCTTATTAATACCTATATGGATTCTCCTTATACTTCATGCTCTTATTTCTCAGAAAGCATGAAATGTAAACTCCTACACGTTAAGCATCTCTTTCCCCCACAGTATATATTTTATAATCACTCAAACAAATTCTATCATTTTCCAAGAGGAAAACCCATGAAATAACAATTCCATGAGTGAGTGAGCTCATATAGTGTTACTTCCCCTTCGTACTGAGGGCTCCTTTCACAGAAAGAGGAAAAGCATTAAGAACACGAGGCTTGGGAAACAAAGCAAGCGAAAGCCCACACGTTGAAAAGACTTGTGATTTATATTGTTTTCTGAAAAATAAAGACGGTGATGGGGCTGCAGAGACGACCGAGGGATAAGAGTGCTTCCTGTTCTTCCAGAGCCCTGAGCTCTGCTTCTAGAATGCACACACACACACACACACACACACACACACACACACACACACACACACCATAAAAATGAATATATGGTTGTGAGCTTGCCTAATCTAATCTATACCAGGGTTTGGGTTCAATCCTCTCCATTAGGAGGATGGAATGGAGGAAGGGAAAAGGAAAGGGAAAGAAAGAGAAAATGAAGGAGGGAGAAAAAGGAGGGAGGGGTGTTACGTCAAAGAATACATTGAAGATACCCAACGTTCTCCACACCAGAAATACAGAAGTAATCAGGTAAACACACCGAATTTCACTATGTGATTTGAGCTCGCTTCTATGTCTCAATCTCATGGTAGGTTTGTGAAGTTGACACAAGTCCCGCCCTCTTCTCCTGGTACTTTACTTGAAAGACTAACACTAGAAAATAAAAACATTGCTGTCTAGATTTAATATTTTTAAACTGAGTGACTTTGTGTTAGTCATCTGACCACAGCTACAATTTCCAATTAACGCTGAGGACAAAAGTAAGCCGTTGTCCTAACCACATTAATTATCTAAGCCTACTGTGCAAAGGATGCGCTACACAACCGTGCAGTGTGCAGCGTGGAATACGATTAGATTTTTTTTAAATTTATGCCAATACATCACCAATGTTCCTTTTAGATATAAAATTTTCATTTGTGTTTTTATTTATAATTATGTCTAAATATGCATCTTTCCCTAAAAGACAAATACACACACATTTATATGCATGCACATACACATATGGGATATACATATACATACATATATATCCTATGAATATATATATGCAGAGATAAATTAATACTGAGAAAAGTTGGAGTTTCAGATTAAGTCAATAGAGACAATAAGAAGAGAAGCTTCCTTGTAAAAGGGTACGACAGTCACAGTTGTAGACATCGATATCTTTATTCACAGGACAAATGAAAGCATTTGAGGACCAAATACAGCACCAGTTGGGCTCATGAAGAAACTATCCTGCATGGATTCTCAACAGGAGGAAAAGCCTGGCAGTCTTTAACCTGAGCGCTGTGGAAGACTGTAAAACCGGGAATTGCTATAATTGAATAGATCAAGAATGAGAAAGCAATTACTTAGCCACAAAAGCAAAGTAAATTCCCACCAAGGACTCAACACTCAATTTCCATTGCTGTGAAAATGAAAAGGCAACATAAGCCAAGAAATGGACACAATTCTGGAGTCTGTGTCCACACTGGGTGGAGATCGAACTGCTCTAACAGTGAAAACACTGAAGTATTTTGGTAACACCCTGTGCTTTTACAATGTGTATAACCGAACTGCAATCATACCGGCTCTTGGGTGAGTTCTATAGATGTATCTGTTCTGATGAAGATAAAAAGATGACTAGAGACAGTTTAAAGCAGTGGCTATCAGAACCCAGTCCTCAGAAAAGGACCAGTATCAGCCAAGAGCTTCTTAATAAGGAAAACATTCAGGACCCATCCTGGAGAGAACTCAGTGCTGAAGAAACTCTGGGGTAGTTTTAAACAGCAGTAGCATGTATCTCATTACTCTGAAGACCACCAAAACAAAAGATGGAAAATTTAAATATTTTAGAGAAAAAAAAGAACAGGTATGGGTAGCCAAAATTTTCCTCTATAAAATTTTATGAAAACAGGACAGAAAATAGTATGGTTTATTTAAGCATATAATTGGAGCTTGCAATGCCAATCATCTTGCTTGGTCTCAGACTCAAGCGTTTCTGTTGCCCCTACTTTGAGCAGGCCTTCCAATCACTTATTGGTGAGGCAAAGTGATTGAGACATAATGACTCACAGAAACCTGCTCTATAGACAAGAGAAAAAAAAGGTTATCCTAAAAATATGCTCACTATTTAAAATTTCTTATACTCATTAAATGTGAAATTGAGATTCTTGACAATATATTTTTAAAAGGCTATTTTCCACAGGTAGATGTAATTTAAAACAATATATATATTCATATTCCATTGTACCTATTGCTATTGCCGCTGCATTTAGTCTGGTTTATTTGATCAAATTAAATGGCACCTCAATTTTAAGAAGGTATAAATTTAACTATTCAGACTGGACTTGGGAGGTAATAATGTCTACTAAACTTTGGGAGTGTATTACAAGATGCAAATGACATGGAAATAAATGTAGACACACTAATGCCCCGCCCAGCATTCAAAACATTGACTTAGGTTTCCATTAAGTTAAAGTCCTCTGATACATCACCTTGATGCACAGCAGGCTCAGGGGTAGAACAGTTTCTTATTTCTAAGACTTTGAGAAATCATGGACTTGATAACTAGCATGACAACACCAAAACTAAACAAAAAAACCTAGTCTATATATCATTTCTACATTAACTCTGACTGTAAACTTCCAACTACCATACTAAGAGGTCTTTCTGTATGTGCATATAAGGAATGTCATACTGAACCTGTGATTTCCACATGAAATTAAGATAAATCCTATAATAAATGCTTCTAAACACCAGCACATGCAAATAAAAAAAAAGAGGGTCATCAGATCATGAGCTGTACTGATATTTAAAAACATACACCTTATTCATAGAACCATCAGTCACATCAAGAAAATATGAAATCCTGCTTTAGAGATTATAAGTGGGTTTAAATATGGCAAAATACCTTGTGTTATTTTATAATAAATAAAAGCCAATTATTATAAGTTGTCTATATTAGCCAAAGGTAGTGAAATGAAAGAAGTCTAATATTCATCTTTATAAACTAAATTTTAAAAACCAGTAAGCCTGCAGATGTATTGCCATTTATTGTCAAGATCACTCTCCTTTACAGTATATTAATAAACCATTTTCCCTAAAATTAACAGAGAAATGAACCTACCTATTATGACTAATAATTTAAATCAGTAACTATTCACGGGAGTATCAATATATTTCATGATCACCAGAATTGGAGCAAATATTTAAACTTTGTATCAGTGCTCCAGCTTATGTCCAATAGATGAGAGAAAAAAATTACAAGATACTCCAAGGAGTAACTCACCAATTTCTTTGCCATCACAGCCTGTAGTTGGCTTATAAAGTGTTTTAAAGCCTGTATTTGGATCCCTATATGTAGTCAATGTTGATATTAATTTTTAAAACTATCCACAGAACTTCCAAAATTAAATAAACTGCATCAAGAAAAATGTGTACTTGTTGAAAATGTATTTTATGAAAGCATTTACACGGTAGTATACAAAAATTACTCAGAAAATAACAGGTGTACCCTGGCACAGTTCTGAAATCTCAGCTGTCAGAGCTGAGGCAGAAGAATTCTAAGTTCAAAAGCAGGTTGGTCTTCTCTGATCCTCAGAAAACATCTTACATAAATTAACAACTGTTCATTGAAGAAACACGGTCTTTTTATGTGGGGAAAGAAACTACTTTCTGGTCCACATGCTATTAATCCTAATTGTATTGAGAAAGAATAGAGCAATGCACAGATTCTGTGCAACTGTGGAATGACGAGAGCCGAAATAACACGCTTGGACATGATGAAGAACTAGGTCCTCAGTTCTAACCTGCAGTCTGTGATAAGCAGTGCACTAACCAGTCTGAGCTCAGTCTTTTTCATCTAGAAAATGCATTGCCTTCCCTAGAAGATGGTTGGTAAGCTTCACCTGGATAAGGAAGAAGAACTCTGTGCAATGCCTAGATGACCAGGAATTCCCGACCTCCTGGAAAGCCTCGGAGACAATGACCACTCTAGAAGCCAGACCCAGAGTCGGTTCCTCCAGCTCCAGCCCAGCACTGTGCGCCTCCCTTGCTGCATATACCTTTAAAAACCCGCAAACCAGTTTCCCGTCCAACTGTAATCTTGAATTGTACAATGCCAGGCCAATTGCTTTTCCCCTGCTTTTGATTATCTTATGCTCATTATTACACTTTACCAAGTGCAAAGTATGGAGATGAGATTCCACGTGTAATCTATTGTGAGAGGTGTTTTAATCAATAGTCTTGTTCTGCTGATTAAGCAGAGGCTTCTGTTTTGGCAAGATAACATTAGCTTCTCGAGTCATGCTCCAAAAACCATTGGGAATCTTCCCCAGATCATTAGATATGCTACAATAAAGCTTTGGTGCATTTTCTTTTCTTCCTTAAATTACTTCTTCACTGTCCCACCGTTCCCCATCACCGATGGCACCACATTATTACTACAGCTCCCCTGGAACTTGCACTCCAGCTATGTCTCCGGGCCATAGGATGCCATTTTCAATTGAAGCTTCTACTTGAAAATATAAATTAAGAAAATTTCATTATCTCCTGCCAGGGGCCATTATTCACCACAGTTCTAAGAAAGATTAAAAATGCAAAATCTACCAACTTGAACAAATACTCCAACATTCAACAGAGAAGCTTGGTATTATCCAGACAGAAACTAAATTCGGGAGTTTGCTTAAATCTGAAGTGATCCCGCAGAATTAGTCCAATTCTTTCCTGAGTGTGCCTGTTCAGTGAAGACTGTTTCCACAATTTCCTTCTCTAATTGGCATCTGCTATTTTTAAACTTCAATTACAACAAACTAGCAATAATAGGCTTGTTGTTTCCACACTCCTCCCTTACCAGCTACCTGCAGTCGTCAAACGTTAGATTCTAGAAGAAATACAGACTTTCTAGGTGTTAAGATACTATGAAGTGTTAC
This sequence comes from Tokudaia tokunoshimensis, assembly GCA_036184795.1. Taxonomy (NCBI): domain Eukaryota; kingdom Metazoa; phylum Chordata; class Mammalia; order Rodentia; family Muridae; genus Tokudaia; species Tokudaia tokunoshimensis. The sequence continues at coordinate 11,282,026 of BTHU01000003.1, read as the reverse complement.
CTTGTTCACAGGGCTAACTATAAACAGAACGGTCATGATGGCAGTCCAAGCCACAGGTATGGTGAATTGTGTATTCTAAACAAACAGAGCAGCCACACCTGAATCTTCTACTGTGAATCTAACAGATGGAGTAGGAATAACATTAATTTCTAAGCTTCACGTAACAATAAAAAATAAATAATGTCAATCGGTATGCTTCATTTTATTCAAGTACTCAGGCTAAATGAATGTAGAGGCCTCATAGCAAAAAGGAGGGGATGAGGAACAAAATCCTGAAACAGAAATGATGAGAAAGGAAAAGAGAACTTGCTGGCTTCTAAGACTCTCACTGGGGGTGCACACATGACAAACATGTGAGAATTCAGTCCATGTTTTTGCAGAATGTAATTGATGATACATGGCTAACCTGGCTATTTCTGCTTGGTTAACAAAACATACACAATAGACACCGAAGTCTCCTTTGATCAGTTTACCTGATCTGACAGAATTCTGTCAATTTGGACAAATTTTTATATCATCAACGGAAACAATAAATGCTATGTAGGTAACTTATTTGTTGGGGGAAGTACCCTTTAGTTTGTAATGACGCTTCCATATGCTGACACTTCAAATGGTCTGGTTCTATCATCCCTATCCTTGTCCCTCTTAGTACAGACTGAGAATAAAATATTCCACACACAGAATATTGTCTGACTCCATGAGCAGGTGAGCGCCAATGCAAAGAGATGCATACGAGTCAAGTACTTAAGCAAGAAAGGGAGACAAAGATGAGATCCAGGACACAGGTGACTGCCATTTTCCCAGGTGAGGAGCCAAATCTTAAGTGCCCAATCAAGCAACTCTCCTTTCTAAAATAAAGCTTACAATGAAATGTCTTTTTCCCATCTAAACTTTCACAGTGTTATGGAAACAGATTCTGCTTTCTTTAAGTATTCATTAATGATGATATGAGGGCTTAACTAATTGCTAGGTAAACATGGCATCGGGAAGTTAAATGATGCGGAATTTACATGGCAAGAAAGAGGTGTTCTATAGGCTAGCCCCATTTGTCATGTAACCATGTTCTCATGACTTATTTAGTAATTTGTGTTATCTAGAACAGTTCTACCACACAGAACTTAATTCCTTAGTCATGTTAGGCTATTACTTAGATGAATTATACAATAATGTCTTACTTAATGCATTTCAAAAACAGAGTTGCTACTGTACCAGAAACTAGAGTGCACACGCTTGCCATACACAGACAAATAATTTGGAAAAACAAAGTAATTCAAATTGGATTCCACTTCATCTTCTACACTCTAGGTTTTCCAAGGTTAAAATGATTAAATCTTTGAAACTAAATCTATATCTATCTGTTTGTCTGTCTGCCTGCCTATCTATCTCTCTTTCTATAAATATAATTTGACTATTAAAGAATTCTGTGTAGAAGAAAAGTAAAAGGCCCTTTCCAAATAGTTTTGGGTAAATCAAACAGTGTCTGACAACAAAGTCTTATTTAAGTTCACTGCTATCATTTGTTGTAGATGTTGAAAACAAGAGTACCATGAACAATAATACTATCCATGAACAGTTTATGCCAGAAAATACAACCTCAACACATATGGACCCTAAAACATATGCATGACTTGTATCTTCCAAACTGCTAAAATTATCTTGAAATTCCACATTAATTATTAAAATAAGCCTCGAAGCAGTGCCGCTGTGCTAAAGCCAACTTTTTTTGTGTTTTAGAAAACACTGAAACTCCTTGCACTTTTTACTGGACCTTGGGGTCAGTTTAATGTAAATGAGGTTTGACTCACTCTGAGCCTTATTAATCCAAAACAAAATTTCTTGTTTGCAGAAACGCACATTCAACACAAATGCACTTGCTTTTATTAGCAAAATCAGAGGTATTTATTTACAAAGCATGCCACTGAGACTGCTCCCTTCATAGGGTCATGAGGTTTAACTATTTAATGAAAAGAATAAGAGCATATAAGTGGGGACAAAAATTCCTTAATTTCTATGCTTTGAATAATTTTAAAAAAAATACCACCTGCAAAAAGTAATAGTATTGTTAACTTGATGCAGTTTGCACTAGCATAAGCTGTCACATTTTCAACAAGGGAAATGGGAAATCACTATGGGATGCCCTAGTTAGATGAAAGTAGCAGCAGACTTGTTACCAGACTGTATAAAAGACACCGAGTAACAGGATGTGACCTTGTGCAGCCACAGAGCCACTCTGTGATGTCTTTCTCTCCTCTACCCCTTGCTAATTATCTGCAAAGTTACAGACCCTTTTGTCCTGGGTTATTTTTCTTCAAATTGTGAGGGGATTTTGGTTTCTAAATATTTAATTAGTTTTGTTCTGATGTGAGAATTGTACATGCCAAGTGCTTCGATTTCCATACTCCGCTCTAATTACCCTCCGATTTAGATTGCTCTTCCCAAATCTTTTTCCTCTGTAATTATTTACTTCTGAAAGATCATTCAGTGAAGAAATATTTTCACCCTTATGGCTCTTCTTTGCCACAAATGGCTCCGCTGGTCCCTTAATTACCCGCTTGGAGGATTAGAGCCTGGAATAAAGCAAAGGACTGGAGTGGGAAGGAGTTTTGGAGGGCAAGACAGAGTCAGGGGCGTGTGGCGCTGTGAAGGATGACTCCCCAGGTTGGAATACAATCTGATAAACAGGAAAAGTACACCACTGAGATGGTTTTTCTGACTCTTTATGTTAGATAGGTTGTCATTGAGTCACTATTATAGTGAACATAAGACAAATTCCCAGTCTAATTGATAACTAATACAAATGGTTTCTGCTTCTACAAATCTCATTTGCATTAAACACTGCAACTAATGCAGGACAAGCATCCCTACGATCACATTCGGTGCTCAGAAATAAAATTCGAAGACTTTTGGAAGTGTGGATTATTTAAAAAAAAACAAAAAAACTTTTTCAGCTGTGTGCAAAACTTTATATGTATAACTCTTGTTAAAAAAGTTTTTCCTCTTTTGTTTAAATGCTTCTAATTCTCTGGGTTTTTTCATCAGGTGCCCAAAATGCACTACTGCTCACTTAAACTCAGTTCTAGATCATTTTGAAGTCTGACTTTTCTTCACCAGGCTCCCAGATAGAAACACATATTTGTTAACACTTCTGCATTACAGCTGCTGCTTTATTTGCTTCTTGCAGCTTCGAAAATGTTTGGCAGCAAAATACTTGTCATAGTTTACAAAAGAATGGATCAAATATGGACTATTCTGAAAAAGGTGAAAAGTTCTGAGAGACTAACTTACTATGTCTTAATATAAACTGTTCACTAAGTCAATGTTGCAGAGGAACATACGAGGTACGCATGCGTCTCTCAAAGTTCCATAATGGGAAAACGCTTTCCTCTAAAGGCTACCTGTCAAGGGTCTAACTCAGAGGCCAGGAACGGCTCCCCACGTACCCTGGGAAGAGCCACAACACCTAGGCTCAATCATGCTGCAGGCGTTTCTCCAAACCAGGAGAAATCCACATTATGGTTTTGTCAACCGAAAATCTACTCTTGTGCTCAAATTATATCCACTTGCCAGGAGCGCTCCTACAAACACTCAGTGTGAATAGGGTTGCTCTTTCCACAATATAAACATTTTAGCAACTGGGCCTTGGTGACATTCAGTTACTGTGCTGGACTCTAAGTACACTCAGATTTACCTTGCTCATCCCAGATCTTTGCCCATGTAACTATTTTCTGTTGGGAAGGGAACAGAGGTTCCCACAACCAAAGATCAAGTGCGGATGGGGAAAGGCAGTGGAAACCACACTGGCTATAAATGTTAAGTTATTCCCTGGAACTAAAACCCAAAGAGATCTTTTCTTTGCTGACATCTACAAATGTCTGTTCAATTGTTTGCAAATTATTTACATTCATTCTGCTTTTTGTGCTGAATGTTCTGTATTTTTGTTGGTACTGAATTTGTCAATGTCTAGCACAAAACTGTAAATTTCATATCTACTTGTTTAATAGCACTTACCTCTCTAATGCATGGCATCTTCTTGTTTATTGTATGATTTTAGTGGTTCCTAGAGTCTTGGATACCCACTCCCTGGGTAAACATTAGGCATCTTCTACATTCCCACCATGCTCAGATCCTTTTTAAATTTACTTTTATTTCATGTTCATTGCTGTGTTGCCAACATGTATGTCTGTCTGGAGGTATCAGATCTTCTAGAACAGGAGTTAGAGACAGCTTTGTCGTGTGGGTGTGGTGAACTGAACGAGGATTTCTGGAAGAGCAGCCAGGGTTCCTAATTGCTGAGCCATCACTCCAGCCCCGCCTAGAACTATTTTTACCAAGTATTCGCGGGATGAGTGCTTTCTTAATGGGATTTCTTATTCTTTGTTTCATCTTTTTTTTAGTTAAGGATTGAAAAACTTAAATTGACTTAATATACATGCCAGTCCATTTCTTTTTAAAAAGCTGCAGAAATTTTGGGTAGATGATATCCCTGGGTGCCACAAAGAATTGACGTGTTCTGGATTGCAGGGCATTGTGGCAGAGATGATATATCAGGATAGTTTTCCTGAAGATTAAAAACAACCTAGGCCAACTCTGAAAACTCAGACCCTTGGGGTACTGTAAGAAGTCAGATGAGCTAGGAAGAAGGCCCAAACAATCCCTACCACCCTCATCTGAATATAAAACATCAAATCCTTAAGTGACAATGTAAAGAGATGGGTACTTTGTGATTCACACTCAAATGTAATGGAGTCTCATCTGACTGATAAATAGACGGCAAATTCCACTGGCTTACCTCCGATAAATCAGAAGTAATATTTAATCATGACAAAATATTCATAATCTAATCCTTTTATCAAATTGACTATCACCGCAGGAGTCTCGTGTGTCTGCACAATTAAAAACCCCGTGTTAGCTGCATATAATAAGGCATCGCACTCGATGCAAATCCTTTCCTATTGAAATAAGTGCCAAGCTGACAGCAGGAAGTAGCTGATAAGAAAGCAACAAGGCATTGCTGATGGCATTCTCGATATCGAACACGACTCACGTGCACTCAGTCTGCAGCCTGGTACCCAAGGAGCTCTCCTAAAGAGTATGCAGTGCCAAAGGAAGCATCCTTCTGCTGCATCTCAGTCACAGGGGACACATTGTCTTAAAAAGATGACAGATGGTAGACAGAAAGATAGACAGACAGACAGAATAATCTGAAGTTACACAGGTAATAATAGCCTGAAATAACCATGTGCAAACAATTCCTATATAGAGAAGAACTAGCAAGGTACATGTGGAACTGTGTATTACTGTTCTCTGCTATAAAAGAATGAATAATGGTGGCATTAAAATTAATACAAGCACTTTCCTCCCTCCCCCCCTCCATATGTGTGTGTGTGTGTGTGTGTGTGTGTGTGTGTGTGTATGTGTGTGTCTATAACTATATCCATATCTATTTCTCTGGGTGTATGTATATGTGTATATATGTATGTATGTGTATATATATATATATATATATATGTATAAGTATATCCATATCTGTGTGTGTCTGTGTCTATAATTATATCCATTTCTATTTCTGTGTGTATGTGTATATGTATGTATGTATGTATTTATATAAGTATATCCATATCTATTTGTGTATGTTCATGTGTACAATGATTGCATACTTCTTTTGGAATGAAAGGAAGGGGATATTTGAAAGACCCTTGCTCCGTGGCCAAAGGGCAATGCAGGCAATTATAATCTTGCAGAGAAGATAGTAGAAGATGACACCAACATGCAGGAAGGGCGAGGAATGCAGGCGACTGCTCTCAGACCTCCGTGTCCCTAGTTTCCTTCTAAGTCACTCTGCCTGCTCCCTCTCTCCATCCACGTTTGGGGGTCTGCTGCACCATCCTGTAGATCTGAAGGATCTGTTCTACTTTAATCTGCGTGCTCGGCTGCAGTCTGCAGAGTATCTGTGCCATGTATTGTAATGCAACTTTACCTTTTCCAAACTTAACCACACACACCTATCTGTATTCTTGCAAACATGTGTTCCTGTCAGCTGTTCATGGATGCCTTTGGCTTGCACATTAGTGTGTCCAGTGCATCAGAACATATCAAGCATTTGATAGTGCTCACTAGTGACACCCGGACAATCAGAATCTTCCTAAGTTAAACCTGGCTCCAGAGCCCTGACATACAATACTTTAGAATTTGGCAGGTTAATAGTAACATAGACTGTTTTTAAGGACAATGAAGGCAGAATTCCATTTGATAATATACATATAGAGCGAATTAATTCTCTATCAGTAACTTGTGTAGAAGGCACAATCTGTGGGGACCTTAAGAGCTTTAAGCACTATCTTCATCTACAGGGCGGGGACAAGAGCAAAGGGCCGTATGCTCTCAAAGAATCAGCACAGCCCCTTTGAAAGCGAACAACACTGCACATCTAGGACTGGAGGAGTGCCTTCATAAGACTGGCAGGAAAGCCATCTTTATCACTTGGGCTGACAGACAGAAGATAGGCTGTATCACAATGAACACAAACAACCCTACTATTCAGCCGTAGGAGTTTCATGACGTCTAAACGTGGCGAGTGCGTTTGGGATCCAGATGGAACTAAGAGCATTCTAGGCAATACAGATAGCCTCCAAAGCATGTTTATCTAAAAGAGAGAGAAAGGAAGGAAGAAAGGAAAAAGAAAGAAAAAACCAAAAAGATCAAAACAGTAAACAACCCCCATGGTACCTAAAGCAGTACAGTCACAACATGCATTTCATAGTAGAAATGGTTGCCAACATATTGAGCACATTTGATTCAGAATTGTTAAGTAAAAGAAACCTTGGGAGACCTTACTCTTATCTTGACCATTAAATGTTTCTATTTCAGCAATGTCGTTAATGTCAAAATACCATTAGAATGCCTGACAACTCTTGAATCTCTATATTCTCACCAGGGCAAAATCTTCTGGGTTCAATAGGTTCTGGGTTTCCTTTTGCATGCAGCTAAAAAGCTTAGGGGAGACACAAAGGTCAAAATACTACTTTCATTAAAGGCAAGGAATGACATAGCATAGATGAAAAAAAATCCATTTTTAGGTTTGAACTGGGCAATTTTCTCTTTGCCTTCTGCTTTGAAATGCTTAGTTTTAAATCTTAACAGCTATACTTAAAACGTATATAACCAATATCCTTAAAGCATATATATCCAATATCCTTTAATATTTAATATTAGCACTGTCCTTTGGTTGGGCAACCCAGGGCGTGAAATTTGCAGTAGAGCTCTCTGAGAGGCTTGCTGGGAAGAGAATTCTATCGGGGAATCTAGCCAGAGCAGGCTTGAGCACCCTGAGAGGTTGAAGTTCTGGAAGATGAAGTTGTTTAGCTTGGAAGTTGGGGAATAGTCTGAGTGACAGTGAGGCCCAGGTGAGTCCCAGCCTTGGCTCTATCCTCTGTCACTAAATAACAGCTGCCTCACAGGGAGGATTGTTCCCCAAACCCCAGGCAGGTTTTCTGAGGGCATCAGCATAAATCCTCCCACAGGGCAAAAGTGTGGGTACTAGAGAAAGAGGGCCAGGCAAAGAAGGAAGAATGGAAAGACACACAGCACTCTCTCTAGCTCTCTGATAGGACTTGGGCCTAGGAAGCATTTCTAGTACATCTCATTTTCATAGTTTTTATTCTATTTTATCTTCTTGTACACACTGGCATGTCAATCCTGTTTACTAAGCGATAGTCAATGGGTTTCCTATAGAGCAATGAACCTTAACAGGCAGCTTTTAATTGGCCCACATAGGAAACCACATTACTATTAATTCCTCAGATACAGTATAAAATAAAACCATCGCTTCTCAAACTCTAGAGCAATTAGACCTCTTGGCTATTTGGCTAACTCTACTTCATGATACCCAATGCAGTTAATTATATTTTTTGATGTTAATAGTCTCTGTCAGTTTTAAGCATAACTTTGCTTTGATGAATATTTAAATTATATTTGAATAAAAAATAATCTTGGTTACATTTCACATTCAGTAATCATTGCAGCTTAATAAAGGTCTGTTCATCAAGGGTGGAAATAAATGGAAGTGTACACACAAATGTCTTGAACTGTTGTATATTAGTAATGACAGTAAGCCAACACTCTTCATATGCTCATCTATATATCTCTTTAAAATGTGTGACATCCCTCATTATAATGCCTGATCAGCATTAGACAACAAATGTGTAGTCCCATAAATTAATGATGGAATGATCTTAGGGCTAGATCAGGATGTAATTTAATGTGTGGAACAAGCTCATCAAATAACAAAATATGCTTTTAAAAGTCAGTAGGCATTTTCTTATCATCTCTGGATTTATGGTTCTAGCAAGTTCCAAAGACAATGAGGAGCAGGGAAACTCATCTTTTGAAAGATCTCTTGATTGGAGATTTTATTGAAATTATTATTAAAGACTCATGACTTAAAACATTTCTTGACACATAGGCGATTAGTGTGAAATAGTAGACGCTAGTGATAGTGTTATCTCTAAATGGGCAGATGTGTGAGATGCTAAGGAGAAAACAATGCCCATCATTCTCATTGTCTTAAAACTCACTGGGTTCCATCCCCATTATAGCATTTAGCATCAACTGTAGAAATGGGTTACTTGTGTTCAACATTTTAATTGAATGAACACACATTTTACTATCATTTAATTAATGTCCTTTAAATTCATTTAATTATTAGAGTTTTTACTTTTTCATCTCTTTTTCCAAATGTTCCATGGCATATTTTAATTTTACCTACTGTATGTGGCAGGTGCCCTATGTAATCTGTCTTTCAATAGCAACACTTGGGGGAATGTCTGAAAGCTGAACAATTAACATATCACACATTTAATGACTGTTGTTGATACACAGTATCAACATCAGTTTGACTGTTGCTTGATACACAGTATCAGTCTTATTCCTCTTTCCCTCCCCCTGTATGGGAAATGTTTGCATTGTGGTGTGGCCTGGCACACTCAGGCCAGTATTACTACAAACTATACAATGAGTCGCATGAATATTTCCCACAGGCCATTTCTTCATCAGAATAGCCCACAACATCAAATGGCATAAAAAATACCACAACACACCGAGACTGAATTTATCACAAATCAAGTTTCCACTTAACAGGATCTTCAAATGATCTTAACTGCTCTACAACCACCACAAAGGGGAAGATCTAAAATGGATAAGTCAGAGAACAGAATCAAAACCGAAAGACAATGGTTAAAGGCTGTCCATTTTGCAATATCCATGAGAAGCAGGACCTTCTCTGAAGCACACTCCCCTCACCAAGATTTTCCACCTCCCATCAGGACCAAAGTAACGGAAACATATGACTTTGGACTTGAAAACCTTGATCCAAAAATAATAATTTTCTCCCCTAAGGTCTTCCTCTCAGATATCTATCACAGTGGTAAGTCAAGCCAGAGGTCTTGAGTGTATTGATTACATACTATCCTTGACTGGTTTATATGGAATAGACAGTATTCAGGGGCAACAGAATCTCTTTTGTCTTGCTTTTTGTCCTAAATGAGATATCTCCTAGAAACGTGTGAAACCGATATTATTAGCTCTGAAATTAATTGCAGAATAGCAAACAGCACTGAACAATTTAAATTGCTATAATATATTTAAGTAAGTGCAGAGTAAGGTAAGAAAGATAGGTTTTTAAAGTCTTCGAGACAGCTAAATATGTATTGGTAAAAGGCCACTGGGAAACTCATTCTTCACAATAAATATTCTTAGCCAACATGCAAAAAAAAAAAATCAATGCTGGCGTGATTTTGCTCTTATTATTATGGTCTTTCCATGTTAACAATTCCAATATAGAATTTCTGGAAAATAAGGGGAGCCATGAGTTTTGATGATGTAAAATGCTTTAAAGAACTGTTTCTGTATTTAATAAGATTAAACAATAAGTGCCTGGTGTTGAACTGCTAATGAGAAAATGAAATACAGATCCAAGGCAGGTTGGTTCCTTTAATCTCAACATTTGGGCTCCCAAGGCAGGCGGTCTTTGCGAATTCTAAGATAGCCTGGTCTACATAGAGAACTCCAGACCAGCCAGGGCTAGCTGGTGAGGCCCTGTCTGAAACCAACAAGAACAAATAAGCCAAACAAAACCAAAACAAAAATAAGCAACAAGGGCAGTTTCCCTGTCATGTGTATAAAATGTGATTAACAATCTCACTGAATATACAACAGTATTATTATCAATTTACCTGGAATAAAATTGGCTTATTGTTCATTTTACAGTAGATTCCAAAGTACCAGTGTATATACACGCATTGCATTACTGATTTATAAAGTTGTACATTATATGGGTAGAAAACGTAGAAAGTATATTCCATTACACTTCAGCAGTATCACTCTATGGATGGAGGGTGGACAGCATCCATACAGAAGACAAAAGAAAAACCCAAATCCGAATCAAAGGTTCTAACTCTTGAACAATAAATTTCCCTTTTCTTTACTACTCTGTTTACATGTCCATCCTATGTGCTTTCCTGACGGTGGCTACCAGAAGATATTATTTCAAGCTTTCTTTATCTACTACCATTTCAGATTGAAAGTTCATTCACAAGCCTGGCGGGTGGGTGGTGGTGAACCTGACACTCAGTCACTCAGGAGACTGAGGCAGGAGACTTCATGTGCGTTATACATACTGAACCAAACAACAATGCGCCCTCCAAGAAAACCCCTAGTTTCCTTTATCTCCACACACTCTGTCCAAGATCGAAAGTAAACGCAAAGTTGGAAAGCATTCAAGCAAGTCTGAGTTTCACCCAGAGGCCTTCAAGTTATACAAAAAGTAGTAAAACCATGTCTTCGGAGAAAAAAATGACAGGTCACCACCCAAACAAGGAATGCAATAGGATAGGGGTATCTCTCTCGAGACTGTAAAAATATTTATTTTTTTTATTATTTTCTAAGTTTTTTTATTTACATTCCAAATGATTTCCCCTTTCCCGCTTCCTCTCTCCCCAAAAGTCTCATAAGCCCCCTTCCCTCCCTCTGTTCCCCATTCAACCCCCTCTCGCTTCTCTGTCCTGGTATTCCCCTACATCCAGTCTTTCCAGGACCAAGGGTCTCTCCTTCCATCTTCTTGGAAATCTATTGATATGTGAATTGTGTCTTAGGTATTCCAAGATTCTGGGTTAATATTCCCTTATCAGTGACTGCATACCATGTGTGTTCTTTTGTGATTGGGTTACCTCACTAAGGATGATATTTTCCAGTTCTGACCATTTGCTTAGGAATTTCGTGAATTCATTGTTTTTAATTGCAGAGTAGTATTCCATTGTATAAATATACCATATTTTCTGTATCCATTCCTCCATTGAGGGACATCTGGGTTCTTTCCAGCTTCTGGCTATTATAAATAAGGCTGCTATGAACATAGCGGAGCATGTGTCCTTATTGCATGCAGGTAAAGCCTCTGGGTATATGCCCAGGAGTGGTATAGCCGGATCCTCCGGGAGTGTCATGCCCAGTTTTCTGAGGAACCACCAGACTGCTTTCCAGAGTGGTTGTACCAGCTTGCAATCCCACCAGCAGTGGAGGAGTGTTCATCTTTCTCCACATCCTCGCCAACAACTGCTGTCTCCTGTGTTTTTGATCTTAGCCATTCTGACTGGTGTGAGATGGAATCTCAGGCTTGTTTTGATTTGCATTTCCCTAATGACTAAGGATGTTAAACATTTCTTTAGGTGCTTCTCAGCCATTAGATATTCTTCACGTGAGAACTCTTTGTTTAGCTCTGTACCCCAATTTTTAATAGGGTTACTTGGCTCTCTGGAGTCTAACTTCTTGAGTTCTTTGTATATATTGGATATTAGCCCTCTGTCGGATGTAGGGTTGGTAAAGATCATTTCCCAGTTAGTTGGTTGCCGCTTTGTCCTTTTGACAGTGTCCTTTGCCTTACAGAAACTTTGCAATTTTATGAGGTCCCATTTGTCAATTCTTGATCTTAGAGCAAAACTCTCTATGTGAGGATGTGTCTGCGAAATCAAGATCATGGCCTGAGACTCTCCACGGACATAATCTAACAAGAGGACCTCTTCAGGAGCTTGCCCTTTGCAAGGAAACCTCCAGGTTACTGCAGCGAAGGACCCCTGATGTGACCCTACTGCTCCTTCCTCCTCCGTTCATTCGGTGGACCATAAGGGACATTTAAATGTCTTGGCTATAAGTTATTTTATAATTCATTGTTCTTTCTCACACAGGAACTATGAATGTTTAATATGGTTCAGGGGCGGGGAGTGGTGTTCCTTTTGTTTTTTAATTGCCAGTAATCTCCCTTTCTACGAGACCTACAGTTTACATGCCCATCGGTAACATGCTAAGCCTGTATCCAATTAGACTTACCAATTGGAGCTGTAATAGTTGTCTATACTGTTCTAAGATTTAAGAATCTTTTCTTAGAAACCTGCAGCCAAAGAAGAAATTTCAAGTCGTTGTCTATAAACAAACTTAGCCAAGTGCTGGAGAATTGAGGAAACCCACCACCAGGACACCAAAAACAACCACAGTCTATTTTGCATAGAAACGCTGAGTCAATAGACCCCAAGTTGCTTCTTCTCCACACTGGTATTCCATCCTAATAGACCAATGGCTGATAAACCTGACCCCACAGATAGATAAAAGCACTTGGGATATGCACTCATGGGATGGACGCACTTTCTCAGAAGCTGCTGGCTTGGATCCTGTGGGAAAGGATGAATGTACTGAGTAGCCCCAGCTAGCAAGCATTTACAGCAACTCCCCAGTCCCATGAAACATCACCTCAGATGAAAACCCAGACTGAGATACATTTATTGCTCTGTAAAGACATTTAGCATGGAAGAGAGCTCGAGTCTGAGAAAGGTTTGCATAAACATTATTGTTGCCTGTAAAGAGAGATCAGTAAATGGGTACTAATTAAATTAAAGACAAAATAACAACAACAAACAAACAAACAAACAACAACAACCACTTCCTAGAGCTCTGACATGGACGCAGGGCCTCTTTACGAAGACTGATTGATCAATATAAAGGCTGAGAGGTTTGTATGTCAAGGAGACTACACACCAACAGAAATCTATAATCATGAAGTCTGCCAGAACCTTGGCTGCATTTTAATGGATTCTTCAGGCTAACGTCTGAGCTTTGATATTTACCACTACTTATAGCAATGTTCTCTATGTGGACTGTGTGCGCAGTGTGTGGTGTGTGCATGTATACACCCACACACATTATCCTTTGTTTAGTTTATATACAATTGATATCTACTGGTATATTTGAAAGTAAGTTAGTTTATCAACTTTAAGTAACAGAATTGAACTTCAACATTACTAAAGAACAAAATTTCACCTGCAGGTGTGATTGTAATTCTAGCACATACGGGGGATAGGGGGAAAGGGGCTGGAGAAGTAAGACTGCTGACTTGGGGCTCGCCAGGGGTACACAGCCAAACCCTGTCCCAGAAAAACAAACAAGCAAAACCCAAAAGATATCCCACGATATGTAAACAAATCTCACTAAGGAATTAATCATTAGGCATATATTTGGCGGTTTTACCCTCTGTGCCAAGTAACTCTACCCTTCTCAAAGGCTCACAATCTTTAAAAGGGGGAAGGAAGGGATATCACATAGGGAGACTATGCAGGCAGCAATGGACCGAATGTGTGGTACACAGGACAGCTGATTCAGCAAGTGTGGGAATGGCAGTTAAGTAGGATGAAGGCCTCCTCCCCGCCTTGGTGAACAGCCTGATGTCCAATGCCTCTATTAAGAGACAAGCTACAGCCTAGCTCTACTAGAATGGAGTGTGCCTGGCTAGCGTTCCTCCAGGAAGGAGTGTGAGAACAGAGTACAGTCTTCCTACCTTCAGTCTTACCTGACGTCACACATAACGTTGCGCCTCGAGGTTTAGGCCACCAACTAGGCTGCACTCAAGTGTTGCAGAGATTCAGAACTCTCAGTAGAATTCCGAACTTGCTTACTAATCAGAGTTTCGGGATAAGAGGTGAGATCATTTTCATTACTAACGTGAAAGAATTGTAACTGTTTTATGTCAATGGTGTACCCACAATATTCTTCAAAGATTGTTAAAAGTCACCATTATCTGTAATGGTGACCATCTAAGAATCTTTAAGTATAAATAAATATTTTTGAGAAAGGAGATGAATTCAACCTTTTGAAGATGAACTACGGTGAATAAGGACGAGCATACGGTTTAAATATTACTCATTGGAAAATTTGAAATATTTCAAATTGAAAATCCAAAATGCTCAGGGCATACTGGACTTAGGTGCTTTCTGGATTAAAATATCTAACCAGGAAAATTGGGGCAGATATTTCAAAATCTGGTATCTGCAATATTTCTTGTGCTTCAGATTCTGAGTAAGGGGCACAGAGAAAGTGCGACTACCAGTTACTAACTCATCCACTGTTCACTCTAAACGACCAAGTACATAGAAAGTCAAGTAACAATAATCCAACCCTCACCATCTGGAATGGAAGCCTGGTTAGCTCATTCTCACCAATTGAGGTGGCGAGAACAGAAATGAAGGTCTGACATGCACAGCAACCGCTACACTGCACTGAGATCCGTGAGCCCTTCACTGAACTCAGGAAGGGGGCTTTGTAACTCAATGGAAAATTTGTAGTATAGCTACTTGAGCTTTCCAAAAAAGAAAATTTCTGTGTTCTAGAAATAGAAATGTCTCTCTTTGGTACATTATTCAATGCCTCCGTTTTTGAGGACCTATACATAGAAAAATTCACTAAACTACTTGAGTCTTCAGAGTCAAATGGTGATATGTGCACAGTAATTTTTCACTGGCAACCCAGCTGCAGAACCACTTCCTCCCTGGTTTCCCTATGGTTCTTTCCAACCAGGCCAGTCACGTACGACAGATCTCCTTATGCTTTCCATCGTGGCGTACGGTGAATAGGGTTCTTACATGTTCACACTATGAAAATGTTTTCCAGATAATGTCAGTCTTGCCTTTTCTCTTTTCAACACAGTGTTTACGTTCAAATTATCAGAGTGCTGATTAAATAATCACAAACCAACCAGCCACAAGTATACTACAATGCAAAAATGGGGTTTCAGCTACTATATTTGGAATGATTTCTTTATTTATGGCCAACGCCCCATACCCCATCTGAAGATCTGATAATGGGCCAATAACATGAGTTCCCAGAATTCAATGTTTTTTTTTTCAAGAACTGCAGGAACCAGACATGGAGTCCTCCTGCACTGAGACTCAGTGGAAGGATGTGTGCCTTTTACACCTAGAATGGAGTTCGCCTGTAGAACACAAAGCTTGACACTTGTACTAAACATCCGCTGTGTACCTAAGTGTGTGCACGTGTGCACGTGCCTTGCACTAGCCCAGTCTGAGCCCCGAAGCCAGACCTGCCAGACAGGCTCTTTGCCCCGACTCCCACCATCTTTGCTGTTTTAATAGTCTACTGAAAACAGCCAACCGTCCGTACCAAGTTCTTCACTTTCTGCTCCTCCCTGGCCTGCATCCAGATGCTGCCCTTCACAATTGAAGTGGACCAGTAAGAGGAAAGGAGAAATGGTTAGTTATTAATGCGTCCTGAGGGATCCAAGGCACAGACAGCGCCCCACACTTGAAACACCACATGCAAAATGTTCTCTGTGCGTGTATGGTCTCTCGTCTGAAAGAACTGGGAGCAAAGACATCTCTAAAGTTTTATGGGTATGGAAGGCCTACATGTTATATATAGTAAATTACTGAGGAGATAAGCTAGAAGGAGAGACACAGTGTTCATTGTTCCACACACACCTTAGACACAGACAGGAGGTAAGTGCTTTCAGTAGAACCATACTCTGCTGCACTTCTGTCAAAAAAGCCATGTGGTATCATTTCCTGTTTGTGCTAAGTGTCGGCACAATGTTAGGACCCAGATTTTCTGTTATGGATGCTCAATTTAAAGAACCCACATTACCAGATAAAGGCTCTATTTACAGGCTAGACTTCTAATCTTACATGCATCATCTGGGATTTGGGCTTTAAAGAAGAGTATCTTATCAAGCAATATTTGTGCAACTGGGATTATGTCTCAGATCCTTAACACTAATTCCTTAAGAATTAAAAGAAGTACCCCTTTTGATGGAACTCTTTTAAAATTTCGGTGATGTTCTCTAGTTTCTTAAAAAGACCTAGCAAGTCACTATCCACATTTGAAAATCTAGATATACTGCCTGTCAGTTAAAATATACTAATACCTAATCCCAATCCATCCTCTCAAGAACATATATTCTTAAAGCACAGACAATCATAGGAAATAGTGTTCTCATTTTTTTTTCCTCCATGCCCTCATATCCTCTGATGTTTTTCATTGTGTCTGTAAAGACGACCCACACACAGAAGTTATTCTTTTAGGTGATCTGCTAATCAACTTAGAAATCTCATTATGATGCTGTGTCCCAGAGGAGGGGAAGCAGGAAAGACAGAGGGGAAAGCAATGGAAAGATCAAAGGTTTTCTTTGAAATTTAAAAATAATACTAATGCTAGACTATGTAATCGTTAAGTGCATCCTAAATAATGGGGACCTTTGGACAAAGCAGTGCTGGAGAACTGGGGTACTGCAGAATTAATGGCTGAAATGACAAGAAACTGTTGTGTGTACACACGTATGACAAGGTTCGCTGAGCTGCCGTGAGTTTCCAAATTAAAAAAAAAAAAAAACAAAAACAAAAATACAAGGCCAAGAGTTAGGTGCGTTGTATTTAAGGTAGGTTCTCCTGGACCTATCATGCTCAATTTAGGATTTTCTTCGACCTCACCATGGAGCAAAAGGAATATACATTTAAAGACTCAAATTTGTATTGTTTCCTAGGCTAGAGATATGCAGATCCTCCCTTACTAGGTCAGCAGCATACCTCAGTTTCTATCCAGCTGTGTGGTTACAACGGCCTCCATAAAGCATGCATCGAAGTTAGAAAGGTTTAAGTTCAGAGTGAATTTATGGGGGCACGTGACCACGGTGTGCTGAACAGGGACCATCTCCGTTATCAACTTTCTGTCCATAATCATCTGGGACTTAAGAGGGGAAGAAATAAAAATTCTCAGACTCAGTAAGGCAGCCCAGGTGTTCGGGTATCTGGCACACCTACAGTACACTCAGCCCATCAGACTGAACGGCAACCCTTTAAATGGAGCCCGATGCAATGACATACACACTTAACTGGTCAGGGTGCACTGAGCACTCAGTGATATCACGTTAGTATGCCTTGAACTTTTATTTTCCTAAGTGTGGACAAAAAATATTTACTCAATGACCAATTGTAAATAACATATTTATTCTCAGAATCATCTTGAAGAATGCACAAATTAATAAAGAGGAGGACTTGCTTGGAAGGACCTTATTAGGATATGTTTAGTATGTTTGATACTCCCGTTACTATGCAGAAATATATGTTGCACGTCAGCTTTAGTCTACATATTACATAGACAGCATAGTGCCAAAACTCTATTAACCTACCCTGTAGTTATGGCTTCCTAACACAGACACTGGAAGTTGTTGACTGTTTGGAAGGATTTCCTCTCTAGTCCCAGGAGCACTACAGGCTTTCTGAGCTTGCACCTGTCCATGTACTGTTGATGACTTAAGGTTAAGGACCAGGGACACAGAAATGTGTTAGAAACCTTTACATAGGACACAACTGAGAAAGTAGCTTCCACCTAAGTATACAAAGAATCCTTAAAACTAAACTAGCAGCACGATTCATAGAAGGGGGAGATTACTGGGCACAGACACTATCTCCAGGACCACACACAGGAAGAAAGGAACACGTGGGAAGGAAGGAGTTCTGTGCTCTGGGTCATTACAGGATGCTAAACAAAACAAGGAGCTGTTTATAAAACTGCTAGGCTCCAAACACTGTCAACACTAAATGGAGGGAGAGTGTGGGCAACAAGACCGCTCACTCTTCTATTGTAGTGAAGCAAAATAGTCAGGCAGCCTCTTTGGAAGACAGTTTATGGGTCCCACACCACGCCTACTCTCACAAATGAGAGGTGGGTGAGGATGAGGATGGCAGGGGAAAGATTTCTCCATGTAGTCCAGGATGGCCTAAAACTCATAATCTTCCTGCCTCAGACTGCTAAGAACCAGGATTTATAGGTAAGCTATACCAAACCCAAATGAAGGTTTCTCATAAATTGGAATGAACTCTTCCTATACAACCCAACAGTTGCAAATATGAATATTTACCCTTATAAGTCTGAAAGCTCAAGTTCACACCAGAATCTAAACACACACACACACACACACTACTCAATTTTGATGTGACTTTAAACTGCTGTAAAAACTCACTGAAAACATAAGGGTAAAGACCAATTACTGACAAAGTTCTAGACATATAAACATTCTTTTTGACTACAGAAAATACTTCAAATTTCTCAAGTCTCGAGAAACAAGCTTAGATTTGAAATCTTCCTTCTTTTTATTTTATGGTCTATTACAAGGGTTCGTGTTCTGTATTCCTAGACATTCTGTCATCTATATTAATGCAGATGTTGGCCTACTTCACAAGGTTAGCAACAGGCAGCAGTTGCTCACTTTGGGCAGACAGTAGTTGGATACAGTAGTCAACACAGGACATGCATGCACACACATCTACCTTTGAGTCATGATTTTGAAGGCATCGGGGAGGTAGCAGTCTGTGTTCTCCATCTGAAAGGGGTCTGCATCGCAGATCTTGTCGTCCGTCCGACCGTAGTTCGCGCTCTCGATCATGATGACATCACTGCCCGGACATCTCAGGTCTATAGAATAACCCTCACAGGATAGCTCTCGTCTAACTAACCCGAATGGTAAGGCTGCTCTGCTGAAACCTAGGAGAGAATTAACACAGAAAGTCAAACTTTCACTCAAGTAATAAACAGATTATTTCAGCAAGGCATTTTCAAGAGACATGATTCATCACAGTCAAGAGATGTAAGGATGTTAATTCTTAATTAGCTATCTAAAGGTACTACGAGATACTTTTAAACACCTTTATCTGGACTCATCACCCTTATTAATCATCTTAAAATTACTTTTATGAGTCATTTTCTCTATAATCTATTATAAACACAAGTAAATATCTTTTGTTGGGTAAATTCATAGATAAATACAGGAAGAATTGTCACAGCGTGAAGGAGGAAGACTCTGTCACATACCAACCTTACTGCCTCATTTTTAATGCACACATATTAAGTGTCAGCATCATTACTGTAAAACTACTTCATACAAGCAGTTCTTCCTAAGATAACTAAAATAATGATGACAATGAAAATTCTAGGGCATAGTAACATTTTCAACTTAGAGACACTGTTTTGAAAAGAGCCATCACTGAAAAGATTTGGAAGACGAATATTTACAGGAGATAGCACTAAACCAACCCACTCCAAAAAACACCAAAGAGCAAAGGTTCTGGAACTTAACACCCTCTGCAAAATAAGGTGAATTACCTATTACACTAGCCTAGTCTACCTGTTAAACACTAATGCGCAAGTACTGCATGAATTCCACAGGATACAAGGGGTCCATGTGCTAGAGAAGAATCTCGAATGGAATAAAAGGCTAGGATTTCAAGGGGTCTTACATTATTATTACCACCAACGTGTGTGTATGCTGGGGTACATGACGTATGCACTACGGACATATGAGTGAAGGTCAGGCACCTCACGTGGGTTCCAGAGTCTTAACTCAGGTCATCAGGCTTGGGAAGCAAATACCTCACCATCCATCCAGCCTAATCTAAGCCAAAATTCCAAACCAAAGATCCCATAACTTAGCTCCAGAGCCCAAGCCAACAGCGGTCAGTGACAGGGAAAGTGAAGGAGTGACAACTATGATCAAGAACGACAAGGGTTCCAGCTGCATTAGAGTGGTACCAGGGAATTAGTCAACATAGTAACTGCTTCTCGTGTGCTGCCTGAAGTCTCATTTCTATTTTCTTGCCCATCTACAGCATTCCTTTAATAACTTTAATCTTCATATTTGTTTGTTTTGGAGACAGGGTCTCCCTGTGTAGTTCTGGCTAGCCTGTAACTTGCTATGTAGACAAGGCTAGCCTTGAAATTGGGATTAAAAGGTGCTCTCCACCCTGTCTGTCCCCCTTTACTATCTTATTATTATGGTTTTAATCACTCTCTGTGTCACGTTGTTTACTGCTTCTCGAAAAATTACAGAAAAAAGCTTGACACAATAGGAAGAAACTGCTTGAAGTTACAAACTTCAGCCTAGAGTGTTGAGCATTCTATAACTGAAAACACAAGCATCTTCAGGAGCTATGGCAATGAACAAGCCTGGGAAGCTTGCCTTAATGTCTGTGGTAAAAGGAGAACACCAGACCAAAGGAAGTGTGTGCCAATCACAAGGATGGAGCATAGGCAAAGAGCTTGGTAGCTCAGAACAATCTGTCTAGCTGGATGAATGTACACAAGGTGTTTTTCTTCCCCTACGAAGTCTGTTACATTTGACCCCCTTTCTGACTCTATTTCAAAACCAGCTTAACTAATACTGCTACATTTGTCTTAGTTAAAAATATTTGTACAGCTTCACAAGCTCTTATTTATTTGTGGGGAAAGTAATGTGCAAATTCAAACAAGTGACATCAAATAAATTTTTAGAGTGTAACCTACTTTAAGACAGAGGTGATTTGCAATTGTAATTCCATAATAAAAAGGAATAAATCATATTATTATAAACTCTTAGAAATATTAGAACATGGTACTAAAAGATTAGCTTGGAGCATAATTTACACTTGGTACTATTTTGCCAAAACAATTGATTGTAAAGTTGTGTTATTTCTTTTTATTTTTATTTTATTTTTGGAATTTTACAGCTTCCATCACAATCACCCCACACAACCAAGGAACAAAAGGAATGGTCAGCATCCTTTACTAGTTTAGAGGATTCTGGCATGGAATTCACATCAGGAAAGACATCAGCATTCTGGTGTTTTCACTGCAAAGAACATAGCAGTTTTGTTGCAGCAAATACTGTTAACCTAAAGCTACAGTGTCTCTTGTATCATCTCTTAGTCAGATTGTGGTTCTAAGTTGTTTTCTTGGAACTTTGTCTTTACCAGCATGCTCTTGGACAGAATTCCACTACCTGGTACATACTTGTAGGACTTCAATGAATGGTACAGAATCATAATAAAAGTGGATCTTGTGGAAATGTAGATACACAGACCACTAATACGAAATAGATTAACGATTAAATGCATCCGTGTGAAAAAAACGAAAGTCACTGAATTGTGTTTGTATGTATGTGTGTTTGTGTGTATACATGTGTCTGTGTATATGTATGCATGTGTAAAGTGTTTATATACATGTGTGAATGCATGTGTGTGTTGTGTGTGCGTGTGTGTGCTTTGTGTTTGTACGTGACTGTGTGTATGATGTATATGCTTGTGTGTTTATGTACATGTGCGTGTGTTTGTGTGTGTTTACATGTGTTTACATATGTGTGTCTGTACATGTGTGTATGTGAATATGTGTGATATGTTTGTGTGGTTTGTGTGTGTTGGTATAGTGTGCTTTTGTATACATGTGCCTGTGTATGTGTCTGTATATATCTGTCTATCAGGGGACCTTGAAAACTTCAGCCAATAATCCCTGTGCTTCTCTAAGTTCTCACTTCCTTTTCTGAATAAAATCAGTTAAGAATTGTGTAAGGTTTACCCAGATTATGATTCTAGAAAATGAGATCCTTCTAACTAATCACATGTGTGATTTTTCAATGTTTTTTCCCAGTCACCCACAGTGACTCTAGAATTCACTCTGCTTCTCCAAGCTGTGGACATCCAGCATCAGTAAACGTGTGCAGTGTGGTGGGACAAGGCAGATCATTGGGTACTACCAAGAAAGGACTCAAAATTGTCTTATAAACTAAATAGGATTCATGTGGCACCGGGGAGTTTCTTTCTGGATTAGCTATTTTATCCAAAGACTTATGGAAGGGAGAAAAGTCCAGGGGTTGTCAGTTATAAAAACATAACAGCATACAACCACCAACAAAATATAATCTGTGTCTCCTTCCGTCATTTCCCATTGTTTCGCTGAAAACTTTGACCTCTGACTCCGGCCACATAACTCAGAACATCTTCACTATAACTTAGAGTTTGCAGTAAGCAAACATAATAAGTCACAGAAACATATTCCTGAAAAAGAAAAAGGGGTGCTACCCCTTTATGTCCCTGACCTACTGGACAAATGGCTTTCATCTCTTCATGGGGTTTTTCCCATTACATGAGAGGTCATTTTTATCCAGGAGTGGCCCCTCTAGAAAGTGCGTGCTTGAACACTGAAGGTGACCATGGCAAACTAGTCTCCGGGTAAGATCTTGGAGGGTACAGCCTGCAGCTTTATGCCAGACACATGCAGTAAGGATCCTGGAGCAGAATAAACTGGGACATGTGTGTTTGTGGAGAAAATACTAATTTACTTACAGCCATGATAGAGCGAAGATGTGCCAAGACCGTCTCCAGGGTCTTTTAAAAATAGTTTTATTTCTCTGTGGAGACCCTGTATTTGTTAACTCTCTGTCATCATAATTCCTCTTAATTCTCTAATATGGTTTTATTCTAATCTTTGAACATATCCATAATAGCAGCTTTGAAACGCTTACCAGCTAAATCTATCAACTGGGCCTCTCTCCGCGGCAGCATCTACTAGAGATGCCTTTCCTCCTGAGTACGGCTCAACTTCCTCGTTTGCGCATCTCATAAAATCATCGTTGGAAACTGTGCTTTTTCGACAATATCCTGCTGGCAACCCTGGGCTTGGCTTTAATCCCTGCCACAGCCACTTCTGGGTTCTCTTCTGGGTCTTGCCTAGATCTACAACTCTGACTCTTCCTTGGAGTGCATTTACCTCGTCTCCACTCCTCGCCCGTTTCTAAGGTGTGTAACCGTCCACCAATGGCGGAGCAACAGCGCTACACAGAAGCTAGGAGCCCTCACGACTGTGGTCACCCTCTACTTATGCAGCAGGCAGGGGGAGAAACCACAGCTGAGGTCTGAAACCACATTCCAGTGGGGCTATGGAGCTGGAAGGCACGCCCTCTGACACTTTCCTGACAAGTGTTGGGTTGCAGCTTCCATCCTCAACTCCGAACCCAGCCCCAGCTTAATAGGAGACAGCGATAGCCTGCAAAAGAGCTACCCTAGTGCAGTGAGGAGAAATGGGCGTCCATGGTGGCTTCACACTAGAGGGTGTGGGTTCCTATGACTTCTGACAAAAGTTCAGCAAATTTTCACAACCAAATGCTCACCATTGGCCGTGTGGCCTTAATTCATTTCCACGGCCCCAAATGGTCATTGCACACAATTTCACGTCACCCCTGTCAGAAACTTCTATAAAGATATTTCAAATGCTTAATGGCTAACGATCCTTCAAAACCCTTTATTGATGGGACCTATTAAGGCGACTGGTTTACGGAGGAAGACACAGAGGCTAAGTAAGACTTAATTCCCCACGGATTCACATGCTGTAAGGATGCTCTGACAGGTTGCTCTCACAACGCTCCACATCATGACAGTCATTGGCCTAAAGTTGCTATGAAGGGCGGGCTTATGCCGTGTTATGTGCTGTCAGTCTTGGTAGAGAAAAAGAACAGGAAAGAAAACTGTGTGTGATGGTCAAATATTCACTTAAACGGCTGGGTCGCCATGACCAACATCACACAATCCCTAAATTAAAGCCGTGTAACCACATTACTACTATGACATTTATTCCTAGCTGTGCTTGCGATCTATTTTTATTTCGGCGCCTCCCCCCCCACCCCCAAAAGCATTCCAACCAGCAAAGTGTAATCCAATCCATCTTGCTGACAATTGAAGGAAAAACTAGTAGAAGGCTTCTGTGAGGGGAAAAAAAAAATCGATACTGCATCTTAGAGCTGGGCAAATGTGGATACTGCCAAAGACCAGAGCTTAGACCGAAATGAACTGCTTTGATCGGTTTCTCCCTTCCAAACAAACGATTCTTCAGACAGTTTCTTCCCCTCCCACCCCCTATCCCCCAGCTATAAAATGTCAAGCCATAGCTCTCCCTGCTGTGGGCTAGTGACTGGAGGAGATGCCTCCAGGCAACAGGTACAGGGACTTGAGGCTCAAGTCATCTGCATTTAGGACGCAGCTCCCGGGAACAGGTGCACTGCGATGATGGGAACCGGGAAGGCCACCACTGGGAGGCCACCACTGGAAGGCCACCACTGGAAGGAACGCCACCACTGGAAGGAACGCCACCACTGGAAGGAACGCCACCACTGGAAGGCCACCACTGGAAGGCCACCACTGGAAGGACCGCCACCACTGGAAGGAACGCCACCACTGGAAGGACCGCCACCACTGGAAGGAACACCACCACTGGAAGGAACACCACCACTGGAAGGAACACCACCACTGGAAGGCCACCACTGGAAGGAACGCCACCACTGGAAGGAACGCCACCACTGGAAGGAACGCCACCACTGAAAGGCCACCACTGGAACGCCACCACTGGAAGGCCACCACTGGTTCTCACAACCATAAGAGTCTTGGCAAAACGATGTGGTGCTTTGTGAACAAACAGCACATTTGCTTGGACTTGAAGCAAGTGATGACAAACATTTTGCCTTTCCACCCTTGTCTCTATTCAGACTTGTACACAATTCTGTGGGAATCGCGCCTATAAACAGGGTTCTAATTAACTAGAATGTAAACGTTTCAAGGTCTCTGGTACTGCTTTTCTTAATGTCTCGGGACTAAGCGGTCACGGATACTACTGCCCATGCTGTACTCGGGTCCGAGTAAGAACGGTGACTTTTCATTAGCAGGGACCTCTGTGGGACTGGGGCTGTGACTTCAAGCTGTCCTGAGATATTAACTCGGGCCAGTGTTTATTATGAGGGCCATCCTATGAAATCTCTGAATTACTTCCATTCATGTATGTTAATGAGGTCTCTTCCTGCAAAGGAAGAGTGCTAAGAGCAAGTCTCAAATAGAAATTAGTTCACTAATAGTTCAACAGTTTACCTCTGCATATTCATGATGTCAATAAAACACAATGTCTAACATCTCAAGAGCTTAATAAAACTTTCTATGGCTAAAGGCAGGGTGTTAGAAACATAATTTCACGTAAGTTTATGGGAGCCCAATGCTGCTTCAGTTTCTGGCCTACGCCAGTTATTTAAATACCCTGATCAGGACTGCTGAGATAGCTCACTGGTAAAAGTACTTGTTTGTCTGAAGCCTTGAGTTCAAAGGCTGGGACCAACCCGGCAGACAACTGACTCACCAAAATTATCCTATGACCTGTGAAAGTTCTACTCTGACTTCTGAGACACACTATAGCATAACTACATATTTACTCTCTCTCTCTCTCTCACACACACACACACACACACACACAGGTAAAAAGAAACCTCTAAAATATCAGGGTTTCTGTGTCCACTGATACACAATCTCTTTGAGGTATAGGTGTGCTGAGAAACCCAAACTATGACACGTAAGACTATAAATATCATTCACCTGTGGCCTTGTTTTCAATGCTAACAATAAAGGTAAAAAGTTTATAACTCCTATGGGCTAGTATACTAGTATAGAAAATGTGGAGGTCAGCCGGGCAGTGGTGGCGCATGCCTTTAATCCCAGCACTTGGGAGGCAGAGGCAGGTGGATTTCTGAGTTCTAGGTCAGGCTACAGAGTGGTCTACAGAGTGAGTTCCAGGACAGCCAGGGCTACACAGAGAAACCCTGTCTCGAAAAACCAAAAAAGAAAAGAAAAAGAAAATGTGGAAGTCTTTATGTACAGGGAGGTTACATGAACCCCAAACACATAGAGGGTCCCCCCCAAAAAAAAATTGCTCAATTTAAGATCACGTGATTACACAGCTCAACACAGGGCCTGGTGTGCTTTATCTTCTTCAGCCTTCTTATGTGTATTTAATTGTCTGTATGTGGGCGGCCAGAAGACAACCTGTGGTAGTCATTCCTCTTGTCTTCCACGTGGATCCCAGGGATGGGACTCACAACCCAGCTTCCCCGCCATTACTTCTTGTGTCATTTGGGTTTAAAATCAAGCTGTTTATTTTAGATAAATAAAAAACTCAACAGGATGTTTAAAAATCAAAAAAGTATTTCAAACAAGTTTATCATTTTTAGATCTTAACAGTAACTTAAGTAAAAATCAATTTAAATCCAAAAATGCCATAATTATCTTTGGAAACATTTTTTAAAAAAATTTAAATAAATAAATGATGAAAAGTTGGAAACTCTCATTACATAAAGTCAAGTTTCACTAATCTTGGTCACCCTCTGGACACGCCAAGGTAAAATGTTAAGACTCCCACCAGCTGCTAGGTTAAATATTAACACTTCGGAGGTCCTCTCAGAATGCTGAGAAAATAATTCATTATGAGTCCTTCAAAACATCTGGGATTAAATTACTTATTAGAAAGAAATTGAACCCACTCTCGTAAAAAGTTCTAAATTATCCACCACTGGGTAATAATTCACAAGTGTCATTAAAACACTGCAGTTTAAGTTATAAAATATGACAGGTTTAATCCTGAACTTTAAAGGAAAACCTCCCAGCAAGGATGTACAAAAATAACATTAAGCCTCAGGAAAAACTGTTTTGCCTTTTTTTTTTTTAAAGAGTCTCAGCATGTAACCACAACCTCTCCAAAGCTCAGAAACACAGGCTTCCGGAATCCCAATCTACTTCAGAAACATTTCCAATGGACTGCATATCAAGGCTCAGTTGCCTTAGTAATATGGAGTTGCCTGTAGACTGTAGCTTAGTTGATAGAATGCTTCCCTAGCACGCAGGAAGCCTTGAGCCCACACCGTGGGACCTCATAACTTAGGCATTATGGTGCCTACCTGTACCCCAGCAGTAAAGGAGGCAGGAGAGACAGAAGTTCCCTGCCATGATCAGCGGTACTTTCAGCTTGAGGTCAGCCTAGGCTACACGCAACCCTGATTCAGAAGAAAAGGAAAGAGAACGCAAACAAAAACCAGCTCAAGGCTTCCCTGACAATGAGAAAATAAAATATTCTTCTGTATAAAATACCATTTCTGTTTCTAGCTACCTAAAAGCTAATAAGGAGTGAGCATCAGGAACGAAATCTTTCTAGGCCACTCACTTTGTACGACTGACTAAATGAAAGCTCTCCAGAGCATCTCTAACTCATGCATTGTCAACAAAGAAACTCTAGAAAATAATTACAGAATAAGTAAAGAAAAACGATTTCTTATCGGGACTATCACCTTTCCCTGAAGAATACGATCGATTTTACAATTCCCTCTTATACCCCTTTGTTATCAGAATCCCATTAATTCTATAGCCTAGACTTGGAGAACTATGTCCTTCAAAGCAGTGACGTCAGGAAGAAGAACACACTGTGAAATTTACTTCTGCATCCAGTATGGCAAACCCAGCCAAGCAGAATAAACAGGAGTCCATCCTGTCCTGTGACTTCATTAGAGTCCATTTCAGCTCAACTACAGAGAGGGCAGGTCTCCCAGACCAAATCTGGAGAGTGACTCTGACTCCTGCTGTGTTCAGATATAAAACAATACCTTTACTAAAATACAAGAAGAAAAATACAGCAAAAAGTTACTAATCACAACCTCATTTTTTAAAAGGTGAATGTAAAAGGGTTCTCGCCAGAGACAACAGTATATTTTAAATTTCGAACATAGGACTTTAACATCAATGAAGTTTTATTCAGCAGTAATAAACTCTAAAGGTGTGAAGCAGTCCC
This sequence comes from Tokudaia tokunoshimensis, assembly GCA_036184795.1. NCBI lineage: Eukaryota > Metazoa > Chordata > Mammalia > Rodentia > Muridae > Tokudaia > Tokudaia tokunoshimensis. The sequence goes on along the minus strand of BTHU01000003.1, from coordinate 11,254,249 downwards.
ACCTAGCTCAAGGAAGGCAGATCAAGGAAGCCAATTAACTCCAGAGCCTACGTTAACAACTCTGAAACCACAGGGAAGCCACCCACACATTTCTCTGTGTCCTGAGCAAGGAACCTGAAGGTGACCACAGGCAACCTCTGCTGACTCAAACAAGTGGCCTAAAAGTCGGGGGTTCATGAGGTTCCTAAGGAAAGGAATTTCTGCTGAATCCCGCCTTTCAACTTAGCCATGCCAACCACTTGGCACTGAGAAAAGCCCGGCCAACTTCTTCCACAGAAGGGCCTGACACTTTTAACTTTCTATCACATACACTTTTACTTGTTATTATTTCTTTGGTTGTGGTTTTGTTGTTGTTGTTTTGTTTGTTTTGATACAAGGTCCCATGTATTCTAGGCTGCTCTTAAACCCACTCTGTAGCAGTAGCTGCCCTTAAACTTACCATCCTCCTGCCTCCACCTCTCGAATACTGGAATTACATGCCCACCAGCCTAGTCCTACATTCCTTTGAAAGGATGCACTTGTTTTCCTTAAAATCCCAAAGGAGTATCTAACTTAGAATTTTCCCTTTAAAAAAGTAAATAAATGAATGCTACTGAAGACATCAGAAAAGGTTTTTCTGCCAAGAGGAAGAAAAATTCAAGTGGATTCCAAGAGGAATCCAAGGAAACTTCCTGTGTCCTCGCCTAAGAAAAATTAACTTCTGAGGCCCAAAACATGTTGAGATGTTTCCTTTTATGTCCACAAAACAGTGTGGAGATTTTGATTGATTGCTGCTGCAATCCTAAGAGTTTAATATACGAACAGTCGCTAGTGCTGTGTCAGTTTCTTTTGGATTGAAGGTGGCGTTGATGTTCCAACCAAATGTAAAGACAACATTCTAAAAGATGGTAGGGACTTGTGAGGAAAACTAACCAGACTAGTGAGATAACCGATTCACACATATAAAACACTCCTGAGCAATGTAACTGCTGTGCGATTACGCTTAATGATAGTACTGAACCAATGAAAACTTCCAAGATGCCCCAAGAAGCAAAAGGAGAGGACCAGCAGGCCTCGCCTCCCTTCAGAATACAAAGGCAGGAAATGACCACAAGGAAACGCACTATTCGGTATGCAAACTTTATAACAAAACAAACAACAACAACGTTTAAAATTTCACCTCATTAAAACAAACAAGCATTTCTTTACTACCCAGTACTCCCCCTGTTGTATTTATGTCTGTGGCAGACTCCAATTTCTCTCTTAGATCACTCTGCAATCAATCAATTAAATAAGTTAACAAACTGTATAGAGGCAATGCCTTTATTTTTGCACCATGTAAGAAGCCCACCCAGTGTACAGACCCCTCTAAAAGCCACCAGGTGACTCTAGCAACAGCCACACTGTAATATAGGATGGAATTCTAGCCCATGATGGGATGCAGGAATCATTTGTTAAATGACAATATGGTGGCTTTGACATTGGAGTGAGTCTGGGTATCATCTCTGCATTTGTCTCCAAGGTCTGTCTACATTTTGATGAAAGGATGAAGTTTAAAGAAAAAAGAAAACCTGAAATGTTGCAAATCATTAACACCATAAATTGAATCTGCTATTACACAGTTATAAAACCTTAAAAGAGCAACATGGGACTTGTCTACACAGTCAAAAAGCAGCCTGTGTGTGTGTGTGTGTGTGTGTGTGTGTGTGTGTGTGTGTGTGTGTGTGTGTGTGTGTGTGTGTTGAGCTGCCAAGCACATCCATCAAGAAGGAAGAAGCAGCCTGGTGTCAGCTCCTAGCCTCAGAGACTCTAACAAATGACAGGAAAATACAGGAAAAACAGCTTAGGCAGTGTTTCCTTGCCTTGGTGAAGTCCTAGACAGAGGTCTCCCTGGACTTCAAATGTTTATTTTCCTTCAGAACCTAGACTACTTTTAATTTTATCCTTATAAAGTGGACAGTCTGAATTTAAAAAGATCCTTGGCTATTAAAAAACATGTAAAAAGATCCTTGGGTATTAAAAACCATGTAAAAAGCAGAAATTAAGCATCACAGAAACAATCAAATACTTTAGGGCTCTTACGGGCTCACAGAGACTGAGGCGGCAGTCACTGGAACTACGGGGTTTGTCAGCACCAGGTCCTCAGCTGTTATGGGTGTTAGCCTGGGGTTTTCTCTGGGCCTCCCAACAGAGTGGGAGCAGGCGTGTCTCTGAGTCTTCTGCTGCTCTTGGGACTCTTTTCCTCTTATTGGGTTGGCTAGTGTGAGGACTTTTGCCTTGTCTTATGGGGTCTTGTTTTGTCCTGTTTGTTGTCTTTTAGAGGCCTGATCTTTTCTGAAGGGGTAGAGGGTGGGGGTGGGGGTAGCCGGGAGAAGTGGAGGGAGGGGAAAGTTTATATTACATAAGAAAAAAATCTATTTTCAATTTTAAAAAAGAAAGAAAATGGAAAAAAAAAAGGGAGAGTCGAGGTGAACTTGACTTGGAAGGCAAGTACTAGACAAATCATGTTTCCCAAATGGAGTGAGCATTAAAACCAAGAACTGCGTCTGACCAGGAGACAATCTCATTGGTCAGCATACTCTCTGCCATATCACGTTGGCACGGAAGAGTTACTGCAACAACAGATAAAAGAAACACTCTAGACTTGTGAACTGCAAAGAGGTAATAAATCTTCAAACACAATGACTACCCTTGATTGCTGTGTTTAATAAGGAAATGCAGTAATTCTGCAAATGTTCTACAAATGAAATACAGATCTGATCTAACCAATAATAGCTAATCCCACTACTCAGGAGACTGACAGAGGATACTCCAAGTTCAAGGCTATCCTGCACTATACGGTGAGACCCGGCAAGGCAGAGATACACATTAAGATCCAGTCCCAAAATTCAATGTTCAACTTTAATGTTGGCAAAAATTATATTTAATTTTTTAATGTTTAATACAATCACAACAGTATTTAATGATGTGAAAATTATACAAAATATGAATTTTAGTATTCTATTACAAAATTTTTGGATATTCATTTTCCTTATTGTATAAAAATGTATAACATCATCAGTTATACATTTGGACACACAAAGCCAAAAAAAATATTTATGGGTCACTCTTCCAATTGCATTAGGAAAAACATACAAACAGTCTAGTCTCTTCTAAGTGAATACTTGATATCAATTTGTTTTTATAATTTATATTGCCTTGATATTTGATATTGAATACAGATAGATTAAAAATAGTAAGACATGATGCTTGAGGTTGAAGTTTCTCCCAGAACTAAGTAAGACTGAACCCTAAATGGGGGCATTGAAGAATGATCAAATGGATTGATGAGTTTTTAAAATTCCTCCCATAAATATCCCACCTTCTAATTGATTAATTTAATGATCTGTACAGGTGTAACTGAAAGGTTTGGCTCTACAATATGTTAAATATTCCAGGCCAGCAATTAAAATCTTCTGAACAAGATGCTACTTTGGTTTGAGTTAGAAAATTTATCTCTTCAAAATACAGCATCTGTATTCCAGAACCTTGACTTAAAAACTAGGCATGCTATTGAGTTAATCCAGCGTATGTTCACAGTCTGTTACAAAACTGTTTACCTTAAAAGTATTACCCAAATTGCAACTCATCAGAAATTAAGATCAGCAACTCCAAATGTTTAATACTATAACACTCAGCCCACACTCTCCACACACTTAATACTCCTATGAAGCTAAGTATCTATTAAGTTCCAGTTACCATGGACAAACTAACATATGGGCGAATCTGTTTCTGAAACTGCAATGAAGTCCTACTTATGAAATACAAGCTGCCATCTTCTGGAAACAGAGGAGTCACTGCGTCTCTCTTGGTGTAGAGGGCTTCATATAGTCTTGAACCAGGGAAGAGTAAGCAGGGAAGGAGCACTGACCCCGGAAAGTACCTACAGAGCAGACTGCCCTGTTATCTCATTTGGTTTTGTTTGTTGTTGTTTTGCTTTAGGTCTCACTGTGTAGCCTTGATCTCACAAAGATATGCCTGCCTCTGCCTCACAAATGACAGAATTAAGAGCACCATCACATGAGGCAAGAACACCCATTTTAATTAGGGCTGGGATGTTCCTTACAGACCAGATGTGGGCCAGGGCCTGGGCAAGACCCTGGATTAGATCCCCAGTAGTGAATATCAACATCCTCCAAAGTCCGGAAAATAAAATGAACATGAGTAGCAAAAAACCATAGAATACTATATCTAATGGGCAAGAACAAAAGAAATTTTTAAAAAATTCAAATTTGATCGAATTTTCCCATATCAAATTACCAAAGATCTAGTTGTTTATTGTAATAATTGGCTTTATAATTTAAGTACTTCGTATTTTGAGTCATTTTTAATGTTGGAAATATATCAATCCATTTTTTTTGCTGCTTTTATTTCATGAATAGGAATTGAATGCAATTAAGATCACATTTATCCACATTTCATTATGTTTATGCTATACTCCAGCTATTTCTGAAATCATGAACTCATACAATCTTTCAGAAAAGATCCTTACCAAATCCCATTTATGATAATATATTCTAGAAACAGTCTAACAATCTGACAGTAATTTGGACAAAAGGAGACAGTATGTATTTTAATACTGGGTAATATCCCACGGTAGAAGAGTAATTTAGAGAATCTTGATAAAAGAGAATGCTTTACTCCTTGAAAAGACCATAATATTAGATAACATGATTTAAAAAAAAAAATACAAGTCATATTGTGGAGTCTGATCAGTTTGGAGGTGGACCCAGGAAAACCAGGGACTAAGGTCATCATCTGCTACACTGTGAGTCTGAGGCAGGCTTGAGCCAAATGAGATTATGTCAAGAAAACAAAATAAAACAATATTATGATTACATCGAGTGATTCAGAATTAGACTCACAGGCAAAAAATTATACATGATAACTACATACAAATATAGATATGTATGTATGCATGTATGTATGTATGTATGCATGTATGCATGTATGCATGTATGTATGTATGCATGTATGCATGTATGTATGTATGCATGTATGCATGTATGTATGTATGCATGTATGCATGCATGCATGCTAGAGAGCACTCTGAGGAACACTGCTTGCTGTTCTTCCTGAGGACCTAAGTCCCTACATGCATGCTGGAGAGCTCACAAGCAACTGTAACTCCAGCTCTAGGATATCTGATACCCTCTTCTGGCTTCCATAGATACTCAGACATATGTGACACACAAGCGTAAACACACACACACACACACACACACACACACACAAATACGAAAGTACAGCTTTAAACACAGAATTATAAATTTACTCCAATATAAATGCTCATAGAGGGGAGAACTATTTCAGGAAACCTTTCTTGGCATGACAGAAAGCAGTCTATATAAAACCAAAGGTTCTCAGGCCTCAAGATGTGCATAAACACTCCCCACTCATCTCGAAGGACCAGAACTGAAGCCAGTTAATGTATGCAGACGAGTAAGGAAGCCGTGAGCCGGAACAGATAAGGGAGTGGCCACCCCTTTATGGGAATATCTGAAAACATAGCACTTCTTGTGCTGAGACCTGAGTGTTTACGTTCCTGTTACTTTCTTCTTTGTGGCTGAGAGTCACCATATCCTGCACAGCAGACCCCTGGATGGAAGCGCAGAACTGTGCGGCTATTCCGAAATCTGGTCCCTATGGCTTTCACCTATCTGGAGTGCATGTCCCCTGGGTGACCTCTGCCCATATTTATGTCACAAAGAAAAGGTACATTGAAAAAAAAAAAAAGAAAGAAAAGGTACATTGGCTAAGCAAATGAATCCTGCAGGTTTTCTACATTCACAAGTCCCCTACCTCCCAACTGTGTCCTCGCTGTTTGTTCCTGTCCCCATCTTCCCGGTACATCCCACAGTTGGCAACATTCTGTTGTGATAAACTTTATAATAAATGTAATATTCTGCAAGGTGGCTTCAAAAGCTGTTTGTCTGCAAATTAACCACACACGAGTCAAGGAGAGAAGCAACGAGTTAGCACCGTTCTGGAATGCCGGTAGAAAAGCCGTGATTTGTCTATTCCATTAGAATCTCTTAAATGGCAAACATGCACTATAGAGAGGTCTTATTTTAAAGTCTCATTTGCACGTCCGTATCTTTATAACTTCACAGCATTCTCTCGGGTTGCAATCCCTTCCTGCATGCTCAGCATTTTTGAATCCCCTCTTATGGAAGGTGTAGGAGTTTCCTCCCCTTCAAACCCTCCCCACTTAGCAGAAAACTACCGTGAGACTTATCAGAAGACCTAAGGCAGACAGAGTATGATTTACACAGACACCACAGGAGCTTAAACGTTCACAGGAGCTCAAATCACACTAATAGTGTTGAGGTTTTAAAAGAGACGTCATCTCCTGACCCCCAAAAAAATAGGGACACATCTAGGGACATAGGAGACTGATGTCTTTGTAGGAGCTGTCTCCACAAGTCTTACTGAACAGACAAATAGAACTAGACAACCTTAGTCCTCAGAAGGCCACCCACCTTTTGCAGACATGTTCTCTCAAACTCCCAGGTGACATGGATAAAACTCTTCTTTCTGCAGCTGTGTGCTGCATGCCTGTAGAGTAAACTCATGCATCGGAAGCATCTACTTGGCACTCGCAGGCTGATACCTTTGCAAGTGTCCTTGTATGGACTTTAATAGCTAGCTGCTGGGTGCTAATACATCTCGGGGGCTCGGACTTCTGTGGTAGGTTTGCTGCTGGGAACTCTCTGATCACGTGCTCCTTTGCGGGTCCACTTGGATCTGAGCCAGGCTTCCGACCAACTCCAGGATCTCTTCTTCACTGTTCCCACTATCAAATGGGAATAACAATAGGCCCTGCACCCTTTCTTCAAGTTTTGTAAACACTAAATTAATCACATTTAAGGACTCAAATATAACTACTGCCAAGTGTTCAGTTTTACCAATACACTGGAGGAGAAAATGTCCTGCCACTTGATGCAGTCTCTGAGAGGTCTAGATCCCATGTCCAACTATCCAAGGAAGCAAGACTAATTGGTAAATTATACAGCAGACATAACTGACTCTCTGTAAGTAGTTTGTGTATGATGAAATCATAATTGCAGACAATTAGAACTAAGCTAATCCCTCTTAGGTCTACTTCTTCTCTTGCTCTTCTTAAAGCTACAGTGGTAGCAAGGACAGGAACACAGCGTCCCACCTTCCCCTTACAAGGACTGAGTACATTCTACATACACTGCATCTTATCTCAGTTCTCATGAGGACTCTGAACAGTTCGAGCCAGGAATAACATCCAAGGATTAAAGCCGGACTCTCCTTCCTTCCTTTCTCTGATTGAAAGAAGAAAAGCCTTTCCTGAAGGATATTCTCTATGTCACAGCCGAGCAGTCCTGCCGGCCATTTCCCAAAGAGAGTCAGCAGCATATCCATGAAGCCCCCTCTAAGAAGTGCAAAATATTCTGTGGCTTCAAGATGTATGTATGTATGTATGTATGTATGTATGTATGTATTAGTTATGCCAAGTGTCTAGCATGACAAAACTCAACGTAACGCTTTATTTACAACTCAGAACATGAGGCTAAGAAATATTTCATGTAAAGTCACATGACTTCAGAGCTGAGAGACTGGCTTTAACACTGCTTCCACACCAGCATAGCTTGTCAGGTCCTATCAGGGGCACTCTTAGGTTTCTAGGCCATTTCACCTGCACACTGCTAATCTCATTGACCAGGCAAAGCACTGCAACCCTCACATAAATTGATCAAAATCTTTCCTACAGAGCTGGAGAATTGGCTCACTGGTTAACAGAGCATACTACTCTTGTAGAGGACTTGAGTTTGGTTCCTAGCAAAATTCTAAGGTGGCTTACAGTTGCTAGTAAAACTGAAGCTTCGTGCACACACACACACACACACACACACACACACACACACATACACACACACACACACACGTAGAAAACAATTCTTTGAAAGATATTTCTAAGCACTAAGATTAAATATATTAATGCACATTAAAAAGAAGGATCATTTTAAGGCAACTAAAAGTATTCTATAAACTTATTATTTATATTTCCTCCTACACAGTAACACTTTATAATCATACACAATGGATATATTTTTCAGAAACCTTACAGGAAAAAAATTTCAAAGTGATTTAGCAACCAGTAAACATTGTAATGATGGAAACATCATGGCGTGGGATGCGGGGGCCATTGTTCTGAGCATCAGTGGCAGCAGCATGTCTTGGGTACCCATGCCAAATAGATGATCAGAATACAAGAACCTCTACTGTTTCAAGGAACAGGACAAAGAGTTCTATGCCTTTAGTCTATTGCTAGTCACCTTGACTGTCACCGTCTAAGACACAAAGTCACATTGACAAATGAATCATCGTCATTCTTAAATACCATTTTATTATTTGGGAGCAAGTATGGTTGCCTACACACCTTCTGTATAGGAAAGACCAGAAGTCTGTGTGGCATCCTCTCTATGAATTGAGGAGAGATCCTACCTAGCAAGCTGTGAGAAGTTTTTCTAAGCCACAGTGCATAAAAGGGAACTAGGAAACACACTTTTGGGAGCTGGAAAGAGCAGTGTGTATTTTCCTGCAGTCATTGTCGCTGTACCTACATGCCTGCATCTCACAGTCTCCTTGTTCACTGTTTGGATGAAGCAAAAAAATCAGACCCTGAGGTGGGTGTGGAAGTGTGCAACTGGGACCCCTGCACTCAGCAGAAACAAGCAGGAAGATCTGAAGGTCAAGGTCATCCTTTCTACCAGTGAATCCAAGTGCAGCCTGAGCTGCATGAGAAAGCTTGTCTCAAAAAGAAAAAAAATCATGCAAATACCTGCAATATTTCTAGATACTCCTGAAGCATGTTAGATTTCAATGTACACATTAATGATCTGCAAACATAAGAGAAGGTACAATGCCAAAAGTCTCTATCAATGATGGGGGATTATGTAACTATCTTTAACAGAAAACCCTGCCATCTTCTCTAGTATGATTAGTAATTTCTTTGTGTTGTCTGTTTTCTTGGTGCCCATCACATTATAGCTTGAATTTGTATGTTTTTGATTAGAGATGGAAAAGAAAGCATACATAAATATAGAGATGGTTTCTATTATGTTCACTATCTCCTAACAAGGAAATTGCCTCATAAATACATATTAATAAGGCAATATAACCAATCATATTCAAACACTATGACATCAAACTTTAATTCCTCAAAACATTAACCTTCTAACTCAGTTTCCTCTGCTGAACCTGCTTTTACTTGTTATTTTAAGGATTGTATTCAAGTGGGTGAACACGTGTTTGTTTCATTTTATTCATAAAACAGGGTCTTATTAAGTAGCCCAGGCTGGCCTGAAATTGGGGACCCTCTTGACTCTTCATTTTGGGATCTGCCTACCCTTCCCCGTAGATCTAGATTTTTAACTTGCTACTAATAATTCAAACACTTATTGAGGAATCATGTTCTAAGAAGGACCAAACTAAAATAGACTTGTCCATTTGTACTTTCCAACAGATTTTTCTTAAAAATACAGAGCAGGAGTACATCACACAGCGAAATGAAGATGAACAAAAGAAAAAATGGACAACTGTCTTGATTTGCAAGAGGGAAATCAGGAAGAGTAATGTTACAAAAATCCAATTATCAAGAATAAATAAAACGAAATAGGAAAGAATCTGACCAGAACTTCAGTAACTAAAGGTTACATCAGGGTGGTCTGCCAAGCTATTACTATCATTTAGCACTGAATAGTTTCATTTAACAATACTCCAGGGTCTGGGGAGATGGTCCAGTCACTAAAGTGACTGCAATGCAAGCAGAAGACCAGAGTTGTATCACACAGCCAGTTGTGATGGTAATCCCTCAGTATTAGAGACTCCACAGTTGTCCTCTAGGACCCTGAACACCGAAGCTTTCTCCCATATGCACACGAACTAATACAAATAAATCTAAAACCTATGTGATGTGTAAGCTGAAAACACCAGTCAAAACATTTTTTGCTCACAGTTCTGCTATCAGGACAAATCCCAATATATGTCGATCTCTTTTAAACCATGTGTATTTCTCTTAATGAATTTAGATGCTCCAAGACCATTAACAGAAAATGCAAAGGAAAGCTGTGAAACTCTCCAAGACACAATCAGTGTGTTACAGAAACACCGTTAGGCACCTGTGATTTATGTACAGTACCATTTCACTGGTAGCCATCTCAGATCCTATGTAACTTATGGTGTCTTTACCCAAGCACTTGTCAGCCTCTTTCCCACAAGCACCCACCACATGATTCTTTCAGTCTTGCAGGCCTGCCTGGAAAGGTCTGATAGCTTCTCTGTCTAGGCATCAAGATCAATTCCCAATTCTTAGGGACAACATGTAGGGCTCTGCTGAACTTTCTAGCCACATTAAGGCAGGCAAAGTCAAATCCCTGCAATCACAACCTCAAATGAATGAACTTAGCAAACCTGTCTGTAAGAATATACACTTAAGAAAATTGAAGGAGCTGATGGAGTTTGCAGCCCCATAGGAGGAACAACAATATGAACAAACCAGTACCCCCCAGAGTTCACAGGGACTAAACCACCGACCAAGGAGTACACATGGAGGGACCCATGGCTCCAGCCGCATATGTAGCAGAGGATGGTCTTGTCGGACATCAATGAGAGGAAAGGCCCTTGGTCCTGTGAAGGTTCGATGCCCCAATGTAGGGGAATGCCAGGACAGGGAAGCGGGAATGGGAGGGTTGGTGAGCAGGGGGAGGGAGGATGGGATAGGGGATTTTCAGAGGAGATTACATTTGAAATGTAAGTAAAGAAAATATCTAATAGAAAAAGAAATGTAAATAAACAAAATAACCATGAAAATTAAAAAAAAAAGAAAGAAAGAAAACTTAAAACCAAAGAGGCCACTGAGACTATTTAGCATATTCAAAGGTTGGCCCTGCAGGCTTGCTGACTCAGGTAAATCTTCAGAAACTATGTTAGGATGGGAGGAGAGATCTAATATCTGTTCTCTGACCTGTACACACACACACACACACACACACACACACACACACACACACACACACACGCATGTGGTCTTGTTGGAGAGGGTGCATCATTGGGAGCCAGTTTTGAGGTCTCCTATGCTCAAACTAGGCCTAGTGTGGCAGCTTCCTGCTGCCTGTGGATGAAAGTGTAGAACTCTCGCTCCTTCTCCATCCCCATGTCTGCTTGCATGCCTCCATGTTTTTCGCCATGATGATAATGGATTAAACCTCTGAACTGTAAACCAACCCCAATTAAATGTTTTCCTTTATAAAAGTTGCCACGGTCACAGTGTCTGCTCACAGCAGTAGAAACCCTAACTTAGGCACACACTATGCACATTTACAGTATTTTTTCACACTTTTCTGCAAAATCACAATCTCATATCTAGACATCATATTCTGAAAATCACCTGCTTCCTAGACTCACAAGGTTTTATACTAAGGTCTAACTTGTCACACTTAGCAACTGGGAATAACTCCAATTTATACAGTACTATTGCCTTGGAATATCAAATTCTGTATCTTTCTTACCCCCTTATCCCCTAAAGTATCTGCATGTGACATATTCTATCAAAACATGATGGCTATCTAAGGGAGAGTGAAACAGGTAGTCTCATCGAGACGAGCTGTGCTGGGAAGGGTTTGACCAGGAAGCTTTTATTTCCATTTTGATAAACTATTTTCCACTTCAAACTAACTTCTTACAAGAAAATACTCTA